>NW_019091373.1:1984986-2062011 GCF_001949145.1 Acanthaster planci
TACTTGCCCCAATGGAAGCCACTGGCTCAAGGCCACATCTACTTGCCCCCATGGAAGCCACTGGCTAAGGCCATATCTACTTGCCAGATGGGAGCCACTGGCTCAAGGCCATATCTACTTGCCAGATAAGAGTCACTGGCTCAAGGCCACATCTACTTGCCAGATAAGAGTCACTGGCTCAAGGCCACATCTACTTGCCAGATGGGAGCCACTGGCTCAAGGCCACATCTACTTGCTAGATGGGAGCCACTGGCTCAAGGCCACATCTACTTGCTAGATGGGAGCCACTGGCTCAAGGCCACATCTACTTGCCAGAGTCATGTGTGTTACACTTAGCCACAACCAAGTAATACAAACACAACCACAAAATGAGAGAGTAAGGCAGTCTGTAAATAACCAGACGTTCTACATGGCAAAGGTACATGTATGATACGTCATGCTTACTTGAAGCAGTTCTCATTGTAAATACTGTTCCATATCCTCCATGCTGATTGGCCTTTGTAGCCCGTATACCTCTCTGGGTTGATGGTCAGGTCAACGTACTTCATACCAAGCGACTGCTCATCTGCAAATCCCAGAGAAATATCAAAAGCTGTAATACACTCTCCAGAACACACAGATACACCATACCTGTTTTACATACAAAAAGTATGGACTATCCTTTGTTCTCCTGTGGTTAAGAAAACTTGAGAATAATGCTCCTTTTACTCTAACTAGGATAACTCCTTCGAGCTAGATTTTTGATGGTGATTCTCTGGACTGTTCCTCTTCATTTTACCACAGATAACCTTGACCCCAAATGCCTCTGAAACTGTTTTTCAGAGAGGAGGGAACATTGTGGATGTGTGCAAGTCCACACTACGCCATCGCACCCTAAATTATGTGGATGTCTTTTGTGCTGAGGTCCACACTATGTATGGCACGCCTGCACTGCTAAGCCTGACACAAACTGATCCAAATCACAAGCAGTTTATTAATGTTCTGTGTGACTTTCAGTTTTTGTCAAGTTCTTTCCCTGAATTCCTCAAAAGGCTTGTCTATTTCTGGTGCATCAGTAATCACACTAAGTACAAAGGCTGCAATGGTAGGTAATTTTAATGGGTACGAATTTGGAGATACCTCTTGACACGGGCCATGTGCACCATGTATAAATATCTGTCGAAGGAGCTATGCATGATATGAGGCAAAGGGGACCCCCCCTCTATTGTATCTTCTTTTGTGTTGGTGGAATCTTTGGAATTCCTTTCAGATTTCGGAGGGGGGGTGCAGTAGGCACAATAGCCTTGGGGTATAAAGCTTGTGCATCACATTGGGGGCCCCCTTCACCGCATATTGTGTTGGGTATGTCAAGTCCCAGTTGTTTTGGAACTACTTAAACTTACTGTACAGCACTCCTGTTTCGAACATTTAGATTCTCACATATTATCAAAAGCCTGCTTATTTATTTTTGAAGCTGCAACAGCATTTTTGTACTCAAAAAAGCTGGACCGATTGGTCTAGTTGTACTTGATAACTTTTGCAAGATGCTGACTTCCATGAGTCGTTCTTTTTTTCCCTCTGACAATAAGATCCCAGGATACCTTTTCCCCTAAATTTTCAATGACTTTCCGGGAAAATGACTTTCCTGGACAGGACCATGGGAACCCGATTAATCCACATAAGAGGCTCAGTCAGAAATGACTGTTCAGTATAAATCTTGAGTTAAACTTTTCATAAATTTTTCATCAACAGTAAGAAAAATTGACCAGTTACAGTTGCTTTTTATGGCACTGCTTGCCGTTAAGCAAATTTTTTTGCTAACCATAGAACAGAAGTTTGCTTAATGGTAAGCTTATTTCATGGCTAACATTTCACGGCTGCAGCGCTTTGCACAAAAAATGGATGGGCACACGTAGAGATTTCCAGTTATGCCAGTGAGTTAAGCAAAGCTTTCCTTATTAGTTAGTGCCATCGCCAGCGACAAAGATTTCACTTTTTAAAGATTATGCAACCTTAAGAATGTCGCTTGACCCAGCGTTGAATACTTTTGTTTAGCCAATAACGACTTAGGGGAATAATTTTTGTGTGTCACATGGCACAGTCTTGGGGTTGCTTCATATACCTAGGTGACGCACCCAACAAATTGAATTGCCACGGTGCTGTCACATCATGTCGCTACACTACTAGCTGTGTACCAGGTTGTTTGCGGCCAAACTTTCCCGTCTCTGTGAGTCTTCGACTTGTATTGCTTTAGTTATTTTAGTTACATGTATATGCCAGTGTATCCTAAGTTCAGTTTATTCTAAGATAATTTATTATACCGTCATCATGAAATACACGGAGCATCTGTTTGCATGAAATCGTGTGCTTAGCAATACCGTGAAATTGGGCCCTGGGCAGACAAAAGCACTCTGGAGATTCCAGGAGCATCTAACCACTTCTTCTCACCAACCAGTGGCTGTATCACTCACCATCAACTTCACAGAAGTCTACTGCCATATCGTCGTGCTCAGTCCACGTCTTGAAGGCTGCCTCACTCTCTTCGCTGATGGTGGTGTCCAGGGCACTCAGACGGATTTCCTCGTCACTCCGTGAGTCACATGACCCATCGGCATCCCCACCTGCTTTGGACTCCTTCAAGTACTGCACAGGGATGTTTTAAGATACCAAATAAATGAGCATTAAAGGAAAAAACTAACCTAAAAACAAATTGGAGTCTTGATTTAAATGCAGTTTACATCCTGGTCAATCAATTCCGTGTAAGACATCATCCCAGAAAAAACCTCACACAGCAAAAGCTAATGAATCAGATATACAGGTAAAGAAATTTAACCTTTATTTATTATCTAGATATTTGTGTACAAGAGCACAGGGCTTAAAATTAGCTTCTAAAAGATGCTGCCATCTTCATGATTTTTTCTCTGTTATTTTCTATATGCCGCATGCATACATACAATCCATAAAGTTAGTTGACAGATGAGAATAAAACTTCTGTATACTGCACCAATAAAACAACAAGACTTGGTCAACTTAATTAAAACGTGCAGTATTGAGAGACGGTACTGAACGAACATGGGACATGCAGACTGTTAACTATACTGCCAGCGAGCCCAGTTTCAGGCACATAGGCTTTATACATGAAACCGTGGAGCCCGAAACCGAACAAAAGAGCTGGGCCTTTAACAAAAGACTGCACTCGGATCAAAAGACCTGCTGCTGGGAAATGCCATCATTTTTCAGCTTGCATTTATCGGAGGTAACCCGTCACTGTTTTGAAACAGTATACCAGTACTTTTGTCTGCGGATTAGCACCCCAGACAAAAGTGCTCCAGCTCCCCATCGATGAGCAATACAGTACCGCTACACGCTAATCCAACCACATTTGAAATGACGCCACTGGCATTCACTGGGAACTAAGGAAATTGCGTAACACCTCACGATTTACAGGGCGGCAGACCAGGCTGAAATACTCAGGCGTCAATTGAGGTAGCATGTCAGATTAGAGTGGACACCAGACAGTCATTCGTGTGGGTATAAATGTCCATTAAATGAAATTATGAATTTTTAAAGAATTTTTAATACAGAAAATCTTGAAAATCACCCGTATGTAGGCACTGCATTTTTAAAAGCATCCGGCAGGAAGTGGTTAATGCCGGTAGGTAGAGTGCGTGACATCTCCTACGAGAAGTGGCACTGCGGTATCCATGGCAACAATAACAGATTACAGTGACAGTGCATCAGATCTGAAGATCTAATATGAAGGTTCCAAAGTCCTCTCCCAAATAAAAATAGACAAGAATTAGGCCAAAGTCCATTTTTTTAATTTCATTAAATTTTTTAATCCAACATTTTGCTCCAGTTGTTTCCTTCTTTTCAAAAAACCACCTCAGCAAAGCACAGTACCTTTTCTTTTCCGTGAGGTATTCCTGGTTCATCTTTTAGTCCACAAGGCACTTGCTCCTGTCCAAATAAACAAGACAACAACTTGTATTCACAATATTAACAGTGTAAGCCTCTTAACCAGCATTTAAACCACACAAGGGCCATTCTGTAAATAAAGGGTCTAAAGAAGGATACAGAGGCCAAAGTATGAAAACTGTTTTTCTGCCCTGTAGTAAAGCTTATTTACCATCCCAAAATATGTGAGGTTTACACAAGACAGAGATGAGAATGAAGAAAAATGTAAATTGAGAATAATCAATACTAAATTTGTTTAACACTAAATGTATATGCATTTCAGAGCACAATAAAAATAATATTTACATATTTCTATCCCATTTTCTTTCTAAAATTGATGGGTCTTCAACCATATGCATGTTGTCTTTCAAGCAAATGTCTAAGAAAAAAAGCGCTTTCTTCTAAATGATGTACATGTAACCATGTTTCAATAACTCATGATGAAAATCTAAACTCTGTGGCCTTGCAGTTTACCAATCAACCTGTTCAATGTGTAAGGTGCCATTGCAGGTGTTTATCACTGGACCCCCTCAAAAAGTAGGGCCTAGAAGCACTGGAAATCTTCTTGAGGAAGTGAAATAATACAAAAAGCACACAATTGGGCTCAGGTAAAGTGCTAAAAGTGCCAGCACATTGCCAACCTCACTGATAAGTGATAACTTCAACCAGCAACCACCCATACATTTTATTTATCAATTCATTGATTTTTTTTCCCCCATTAGATATAATTTCACTAGCGAGTATAACTAACCATTATCTGCACATGTGCTGATACCACTGGGTGATTTAACAGAAGGTTCGATTCTCACCATGAGAAAAATCAATACTTGCAATTCTGACCCTGTATACATTTTAGCTTTCTAATGGCCGTCTCACAGACAGGTTGTACAAAAAAGATAGCAACAACTTTTACATGAGTATGCGCCGGCATTACATGTACACATTGAACAACATGTGAATGTCTGCATGCACTTTATATTGCATGGCTAGAGCAGGGGTCTTACATGTATAACCTGTAGTATGCATTCCGTGAGAATTAACATGTGTAACACCTAATGTACAGAGTACATACATGTAGCTCAGCCTATGGGTATCACTGTGCCATTATGGTAGCCTTGCTGTTTAATAATCAAACAAAATTTCCTGAATGCTGCGACATTTTGTTAAGTGGTACATGTACATGTATGCACATGCACTATGTTCACAATTTCAATTTTCAAAGAGTGCACTATGTAAAACAGGTTTTCATGCAAACCATTTCAATTCTATCATAAAGGTGAACAGAGTGGGCACATTTCTCAAGTACAGTGTACCTGTACGTACTTTCCTACCTCCTCACACTGTAGTTACATGGAACACATTTTAATGCTCAAAATATACCCTCTGACAAGATTGAGTCCCAAAGATTGTAACTTTGACTGCACGGTTTCTTAAGGCTTGCAAGCTGAAGTGCCAAGGGCACTTTTGAGCAGCGGCGTAGCGAAGGCATTTTCTTTGGGGGGGGGTGTGCCAGGGTCAATTTGCCCACTGGTTGATGTACGGTACATGTACGTCAATAATTCATGATGTCAATTTCAGTTTCATTTGCAGACTGACCCTTTATTTGCCAACTGAAAAGAATTATTGGGGGAGGGGTGCAACATCCCCCGCACCCCTCCCCACTCGCTACGCCGCTGCTTTTCAGGGATCCTTGGTTTCATTACCAGAAATCTTTATGTCATTAAATTAATTGAAACAGTTGACTGTCCATACATGTACATGCACTGCAGCAAACTCTCTAGCAGGACTACATGTACATGTACAGTACCGGTAGGCCTACCATGTACATGTACCAGTAAGTACTGGTATGGCACAAGTACATTTTGTGAAAAATAGCCAAATCTTGTCTTAAATCACAAGAAGCCCCTTCCAATTAAATCTACATAAGGATGCCACACAAACAACTTGAAAAACAATCACTGAAGTTACATGTAGCGCTACTACAGTCTTAAGGGCATATTACGGTCATATTTGAATCATTTCCAGAACAATGAAACCCAATGAAAGAGTCTGCATTTACGTGCGTGTACATGTACCTGCCCACACATTTTAAAGACACCGTATCACAGCCTCGCTGTTCAACAGCACAGAATTGCAGCCGGTTCTCCATGCATGTGCACATGTACCGGTACGTGACCACTTGATAATGTCAGGGACGGTAGAATTTAACTGGCAGGTTTTTAATCAACTTCCAAGCGGACGATTCACAATGCAGTGCCACTCTTCTGCCGTTATTAAACGGTGATGGTGTGTGACCGCTCATCTCATAAGGCTCACTGCATGTTTATTACAAAATCTGTCTGTTTGAACACTTACATGTACATGTCTATATTTTTGTTGTACCATTCACATCATTAGATGTACCTTATGTTCTGTGTTTCATCATCTTCCTTAACGTCAGTGAACTTCTTTTCTATTTTTTTTCTCAACCAGCTCTAAGCAAACCTTGTGAATTCATAATTGTGGAATTTTCAAGGAAAAGAAAGACGAGACTTTGGCGTAACCCGTGCCTGTCCCATACATCCTATGCACAAAAACACTATAAACAACCATAGAAAAGAAAAAATTGGGCTTTTTTGCCTAATGCTCATGATCAAAGTTAAGATTTAAAAATTGTTACAACTAAATTTTTATTTCGTGCATATTTGGTTCAGTATTTCACGTAACACATACCGGTAGATGTACGCTTTATACCGGCAATGGTATTTTAAATTATCGTCCTCAAAATAACCATCATCATTAATTTTACTGGTAAGACACATTTCTCTTGATAAGCCGACATGTGCATGTACACACATACACACACAAGCATGGTAATTCAGAAAACCAAGAAAAATACTAACATCTTAATAATAATAACGCTGAAAAGTGACAATGGACTTCACATGTGTACCATGTGAAGTTACATGTGCTAATGAGGGAACGGAATAAGGGATAATAAATTACTGTACATGTACAACAAAGTATCCACTCATGTGACCTCTTCCCACAGAATGAGTCTTCAGGCTTGTTATTTCAGTTATTCAGCTTCAGTTTGCATTGGAAAGAGCAAACAGAGCCCTCTACATATAGATGCAATTCACTCACTTAGACATTAATGAAGTGGATGAGAAATAAGGAGAGTTCTCACTTCTTTACGTCATGCAACAATTTTTTTTAAGGGCATTTAAGTTAACTTTAATATTGTGGCTCTGTCTGCTTCAGACTCATTCTGTTAGGGTTAAGTCACTTGTTACAAGCTTACATCTGTGCACGGGCAGACAGCACAACTCTCCAAAGCACAGGTGCCATCGTCAGGCCAAAAGGGACATTTCTTGTCAAGGTTCACCTGAAAAAAATGGTATCAATAAGAGAGAGAGAGAGGATCTACATGTGAGTTTAAGTTTAAAAAAGAAAGACTATGTTTTGCAGGAGAGGAAAGCTTCTAATTAATCCCCTTTCAACCAAAGATATGAGAAATAATTACTTTGCCAAGATTGGCTAGGATCAAAGGAACTTTAAATCATGGAATGGTTTGCAACTTTGCAAATGTAGAGTATGCCTTGTGTGTACACAATCTTTTGTTGTTAAGACAATGGCATACATGTGCACATACAGTACACAATGGAGTTTTTGTACACACACATGTACATGAACAGGTACACGTATGTAACCTTTTTAGCACAATCACAGCAAGTCCAGAACAAGGAAACAATGTGGGCTAATGCACTGTATTAACCCTCGTTTTCCTGTAACAGCCCCAGACAGGCAAAATTTCCGTCCACTTGATTTGCCACAGTACACAGACACATACATTGTACATGTAGGGGTCATTTGAGTGGTTGTGACTGAAACAGCAGGATAACTTCATCAGGAACACATCTTTGCACATTAATGCATGTATTTCCGATTAAACCATGAGAGCTGACATGTTCCTGCTTGGCTTTCACCATATGTCTCCTTTTGTGGCTTGATTCCTCAATGAATGCATGAACAATTGAAAAGCACAGCAGAGTGTCAATGTCTGATTGTAGACAAAGCATGTAAATTATGCTTTATTTGTTTATAAATGCTCCAAAATATTTTTGCACATGTATCTCTGTTTTCTGGGCAACGCATCACACATTATCATACCAGTATTGATTAATAGTCCGTGGAAAAAAACAATTCAAAACACATTGCTCAATATTCTATTGAAGACGTACACTGTATGGGCAGATTGGGCATGGTCTTGCATTATTAATTCTCTGGGGAGATTTTATCCAAATAAAGACATTCAGTCTGTGCATTACTTGGCAAAGAGTACAACACTTCTATTGAAGATGTACATGTACTACCGGTATGTACATGTACACGTACATGGCAACATACTGCAAAGTCCCAGAAAAAAATTCCTTTCAAAGACAAAAAAGAAGAAAACTCTCTTGAAAGAAAAAAGAGAGGTTCCACATCAATATAATCAAGTGAAACAAGCTGTACCAAGCCTCTAATTCCCTGTTTTGCACTGTGGAAGTCTGAAGTGATGCATGACTTTCAAATGCCATCTGTCACAGCATTTTTCGTGACAGTTCGGTAGTTTTGCAGCCACTTTCGACAGACATCTAATGTACAGCACACAAATGCAGTACCAAGACCAGCGGGTTACAGTCACAATCACAGCTTTTCCCTGATGGTTTTAATTTTTACCACGCGTTAAGTTGTTTTTCATGTGTATCAGTGGGGGAGCTATTTTCGTGTCAAAAAATCAAGGTCCAGTTTAATGTCAAAGTAGACTGGTAGAGTTTGTTCCATCCATCTTTTGACGTCACAGGTTGTATTTTTTCCTACAAGTGGTTGCTAAAACTTTAGCTGGCCATTGGTAAAAAGGAAAACAATAATTCGTGTTCAAAATCCCACGCAGCTATCAGAACATCATATAATAATACATGGATACATACTACTCAATGCAAATTCAACCCTATTTTTAAATTAACGGGACAGATGTCCATCCTGAACGAATTTGAGGAAAAATCGAAAACCACCCAAAAGGTGATATTTCTCCAAGTTTTGCTGCCCATACAAGTTGTAGGCAAAATGAGAGTGGTCAAACAAACATGGAATGCACTGCTGTTTCGCTCCACCTACATCTACAGCCTGCATGCCGATTCACAGGTGTATAAAACTGTTTACGGGCCTTCAAGTATTTGCAGAAATTTTCAACCGGGGGGGGGGAACAATGCTAACGTGACTGGCCCCCTTCACTGTGTATTTTTGTCATAAGTTAACTTTTCCCTCTTCTGAACACCAAAACATGTACAAGAACAGAGGCTTATCAAGTACACCCAAAAAAAGAAGAGCACATTTTCATCCATATGTCAGCAAGACCAGACTTACACGTACATGAATATGACAAGCGTTGTTAATCCGTCTTTGAACAGACAGAATTGAATGAGCATGAGATTGACTGACTCATCGAATGTCAGTGATAAAGCAGTACAGTGTGCCTGCATACACGTACAGGTATAAACCCCTCTCAAATGACTTTGTGAGCCACAGGTGATACATGTGTACTTTTTCTCCACTGTAATTGTACACATCAGGCGCATGTACCGTAAGCCCTTCTGTAGGTGCATGTAGAGTGGGGGCAAGTCTTGACAAACAATCAATGAGCACCCAAGAAGCCTCAGTGAGATTTGGCAGAAGCGATACACCATGCTACTGTTCGGAAAAACTCTTAAAGGGTCCGTAATGCTGTTCAATACAGCAACTGGCAGACTGTGTCCACCATTACTGGGGGCCTTCCCGATGTTGCAGTGATCATACATCGAGATTCGTCCAGCCTACTGGTAGTACCCAGGGGTCAAAATGTCGCAAGTTACCGTACCTTGAAAAACTTGAAGTAGTTTCTGGTCAGGAGGTTCTGTAGCCTATCATAGACTTTGAGATTATTGAAGGAGGCGACAGATTCCACCTTACAGTTGCAATCATCCACCTGGCCGTTAAGCTGAGGAGACAACGATACAAACAAAAAGTAAAGCTGATTTGTTACAATTCAAAATTGCTATCTTGCTGTCATACCATGAACATTTCAAGGTTCAAACCTGGGGCTGGATGAGTTGTCAGAGTACTGGTACAACATAATACAGGGAACCAACGGCAGAATATTTATGAAATTGCCTCACATGAATGCTTTCCTTCTGAGCAGAAGACTGCAACAAATTTCATGGTGAAAACAGGTGTTTTTGACAACTGGCTTCAAATAAATACTTACCAGCCAATCAAATTCTGCCAGGTAGCACTGTAAAGTGTAAACCTGGTACCAATGTTGAACTGTTCATGTAATAGAAACACTGTGCATGTACACTGTAAATGGGCAAATCTATGTACAGCAAATAGGGCTAACTCAATAAGCCTTTTGTGAGTTAACTTTGAATAAAATCTGGTACACTGACTTCATTAAATTCACGTGAACATAACAATTTGAATTCTCCATACCAAAAACACTGTTGCTATAACTCATGATTTGGGGCAAGCTTTTGCTTGGTTACAAAAGGGACACCTTGCAACAATACACTGTTCTAAATGGATAAGACGGGCACAAAGGAACCAGTCCATTCCAGAGATGGTGGTCGATATGCAAATGCTTACCTCGAATCACGTGGTATAGCAACAGTGTCTTTAGTCTGGGGAATTCAAATAGTTATGTTTGTATGCAATAAGATAACTCGGGATACCGATTTTATTCAAAATTAGCTTACAAATAGCTTATTTGATTATAATTTACCATTTGAATATTTGACCTTGAATTTGAATATCCATATGTGGTCATACCAACCAACAGACTTACTGAACACACACATTTTGTACATTATAAACATTTTAAAAGCTTCTCAAGTCGAGGAGTATCACCAGCCACGATTTAGCAAAATTTCATAGACAATCAATACTTGCCCTGTTGAAAATTTCTATTCCTTTTAAATTTTTTAATGAATAATTTACTTTTTGAATCACTGCAAGATTTCTGTCTTTCATCTGAATCTGCTTGAAACAAGCCTCCATAGTGCAACTTTTCTTGTTTAAAATACAAGAACATTCTCTCTTCCTTTTCATGGATTTTGCATTCAAATATTCAAATTCAGAAAATAATATCTGAATATTTGATATTCGATCATACATTCAGCACAGCCCCAAAACCAAAGAAAAGAAGACCCCACAAAGTCAGGTGCTACAGCAAACTAAATTTTCTGCAAGTAGAAACAAATTGATAAAAGTTATGGAGCATCATTTTGAGAGTAAAAACCTATATTTAATTAAGTTTGTTTAAAAGAAAAATAAACAGAGTGTTCTTTACTAACTGAATTATTTTCACTTTATACACCTTTCTCTGAATCAGAGAATACATGTAAGTTTAGCCGTACAGATAACAAACCTTTTGCTGTTCTTCATCCTGGTTGGCTGAAACAGGGTCATGTGGGTTTGTGAACTACACGCACGGGTAAAGACAACCCATGCCTAATTTACAGGATAGAGCAGGTCCTACACTAAAAACTCTACGCAGGTTACAATATCCTCCGGAGGTTGCAGATGATAGAACCTTAAAAAGGTTTTTCCCATTTTTATATTTTGGATGGAGGTGTGTTATGAAAGACATATTTCAAACAGCAATACACGTAATTTGATCACTAACTGCACACCCTTTCCATCAGGGGCCTGTGAGTGACGAGACGAGGGACTGATTTCCCTCGGCTGGCATTTTTTTTGGGGACTATGTGACCATGCATTTTTTTTAAATCTGAGCTTTTAGTCACCACCATCCCCTAACCTGATGCCCTTCAAATTTTTTCCCCTTGGAGCAATATTTTTCACTCAAATTTCACAACAGGTGATATTTAATCAAACTTCCAATATTAGGATTCACAAATCTCAAGTTTACAGTCCCACTACAATAATCTTTTTTTTTTCAAGTGCAGAACAAACATTTTTAAAATGTGCCCCAAAATACGAAACTAAGCTTCTTACAAACTTGTGTGTGGGCGAAAGAAATAATCCTTCCCTATTAACTGTTGGGGCTCGGATAACTAGACCGCTGGCTAACTTGACTCAGGACAACTCGACCGTTGAGACAACCATTTTTGGAGGCGGGGTTGGCATCTTGTTTTTATTGCGCAACCATCTTTACTGTGCTGCGTACATGTAGCTGTGACAGATTACAAGATCTTAGAAATCTCCCCCCCCCGAACCAAAAATGGTCAAACTAAAATGCGGAGCAAGCTTGACGGTTTAAAACTCCTGTATGACCATTTTCAAGAGGTACATCACACTGGAAAATTTGATTGAAAAAAAGGAGTTTGTCTTACTGGATCATCACCGCAAAAGCTAGATTAAAAAAAACAAACAGGCCTAACATCACAACCCCAGGAAAAACAGCTCCTCTAAGTCACACAAAGTAGTGACTCAGAGTTCTCTAAGTAGAACACATTAATCTTCCAATCTGTGTTAACTGCCCCACAATCTGTCATGTTCCTGCCTTGCATGGTCTAGTAGTGTGCTGTCTTGACAGACGACTTGGTTACTGTCGACATAGTCAAGTTTCCAACCGGTTGAGTTGTCTCAACAACTGAGTTGTCCCAAGTGGAGCTGGTAAATCATGTAAACAGTTGAACTGTCCAACATCTGCTACGTTAGTGGGCTCTACCACGGGAGGAATTTCAAGATGGCCACAGCAGCCATTGCCGTCGAGGCCCTTTTAATGGCTGCGACGCCTCTTGGAAAATAGCAGTTTCCGCGGCCAGCTTTGCAGTGCCCTTTAAGGACATTGGCTGCAGTGCCCTGTAAGGACATTGGCTGCAGTGCCCTTTTCATGAAAAACAGGAATTTAAAGCTTATTTTTGTCCCTCTATGTTCTCCACAGTGCTCTTTGCTCATGACCAACAGCCAGTGTAAAAATCTTGCAGCCCGTGTGTACTTTTGCCCCAGTCGCGACAGCAACCACATGATTCCAAAACATGCAATGCAGCACGCATACATGTACATACGATGACTTTACTGATTGTACATGTATATGGTCATTCGCATGCATTGTGCATGTATGTGAAGACAGAAACCAAGTAGGGTGCACAAAATTACTAGCCTTTATTCAAGGCGTACAATGCACATATCGGCTGCTAGCACACACGACGAAGACCACCACTGTGATTAGCACTCGCACTGGTTACCAACCGGCCGAGCATCCATGGTGCACCGGTGTAATGCACGCCTTGGCAATATAAGAGACACAAGAACTTGCTTCAATTGTGCCAACTCTCTCATTGGAAATCTGTTGTACGTCGTAATCCAGAGGGAGTAACACAGGCTACCAGAACAGTATCTGGCTCAACGAGCAGGTGTGACTTGTACATTGCTTTCTTCATCATGACCTGGATTTTTCATTTGTCAGTAATGCATGACCGTCGGTCCACAGAGCACTATGAGTCGGTCAGCAATGCCCTACAAGGATTCTTAAAATGATCCAGGAAACTGGAAGACGTAATTTTACGGGTAAATTTCATGTAATCACAAATAAAAGTGAATGGCTCTTAATTTGACTTTATTCACACAGCGTAGCCAAACCTCTTTCTTGAAAAACTTAAAACTCATTTTGTTACAAACTGGTACTATTACCTTTATGATACCGGTACATGGCACTGAACATTTGTGAACAATGTCAGTGTTGAGAAACTTCGTTCGATATCCAAAACTGTCAGCATCTGCAAAGTGGGCTCCAATTCAGCTGAGAGTTCCCTAACCTATATGTACGTGGCACACTTGAAAAATACTCAGAAAATCCCACCTAAACATTTGCAAATCCTTTTAAGTTAATGAATTCTTGTAAAGCATCATTGCTGCCACTCGAATACCTATCCACAAGTTTCTCAGAAAATTCTGTTCATAATTTTGGGCATATACACTTTGTACATCGGAAAAAATCGGAAAATCAGGTGAAAATACAATTTCATCCCAACTTTGCAGCAGGTATGTAAAATCGAGATTTATGGATCAGAATATTACCAGTAGAAGCATGATGAAGTTTCAGTAATTGTGAAATGTGAGTTTAAACTAAGTATTACTCTGTTAGGCCTACGACAAGGGAAGCGAAAAATGAAAGTGCAACACGTTATAGGGCCGCGCCATTATAGGGTACACAAACAAGACTTTTTCATAGGCCTAGTGGCGCATTTTGTTCACTAGCAATCATGCCCTTTTTCATACTTATCCTATTGGCCTTAGGGCATTCATTACCATTAGCAACCTGTTCCTATAATATGGAAAACTAAGTCCATTTTTTCAAACTAACATTCAGACCTTGAGGATCCGTTCCTAAATCCTAGTAGCTCTAGTTTAGGTCAAATTTGACAATATTTAAACAAGAAAACCAGAACTTTTTACCCGAGTTCGGCAAAAGACGACCGCATCACACCATTTTGTTTCACGTCTTGTTACCCAACCAAGCCATTGTGGATATACTGAATTTCATAAAAGAAACTTTTATGGTTCCAGGTCAAGGAACCAGACTACTTGCGCTGATTCGTCTTCATTCATAGCTCTGTCATACCATTTATATTTACCCCATAATATCCCTTAAAAACCAAAGCCCTTCCATCTTTTCTTTCTGATATGAAAGAGGACATCACTGCAAACTTATTTAGGTGAGTTGCTTCCAAAAGGTAGACTTTGTCTCCTTATTGTAGGAGCAGGGTGCTAATGGTAATGAACGTACGCCTTAGTGCCCCCATCCCTGTCTGTAGTGCCCCAAAAACAAATGGGTTCCAAGGCCAAAGTGGCCTCGCCCTAGCCCCACTAGTGTGGCACGGACTCTCACTCCCGATCCATCCTTAGCAATAAATCCGTATACGCAATTTATCAATTATCATCATGGGCGCAATTTCTTTTGCACACGAACATGATCCTTGACCTTTCCGCTTTCTAAAAACCATTTATTGAATGATTTCACTCACGTTATTCAGGTATTTTCCAGTCTTTTTGACTTTATCCATTCAATCTAATGGGCTCGCTCTCACAGTCGCCATCTCTAAAATAAGGTCGTTGAACATTACGTCACTTGATCCCTCATCGTTTCGACAGTTCTTCCATGTCAAGACGTCTAAACTGCTGCCAAGTTTTGGAAGAGCCCATTGGTGCATGTAGTATCTTATCGCTTAGTCCGTATATTACATATGTCTTGACATGGAATAGGCGTCGAGAAATGTTCAATAGGCCGACACGAAATTGCATATACGGATGTGTGGCTAAGGATGGATCAGGACTGGAGTAAGAGTCCATGCCACACTTAGTGGGGCTAGCCTCCCCTAAAATGATGAAATTCCCTCTCTGCTCTACTATACTACCAACTACTTCAAGTAGGCTTTCGCACAATACAGTAATTTACAAGCACTGACAAGCATGACCAGTGTTAAAATAAACAAGTGACCTACATGTACATGTACATAGCCTACCTACCCACCTCACAAAAACATGGGTGTAACGCCCCACTTTTGTTGTGTTTCTGAGCGTCAAGCAGAACTGTAAACAGTAAACACAAGAAGCTCAAACTCAGCAGTATGAACTTCATCACATACACGATGTTGCTCTCTCCCATCTTGACCGACCAGTGACAAAAATATTCATGTTTATATCATTTCTCCCTCACGTGCATAGAAAGTCGTGCGGTACGTGACTTTAAATGTCATCCGGTTGGTTATTTTTAAGCCAGTTAGTGTGGTGCCTGTCGAGACACATTCAATTTATGACAAGTTGTCGTCAGGATACAAGATAAAAATTGACAATGCCGGCAACGAAAAGTCGAGAGGTGGCGCCCTAACGAGTTGAAGGGACAAAAAAAAAAGATAAATCATTCCGGGAAAAGACACGTCGCATTAACCTGGCGCTGCCCGTTAGGGGGGCGGGGATGGGCTCAAACGATTGGAAGCGTTCAAAAAAAAAACTTGCCCCAAGACGGACTCAAAAACCCGAATCGATACAGTTTGAATAGAGGACACGTCCAAGAGAAGTTTGGGAAAAAGCTTGGTATTGGTGCCATGGTAATAATTTAAAGCTAGACACATTTAGTGGTGGTGGTGGTGGGGGGGTCACGATTCATTTGCTGTCTGTGCCCCTTGAAAAATGCCTGCCCCCAAACGCCCTGAACGTCTCTACAATCTACAACGAATACACCAAACAAGCTGTACGGCCTAAATTAACCCCTTGTTTGATCTACAGAGGGTTTTTTGAGGGGGAGGGGAGTCACAGGGAAGGGGTGGAACCTAAACCCACATCCATACTATCATGAGTACTCCAGCAAAGATACATCAAGACGACACCTTCATTCCCTCTATGAAGTTCATTCTTCATTTATTTCCAAAGTGGCAATGTTCTTTAAAGCCCCACAATACAAGACAATTTTACATTTACATTGTGAGGTTTCGTACACTTTTTATTTTTTTCTTTTCATCTGCCAAACAGGCGCTGGTTGAAGGCTAACAATTTTTATTACAATTATTTATTAATGTACTAAAAGCAAAACTACAGCAGTGTAATAATTATAATATAAACCTTTCTGCATTACATGACAAACCAGTCTCTCTCTCTGGTCTGTGATCAGTAAACCGCTACATAAATGAAACAATCTGATGGACTTTGGATAGTGTAGTGTGGGACTACTTCTACAACAACATGTACCAAACGGTTTGTGTGAGCAAAAACAAAACCATGATTCCAAGTTATGCACAAGGCAGGGAAATTACACAGGACACAAGTTCTCATATTGAAACTCCACTTTAGAAATATTTAGAATTGGCAGGGACAAACACTCAGAGGAAACTGGACAAAGCCGAAGGATCCACTTTCGATTGGATTCAAAAAAATTGAACACAATCCTAAAAGTAGCAAATACATGTGCTTTGCAAGCACTATGACTTGTTACATTATTCTGAGCTTGATCGAAACGAAACAGTTGAAAAGCTATGCCAAATTGATTAGCAAAGCTTAATTTTGGCTTATTCTTTTGTATCTGACCAGTAAATCCGTTACAAGTGTACAAAGGTTTGATGCGAGACACACAGTGAGGGCTCTTTTGCAAATGTCAGCCTACAGCACTGTTAGACTGGGTTCAACAATGATTGTTCAGCGACGACACTTGAATACAGTTTGCTTAAAAATGACTCAAGTACACACAATAACACACGTAGGGAATCTACGATGCCAATTTTGTAGATTTGTTTTCGATTTTCATTCAAAAGCAGGGAACTGTCATCACCATATGCACTATGCATTACTTCATATGCTGTACCAAAGGTCCCAACGTTATTTGGACGAAAGAAGAGGGCTTGATTATGACAGATGGGTAATTTACAAGTACATGTATACATGTGCAACCATGCATGGGAACAATAAACGAGGGTATACAATGTGGGGCGGAGTTAGACAGCCCCATTCAAAAGACGAATCGTTTATACCACAAAATGGAACGTACCATTCCAAACAACTCACCAGGTGGTTCAGCTTATGCTGCAACCTGGTACAAGAATATGGCCTCAAGTTACAACACTACACCTACAATACAAAATTTTCAAAGTGCGTTTCTGTTATTTACATCCTTCTTTGTTGAGACTTCCACTAGGAGGTCAGCGTGCTCCTGCAAGGTCTGGCCAATAAAATAGGAATGACAAATATACAGGAAACAATTCAGCCACAGTTCCCACACTGTGCCTTGTTAGACGAAATCGGATTAAGACGACTGCTACAGCTATTGCTAACACTCAGACTGCCAATGTCATCCAATCGCATCCTTCATCCCATCTCTCCAAATTCCGAATGAATTTCTTTGAAAGTCCCATAAATGTCCAAGTGGACCAAACCAAGAAATGCCCTGCTTTTGCTGTTCATGACGTACCGAAGGGACAGACATGAGAAAGAAGCACGACCAGCAGTCGTCGCCATGGAAATTTGCTATCCACAGCAAATACTGACTCAGCAAAAACAGGTCACCGGCACAAACAAAAATCACGAACTGCATACTGCCTTTGACTGGTACCCTACCGATTCTTGCTTAAAGCTTCAATTGGCCAAGCATTCTTTTCTGCTCATCAGGGCCATGAAGCTGGATCCCACGTAGTTATCAAGATACATCTATGCTAGACTTTCATCACTGCTGCCTCTTTCTCGAAGTACCTCGGCAAAAGACCTTAAAAAGTACTTCTGATCTATGTGGGAGAAACATTGAGATACCCCCTCATGTAACACAGAGCAAAATGACTACTACAGACAGGTTCATTTATGTCAAACGTGAATGCAACCCCCCCCCCAAAAAAAGAAATTCTGCGTTGCTCCTCCCTCAAGGGACCTGCACAATCTTACTATGAAACAACTTGTTCTACATAAGTTTACATATTAAATAAGATATATCATAAGACATTCATCAAATTAACATAAAACAATGAACCCTTGATCTGCTCTGGCTTCCAAGCCACTTCGATATAGTAAAGGGCCGACACAGAGCAAAGTAAAGATTATCAAACAGCGCCTGTGCTCTGCTCTTGATAATAACAAACACGTGCCTTTTTTATATTCAACAGGATAAGTTTGATGAAACTATCAAAAAACCAAATTGGTAAAACCGAACTTAAAATACTCGTGATTTGAAAAAAATCCAAAAGAGGAAAACCCACATTAAATCCCTCATTAAAAGCAAAGGCCTTGTATCAAAGAATAAAGATGTGATGGGTGGGTGTACTTTAACAGATTAGACTTATTCACACATTTCACAACACCATGTCACTCTTCCTTATTTGGTCCGCATTGTTTGTTTTGTTTTTCCGATTCCCTTGAAGTGACCGATTTCAGGCCTGTATTCCCAAGCACAACAACTTCAATGATGCTCTGCAGTATTCACGTCCACTTACTGTAATCCAGGTTTATTTTCACCAAATACTGAGGGCACAACGTCATGCACAAGTGTCACACTTTCTAAATATTTGGCTGTTTGACAAGGGCTGTACACAGCTCACTACTTTGCTATTTTCAATTCCAAAATTGAACAAAAGCTTCTACTATCTCCATGGCTAATTATAATTTGAAGAACAGTGTTGTTACAAAAACAGAGTGATTCCACGACTAAAGATCAAATGTTAGTAATTCCTTTGACTGGACCAGATGGTTATGAAGTACAGACAGCTATGCACGCATTTCACTTACAGAAACATTGCCAACGTTCACTATTTTTCTGGCAAGGCCAACAAAAAATTACAAATGTTGGCAAATCGTTTGCAACTATTTTTGGTAAGTGGGATGAATGCACCAAGTTCTGAAAACCCTGGCTGATGCCACTTATCTCACCCGCATCACTGCTGCATCAATCACGTCACACTTGCTTTGCATCACCAGTTACCGACAGTTCTAATGAAACATATTAACTGGGGCAAAGCAAGGAGGTGCTGAACAGGTACCAACCCCACTCTTTGGTCTTAGCAAGCCTCTTCCACAAACTTTACCCCCCCTTTTGTAACATGTGCGCGCGCTGGTACTAAAATGTGTCGCAGACCCAGCAGTCCGCAGGCACACTTCTTCAAGTGTAACGAATGACCCAACAACTGAACAGTTACCTTGACTGTTTGGCTGGACAAGCTTGGACCGTGCCTAATGACGGTGACTGAACCTCTGCACACAGCTGACGGCATCATTAACCAATGGTTTCAGTGTGACAATTTGGAAGAATTGGTTCTCTTTTTACAACAGAAGTACAATGCAAAGCTTCACGCTCTGCCTGGGGGATGAACTTCATATTTCATTATGCTCACGTCCATAATTTAAATTTCAACAATCACTGATAAATATTGCTATTTTTAATTAACCGCACAATATTACATGCAGAGACAGCCACAATTTGTTAGAGATATAAGTGGAGTTTCAAAAAACAAAAAATAAGGAAAAAAAAGAAGAAAATAAAAGCAGACACTCCAAAAACACCGAGTCACAATCATAAAAAATAAACCCATCAGTTCCCTCTGCTGAGTGGTTTGCACAGTAAAATAGGTTGGGAATGACAACATCATTTACTGGTTACATTTCAACAATTATTTATAACCCCTTCAGTTGATATCAAAAGGAAAAGCGGGACAGAAACAGCAATTTACAATCCCCCTCCTTGCTGCCCCACAAACTCCTGGGAAGTTGGAGGTTTTTTGTTTTAAAATTGCCACTGCAAGTTTTGTGCCCTTAAAAGCGTAAACTACAATAATAGCTAAATGTGATACGTTTGAAGTGTCTTGTTTTTCTACAAGTTAAAGTTGGATTATTGTTTGAGCCATGCTCTATCCACCTTGAGATAACGACTTTAACGGCCTTGGCTGGGATATTAACCATCAATTCAAAATTTAGCAGTGACAAATAAATTCCCCTGTACGAAGCTACCGCAATAATCAGTGAAATCCTCAATACCTATTAATACACCAAGAAAATGAAACAGAAAAAAAGTAAAAAGACTAATTTACATAAGCACTTGTCAGTTTTTGTACACTCTGAAAAAAAAAGAAAAGCATTCTTGCTAACTTCAAAGTTAGGAGTGTTGAAATCACTCTTGATTTCATCCAAGATTCCAAGCTAGGAATCGCTTGTTTTTTTATGTTTACCCTTTAAGGACACAATTCCAGCATGTGCCACACAAAACAATAGGTAATGACGATTCTTAGACAAACCAGGCTATTTATAATAGTACAAGCCCCCGCAATTTATTTTGTTTCTTTGTTTTTAACGTATCCCGTGATTAAGAGCAGCACCCACCACCACCTTGTTTGACCGGCGTGCTACTTGGGTTGATTTTGTCATGTTTGCTGTCGGAGGGCGTGCTGCCAGGGCCCATGCGGTTCTTGATTTCGGCTGCCATTGTCATGAATGCCTGCTCGACGTTCGTGGCGTTCTTGGCACTTGTTTCAAGGAAGGGGATGTCGAGTTGATCTGCATATTCCTGTGATGCAAGACAATAAAAAAAAAGGAATAAAGAACGATAGTTCAGGGCACCTGGATACTTTTCTAACCAAATAAAATTCAAATTTTTTTGCTATTTTCTGTTTGAAATGTGGTTAACATAACGATCAGACTATGTTAATTTTTCACGATGGGTTTTACCCTTACATCGACAAGTATTCATAACACTGCATATTTTATGTTGATCAAGAGCTTGCAAAAACAATTCACAAGCTTACTCAGGTGGGACTCGAACCCACAACCACCTGCTTACTAGTGCAGACATCTTAGCCACTTGACCACCAAGCTTGCTGGGGATCGGCTGGCAATGTATTCATAACACTGAGCATGCAGAGGCAGAAATACAACAGGAGCACTGACATCCTCTGCAATCACTCCCCTACCTTTGCTGTTGTGTAGTCCACAACTTTCTTGGTCGTCAGGTCACACTTGTTCCCCACCAGTAGCTTGTTGACATTCTCTGATGCGTAGCGGTCAATCTCTTGTAGCCACTGCTTCACATTATTAAAAGATTCCTGAAGGGGAACAAGCAAGGTAAGGAAATGAATCAGCCACATTTTTCTTTTTTAAACATGCGGGCCAAGGCCAGGTCAACTGTCAGCAACGTCATGGATCAGCTCTGAGCACTACACGTAAAGGAACCAAATGCACCTGACATCACATGGGGTAGGCTAACATGTGAATACATGTCAACTTTACTTTGACAAGAAACCGGTTTAGCCTAGAATGGGACACAAAGCAGTGAAGTCAAATGAATTCCACATTCTGGCATTTGAGAAAACAAATCCACACTTCCTTGTCCCAACATAGAATTGATACTATGTCCGAGATATAAATGGTCATCTGTAAAAGAGCTGATCTAAAGAAACTTCACTTAACCACTTCACACAGGACAAGTGAACCATAATGCTTTACTGTGACAGTTTCAAGAGAGTGTCTTAACACATTCTGGCAGTTGAACGAACATGGGCCGTTTTCCAATACTCAACTTCGTCTCCGTCTCAGGCTTCGTTCCAACAACCAATCCCCGATTGTGGGCCTGAAGCGTTTAAATTACATTGGATTACTGTAATTTTGGGCTTTCTTGCATCTTATTTGATGTTCTGTGGCACTATTTGACTGATTACTGCGCTTACAGCTTCAAAGTCAGCTAGTTAAAAAACACTTGAAGCCTGAGACGGAGCCAAAGTTGAGTATTGGAAAAACGGTCTTAGGATCTGACTAGTAACAGTATCCTGACTTGGCCAAACACCACAGCCAGATGTAGTAAGTATCACTCAGGAACACTGCCTTAAGCGGCACTGCCTCACAAGATATTTCTTACCTTATGGTAAGAAATGAAATACTCATCTCGTACCAGCAACTTTCCAAATGCAGCATGTATTGTATCCAATTTAATTAAAAAGGAAAAGTGGCAAAGATGTTGTTCCCGAAATAAAACATGTCCGGGACCAGTTCGTTGTAAAATATTATCTGCAAATTCCTGTTCAACGACCGAGTTTGTCTGATGGGTGCTCATATTTACTGTCTGCTGTTTAAACGACTAATCACACTCATTCAGCACTTTAGATGCAATGCCCATTAAGTTTAAACCCTAATCAACCGTTCTCATTTTCAAGGAGAAAAAGGGTGTATTTTCAAGGAATGAGTCTCTCAACTCGGCCAAAAAAGGAATCTATTGCTAATGGAATGCCCCTCCTTTGAGGGAACTTTGACAGTCTTGATCACAGTTGTTAATGGTGTTCTATCCTTACCTGATCTGTAACATCATATACCACTATGATTCCATGCGCACCTCTATAGTAGCTAGATGTGATGGTTCGGAACCTTTCCTGGCCTGCTGTATCCCACTGTCAGAACCAAAACCAAATGACATTTGATTATCAATCATCTGTCTGTTGCAAACGCCGTCTCAAAAGTTGAGAATTAACCCCTGCAAGGAAACGACTACGAAAGAATGTGTGGTTGAAATGAGGAAATTTGTCGATGGCACCGTGAAGTGATGTATGGCTGCCACACCAAAAGGGCACATCGTCCAGTGCCTGGAAGAAGCTTCTGCCTGGAAGCATGATCACTGCAAAAAAAAAATTTTTCCGGCAAAAGAAGATTTTTAATGAAATATAACCATTTCTTTGCTAAAAAAGTTTTAAAAATATCTTCCCAAGTTGTTTAATAAGTTGTTCAAAAGTTACTTTTAGTACAGCCTGTGTAGGTTTTGTAGTAACTTATTACTAAATAAAGAGAGTGTGTTTCTCATTTCGTTTTGCTGGGAACATTTTGTCTGCTGTGATTACGCTTCCCTGCAAAATGGCGTAAGCACACACATACACCCTTTTTCCAGACACACGACGATATACTGTGCAAAAGAAAAAAAGCCTATGCACAATATATCACTTTCTCGTGCCTCGGAAGTATTATATACTGGTAAGACACTTTGTAATGGGACGATAAATGGTTGGAGAATAGTAAATAGGGGAATTCCAGTGTAGGACCCCGGGAACAGAGTAACGGTTCTTTCACCTAAAAAGCCATCCTGTTACACAGGCTTTATGCATGGCCAATAGAGGGCGCTTTATACCAAGGACATCTCTCCTTTGGGCTGATACCACTGACATTTGCATGGGTTTATTTGCCGCATGGTTCCTTGTTCCTCTGATAACTTATAAATACCGGGGGGGGGGGAGAGGAGGGAGAGAGAGAGAGGGTTAGACTATACCCGATCCCTTCGTTGCCATTCAACCTCGGAATAAAAAGTGGTGACAAGGATCAGACAGTCAGCTCAGCTGCAGCATTCAGTGATATCACAAGATAACAATGATGCCATTATGGCTCTCTGGTTTCTTTTTGTCTTGAGGACAAATTGATGTTTTATCCATCTTTTGTCCCTCAGGTGACTATTAACCCCTTCATGCGGGGGATTCTTTTGACGGTGACTGCTGGGCTGTGGTACACCCAGTATGCAAAACACTGTCACTCAGCAGGCCCCATTGAACCAGCAGCTGCATGGTGAATAGAAGGAATCGGGAATAATGTTCATGGAGGAATTTGAACAGCTCGCCATCAACACAACAGACCATAGACCCAAAGTTTGGCTCCGATATGTGGACGACACTTTCGTCATCTGGCAGCATGGGCAGGACAACCTCCGACTCTTTCTGGAACACCTCAACGGGCTTCACAGCAGCATCCAGTTCACCATGGAACAAGAACCTAATGGCAACATTTCCTTTCCTGATATTGAGGTGACCAGAAAGGAGGACGGCAGCCTAGCCCACACGGTCTACCGCAAGCCCACCCACACGGACAGATGCCTCCACAGCACGTCCTTCCACAATCCCAAGATCAAGTCATCTGTCAACCGGGCCCTTGTCGGCTGGGCATACAACATCTGCGACAAAGAATTCCTCGGCCAAGAACTCCACCACATCACCGCAGCACTGCAACGTAACGGATACAAGCCAAGGCAAGTCCAAGACCCAAGATCCCAGATCTACCCCCCGGCCGAATGGTCTCCTATACCCAAAGCCAACTAGTTAGGGCCCCTAGTTCTATCACCCTCCCCTACTTAGGCAGTACTTCCCACCATATCCAGCGCATTCGCCACAAGTACGGTATCCGAGTTTTCCACTCAGCCCCACTGCAGTTGCGCAACCTGCTCACCTCGCACAAGGACCGGCAGGACCCCCAGCGCAGACCAGGGGTGTACAGAATTCCTTGCCAATGTGGCAAAGTGTTCATCGGCGAGACGGGCAGGGACCTCCCTCCCGAGATTATACTGCACACTGGCAGGCAGCTCTACAGGTCCAAGAGTACTTTAACCCTAACAGTCCTGAATGCTAAGTACCACTTAGTAAAATGTAGTACTCAGCCCTGTCGCTTGTAAGAGGACATGACATTATTATTCTCTGAAGCCATGAAATACAACAGAGAAGACAATGTACCATACAGTGCTGTGGCACTATGAATGTATGGTTTCTCTGTTCTCTGTACGAGTAACAATGGAATAAACCTAGCCAGAAATAGTAATTTGCAGCGCTAGGTCCTTCAGGCTCAGAGTGTCACATAGTATTTTGTAGTACTGAGTACTCCATGCCAAACAAAGCCCGGTACTGTTAGAGTTAACTTCTATTACTTAAGACTTCAGAAAAGGAACACAACTGCACAGTTACGCAATGACTGGACTCTACAGTCCTACAAGCACTGTGATTAGATTGTTCTTAAACTTTCAGATTTTCATACGGAGTAACAAACTACCTCTTTTCAAGATCAGCTCTCTCTGCTCAAAATTGGCTCTGAAGTGCACATACATGTAAATAAACAGTCCAAAACTGCCGAAACCATGGAAACAGTGCTGTCTAAATGCTTCTTTCTGCTCTTTAATATTGGGAGTTTTGTCCTTCAAGGGCACATGCATGTACGTAACGCTGAATACTCGGTGTTTCCAGTACCACAAATTTACCTCCAAATTTCACTGACTTCCACCTCATGAAATTATCCCCGACGTAAATTGGTCCATAATTAAAATCAGGCCTAACCCTCATGAAGCCTCTAACCTCAAACAGGTTTTGACGACTTTCAAGGAAGGGTTGGGTTTTACTTTACTCATTAAAGTATCTCATGTAGCACTCTGTTTGGTGAGAACTAAAAACGCTGTCTAGTATTCAGAGGTTCAAGTCCTAGCTCAATCAAATCTTTTTTTATCACCAAGTATGTTCTGCTGCCATGCTTTATGGCTATTACATATTCACGGCAGTTGCTTACTGTGTCTGTACTTACAATTTGAAGTTTGATTGTTTTCCCGTCTAACTCAATGGTTCTTATTTTCTGCAAATGAAAACAGTGAAAAAAGGGAGTCCTGTAAGAACACCTCCGCACAGGACACCATATCAAAGTCAATGTACCAGCACTTGACGTCATGATATCTAAGTGTATCATGTGACCAATTATATAAAGTATTGCAATATTTATGCTCTGCAGCTAAGGCAAAAAGAAGTGGACCACCTCTTTAAAAACCTCAAATATCCTGTTATACAAATGGGTTGATCTATGGGCCAATGTACACAAACATTTCTTTCATAAGCTATACAAAATATCATCAGGTCAATATGGTGATGCCATTTTGATATTATGAGGTGACAGATGTTGTAATGATTATTCCTGTTTTCCTAGTAAGCTGTCCCTCTGTGATACATTTAACAGCATAATATCAGTGCATGCAGTTACACAATACAAGGAATTGTTTATTCACATAAATTCGAACTAAATGTGCATTTTGATATCTGGAGGTAGACTTTTTGAATTGTCAAAATGATGCGACTCTTAAGGACTGAAAAAAATAGCCTTTTCTTTACTTAGCCCTGAAAATCAAAATGTGAGTTTTGAAATGTAATAGAGGTTATGAGTTGCTGGCATCTTCACAGTATCTGAGAGACTATTTCTCTTATTTTAATTTAATTGCAATGAATGCACAAAAGGTTTACTCGAGTCTATCCCTGTGATACAAAGCTCTTGCCCTCTCAGGACGCGTTCACACACAACTTCTATTTTAATGAACACATAATCCCAAAATCATGTACATATACCTATACATTTAGCAGACCGCCTGAGTTTGTCGCTACATGTGAATTATTTTCTATTATTCCTAGCACACCAGCATTAGAAAATATCTGCTGAAACACCAAGATTTACGCTCATTTTCCCTCACAAGTTACATGCATATTTGCACAAAGTAACCACTTATCCATGGAAATGTTTATTTTGCCGTGTGAAAAAGTGGTGGTACAGGTACATGTATATATTGTTTGCATAATTAGTCTTCTTACACCTACACACACACATGCAGGTACACAATCTTCCTATAACCCTAATCCTACACAATACTACAAATTACTGCTTGCAGTAAAATGTAGTAATCAGCGCTGTCGCTTGTAAGAGGACATGACTTTATTGTTCTTTGAAGCCATAAAATGCAATAGATATGACAATGTACTATACAGTGCTGTGGCACTATGAATGCATGGCTTTATATTTCTCTGTACAAGTAACAATGGAAGTAAGCTAGCCAGAAGTTGTGATCTGTAGCGCTAGGTCCTTTAGGCTCAGGCTATTACTTAGTATTTTGTAGTACTGAGTACTGTAAGCCAAACAATTATGCTTGGCGGTGAGGGTTAAACTTCATTTTCAACTTAAGGGAACTCCCACAGTTCTTTTGTCTCTCTTCAAGTATACATGTACATCAGCTGTATGTTTACGTGGGTATCAAGCCTGCACCACATGGTCACACAATGCAAACGGGAAAAACAAACTTACAAAGTCTACACCGATTGTGCTGATGTAACTTTCTGTGTAAGTGTCATCCTGTACGGCACAAAGAGAGAGAGAGAGAAGGAAATGAATGGTTAGTAACTCTCCGTGAGCTATCAACTCACAGACAGGAAACCAAAATACAGTACCTCAGAAGATGAGTACAACCACACTATGTAGTTTCCAATAAACAGACTTTGACAGTCAAAAAGTGGCGTGGCCACACAAAAAAAATGGCAACGGAGAGCAGTTTGTCTGGCGATACCGTACATTCGCAAACAATGTGGAGAACCCTTAGGTTTTCTGACCTTCCACAATTAAAAATGGCGCCCCCCATGGAATTTTGTGGCTGATTGTCTGTGTACAAAGTAGGTCCCAAGATTCTTTCCTATCACATCTCTTCAGCCCTTTCAAGGATTTGCTGCATCTCCTCTTCAATTTCCTCGATTTAAGTTCCAATGCATCCTCAAGATTCCTGCTGCAACTGCCTCGGGAAAATAGTGTTTTCCCTTGTATGTAATTAATGTATGTGATCAAGGATCATATCAACAAATTCCTTTTTCTCTTTGACTGCATGTGTCTTTCTGTTGGAAACTGCGAGCTCTAGTGGTCTTTGGCCATGTGATTAACAAATCAAAAAAATAAAAAATCTGCAGTACCCCAAAAATGAAAACAAGAGCCGATTCTTGGATTTCACTTTTTGTATTTCGGTTTCAATTCATCTGGTTACAATGCACATCCAGTAATCCATAGTGCATTTTGTAAATCTTGCACCTTGTAATGCTTTCGGCATGCTGCATAATAAACTTAAGCTCTACCAGGTGCGGCTAGACAGGTTGACGCACACAGTTTCAATATTACCAATACTGAGAGAAAAATGGCATCATCACTTGGCAAAAACACACTGCATGACAACAGACCAATGAAAAGAACCAGTCTCTCTCTCTGACCAATCCAATTGTTTTTCTCTCCTCTTTCAAGCAAAGACTGTAAACAGTCTACTCACTGCAAATCGTAATAGCAAACAGGACTTTCCCACACCAGAGTCTCCGATCAGCAGGAGCTTGAACAAAAAGTCACTGCAGCAGAAAAGAAACAAACATCACAGGGGCTCTTAATAGCATGTACATACATAATGATTTAACACTGCAGTGCACTTGGGAGCATTCATCGAGTTAGTTTATATACAATACAATGCACTTTTACCTGCACAACAAATTACTTGTGTGTATTATATTACAAAGTGTATATTTGGGTGCAACTCTGGTTTCTATTTGTGCATTTATTCTGTGAAATACTTACCAGCATATTCAAACCTGTAATGCTGTACATACATGAAGTACTTTATTGTGACATTAATATCCCAATCTATTATGCATGAATCGATATACCATCCCAGCAGCAGAGCACAACTGAAAGTCCAGGTACCCTTATAATGTATGATATTTTATAGTAGATACAAGTCATGTTGAAAAGGGAAACACGCTCAATTAGTGGTGGTACATGTAGGTGGGTGTATGAGTGGAGGAAGACACACACTGCAAGCTGTGTGTTTTGTTTTCATGCTTTTTATGATGATCTACTCGCATACTGATTCCAACCCCGTTGCCTTTGATCACCAAAACAGGAAGTCTATGATACACGTACATGTATGCGTACAAATTCAATGCGCGTCCACAACACTCATGACAAAGAAGTCAATCGTTCAGATTAACAAATACAAGCAATTAAGGTACAAGCGTTTTATCCCTCAATGACTACATCAAGCAATTTCAGATGACAACATCCAGAAAGGTGTCCCATTGGCAAGGCAGCTGTGCACAACCACATGATGGATCTAGAGTCAGAAAATGAAGCCATCTAATGCTGTCACTAAAAGCCCGAAATGAATAGTTGAATCATCCTCGTGTTGAGACACTGGGCATTTTGAAACGAGTGGATTCGGCTTAGACTTTGGTTTCACAGCTTCCAAATACATGTTCAAGCTCTGACGGGAACCAGCGAAACTGATGTCTATGCAGAATTCACTCATTTTGAGAACACTCACTGATTCTAATACGGGTTTACCTGCGAAATAATGTGCAGACAACCATTCTACGGGTATATTACACAGCAGTTGGGTCCTAGATAGATGTTATATTGGGATAGATGTGCTGTGAATATCTCTATACAGTATATGAATGCAGAGGGAAATCCGGATGGCAATCAATCTGATATCAATGTCTATGTAGGTTGATTACATGACTGTGGATGAGGTGCAGTACAGTGGAACGTCGCTATACCAAACACCGCTATACCGAACATTCGGCTGTACCGAACATTGTCCTTGGCTCCCAGTATTTGGTGCAAAAAGCTACCGAACATTATGTACATGTAGTTGCAAATCAACCAAGATTCGCCACAGCATGCATCAGAGATCGATCCTGACCAGTAGTTTCACGACTTTTAGGATGAACTAAATATGAATTTTGTAAATCAAGATTTAACAAAAAACAAAAATAATTAACAGATATATTTCTAGAAACCTCAAACGTGAATGCAACGGCAAAACATCACGAAAATAGCGAATCATAGTATCACAAGAGGGTGCACTTCAGTTAGACAAGAGAGGGCACTATTCAACATGGCAACGAAACATTTGGTAGTTAATTTCTCTATACCTAACGACCGCTGTATTGCAAATTTAGCGTGGACCCCACCGTGTTCGTTATAGCGGCGTTCTATTGTACATAATATACAAAATCAACCTCAAGAGATCATTTTTTCCACAATAAAGAAAGGCCTAAGCATGCACGTGCTCAATGAAACTTGAAACTGTACACAGTAAAATGTATGGTATATTCCTTGTTTATCTAAACGAAGCTGTGATGTCTTGATAATGATTACTGCCAAGAATTTATCAGAGATGATTCATTATCCAACCAGGATTGATGGACACTATATGTTACCTATAATCTCTTTGGCTTTGAGGGATTACTGTTGCATTTATGCAAATATGCATGTGAGGTATGGATTTCTGGTACATGGCAGAGTGCAGTGGCAGAGTGCACTAGCAGAGGTAGTAAATTTATTAATTTCCCGCTCAATTTTCACTTCGCAGCTAAAAGACATGTAGGTTTACAAAAGAAGTTGACCAGTGACAGAAAGTTGCTGAAAATGCATGTTTGTACAGACCAAGTACTGCTTTGACAATAAAAGTGGCCCACAATTAAGTCGTGAAAATTTCTAATGTCACATACAATGCATACTGTGCTGCAATTTTCAACATGGGCTCTTCAACTGAGCATAAAAGAGCATAGCCATATCAAAGCAGGCAAGCATGCATACCTGTCTTTGGTGTACGATAATGTAATGCATGAATACAAGCAAACTAACAGGAAAAAAAATGTACTGATGCTCAGATATACTGGTACACTGCCATTTCTCAAACCACAATCCCAAACATGGCCTTTGCTATATAAATGATGTTGATTCAGGCATCACAATTCACCTAAAAGGTCAACACAGGTCAGCAAGGTGATAGTCCACAACTGTTTGATTTCAGAAAATTAATCCTATGGCCGTTTTTCAATACTCGACTTCAGCTCCGTCTCAGGCTTCAACTGCTTTTTTACTACCTGACTTCAAAGTTGTAAGCGCATCAGTACATATATTAGTCTGATAATGCCACAAAACATCAAAATGCAAAAGAGCCAAATATTACAGTGCTTCAATTAAATCTGAGCGCTTCAGGCCCACAGTTGGAGATTTATTTTCCAGACGAAGCCTCAGACAGAGACAAAGTTGAGTATTGGAAAAAGGCCTACATAGCAGCAAGGCATCAATCTTCTGGCATTGCAAATGTGTAGCAAGGAAAGAGTGCGCATGTAGCACACATGTACATGTTGTGCAGTGAAATCTGGTAAGACTTTGGTCGTACTGACAGTCCCTCAACTTGTTGGAGTTCAAGTGACAAGGCAAGAGAATATTTAAAGCATTGACCTTTCAAACATGGCTCTTACACAGCACTTTCAAAGGAAAACAAAAGCCTTGGTAAAGCATTATGGGAGCTTACTCTCATTCATGCTACTAATAATCTTATTCATTATTAAGGCTTGGTAATTTGAATACTTGAATATTCAAAGTCACTTTCCATACAATATAATATTAAATTGCACCACATGCAAACTTAATATCCTACCTCCATACTTGTACAAAAAAGGTAAAAAAAGCAAAATTTCAAGGAAAAGAATTTTTCCTTACTGTTGGGCATACACATTCAGCAACCTTTTAAGTTTTGTCAGAAAACCATGCAATATACCTTTAAGACACAATTTTTAACAAAAACATAAACTTTTTACAAGTTAAATTTGAACAATGTCTAGTACAGAGAATTCTTTAAATTCATGTGAACATAATTCAAATTGTCCATTCTAAAGACACTGTTGCTATACCTTGGGATTCGGGCCAAGTGTTTACTTAGTTACAGAAATGCCTTGCACCAATACTGTTTTCAATGGATAAAAAGTGCATACAGGAACCAGTCCATTCCAGAGATGGTGGTCACAATGCCAAAACTTGGTCTGAATCACAAGGCATAGCAAGAGTCTCTTTAGTCTGGGGAATTCAAATAATAATTATCAAGCTAAAGTTTAACTCACAAAACGCTAATTGAAACTTCCCTTTATTTCACGGATGCACATCTCCAAATAGTCCATGACCTTTCCTACAATTTAACCCTGATGTTCCCCATCCCATCAATTTACAACAGCAGAGTTGGTTGAAATTTGACATGTATGATGGGTTGAGTTCTGTGTACATATGAAACTTACTACATAAAGTGTTGGGTTATGACAGGATGAGTACTGTACAGATGCAGCAACAGCGATGGGTTTTGACTGAGTGGGTATGGTTGATATTGCCCAGTACCTGCTGCTGGGTGTTTGATGAATAATGTAAACAATTTTATGAATGCTTATAAACAATGGGGGGTCATTTGGTCATGTGCCTGTACTTAAGGAGTAGAATAAATTACTCTAGTATGTTTGGTGACCTTGCTTTTTAAGAGAAGTCATAGATAAAAACAAAGAAATCTGAGCCCCCCCACAAAGAAAATTGTGTATAGCCCTGCAGTTGTTAGATCTTGAAGGGATGAGTACACTGTGTCCCCATTCCTTATAAACAGCAGTCCTTCATTTAAAGGAGTGCTACCGCACTCCTCAACACTCCTAAAGGAGCGTAAAAAATCATGCTGCTAAAAAAATCTAAGGGCACCTTACAAAAAACGAACAATACGATAAATACAGTGGATAATATCACATAAAAGGACTGTGATTCACAATTTCACATTTATCCCACTGCGACTTTCATACGTAGGCCAATAATTATTGTACGAATATATAATGATCACTGCATGGCGAGCAGGGCCCGCTTTCAGACCGGCCAGCAGGGCCCTGCATGCACGTGCATCATGCACAATGTACCTACGCTTGCATGTGCATGTATATCACACGCAGTTTCACTGTATGTGGTACAACCTGTTACATGTTTTTATTGGTCAGTAAAAAGTGAGAGCAAATCCGTATCAATCTTCTTTACGGGGCGCGTAAACAGAAAGCGGTGTGCCATGAGCTTTGGTCATCATGAAAATGTTGCTCCATGCATGTACAGTGTGTGTGCCCACTGAATTAACACAGGAAACCCCAGCGTGTCGGACCATAATCATACGTAAACACTATCACGTTCACACATACATGCACGCGTGCTGGTTTGATGTTTTCCTATTTTGATTGAGGTGGGTTTGTTACCATCAAGCATCAACTTGAACAAAGTTGAAGAGCAGTTTAAACCTTCAAATCCCCTTCGGGTTTTTTTTTTTTGAAATGCTCAAATCAGGATGAAAAAAGGTTTACTTCCACTTTTATTTAAATTAAAGGGATATGTAAATGACACACAACTGTGTTGAATTGTAGTTGAAACTTACATGTAATGTTAGTAAGTCAGGCCTAAATAGTGTATTTTTAATTCGCAAGTATAAAAATTACGGTTCAAATAAAAAAGCACTGAAATGATGTATGTATCGACAACTCATTTCTAACTGAAGTACAACTAAATTAATTTTAAAAATTGCCCCAAGAACTTTATAAACCATCAGAGGAAGTGGAAAAAAACAACATAAACCCCCAGGGTACAAACAATCCACTTCTTTTAATTGGTTTATTTTAAGGAGAGCGATTTGCTCTCCTGAAAGATTTGAGGAAAGCAATTTATAGCTATCCTGGATTTTCTGAAAATGGACTGCATAGTATATGACCAAGTATCCCCACTCAGCCCAACCCAACAGTTTACTACCTGTTGGAGTTTGTTGGATTGAGTACTGATACAGCAAGTGGACTGTTGGAATCCCATGGGTTGAGTACACACACCCCACCCAGCAGCGAAAGGGTATTGGAATTTGACGGATTGAGTTAGCCTTCTAGAAAAAAATGCTGAGGAGGTTAGGGTTAAACCCAAAAGTGGTGGCAACACGGGTCACAACTTAACTCTACAGATCCCCAACCAGCCAAACTCCAATACTGGGATTTGTTGGAATCTGTTAAGACGAGTACTGCACTAGTAAACAGACTGTGTTTTGCGAGCAATCAGGCATAACACGAACAAGCACAGTCCAACTGTTTATGAGCACAGTTTACTACATGTATGGCTTTTAGCTTTGCAAGGATGAGGAAGGTTCACAGGAAAGTGACAACTACACAGAACCCCCTGCACTCCACATGGTGTGCATCCTGCCGGTATCAGTCCAGTCACACACATTCCGTCCCCCTTCCCTCGCCGCCGAAAATGATGACAGACAGACATGTGGAGATGGCTCCGGTCACGGCTGGCAACATGCAAACAGTGATGTATACAAAGTGTGCAATGCGGAGCAATCAGTGAGAATAAGAGACTGGGGTGTAAAAACTCTGCTTTTTCAAGAAACAGTCAGTCTCATGGTCTAAAACCACTGTAATGAAGTTTTTAAGAGCTATAAGTACCCCATGATTGCTCTCATGGGAAAATTTGATTTAGAAAGTGGAATTTGCGTGACCAGTAATTGACCTCTGAGGCTGGATTGAAAAATGAGATAGCGTAAATACTCCATGTAAACTAAAATGGCCAAATGCACACAGAGGTGCCTTTTGGTTTCCAGACATGCCAGAAGTACATGTAGGCCCAATTCCACTCCAGCATGTCCAGCTCTATCATGTCTATGGGGCGGCGTGGACATCAGGGAGTTTAGCAACCGATGAATACAACTGCAATGAACACATGGGCACACGTACATACTGCCACACGTACGTCACCATAGTTGCTGTTTTCATCAGTTACTATCCGCCATTTTGCAAGAGTCTCGCATGACCACGCCACCCCATAGAGTAGGCTGCTCTAGCCCCACTACTAGTGTGTTAAGGACCCTCACTCCCGCTTCATCCTTAGCCACACATCCGTACATGCAATTTGTTGCGGGCACAGTCAAATCTTCGGCGCACCCTCTTATAATCGTAGGCACAAATTTTTTTGCAGAAAAAAATGTTCCTTAGTCTCTCCGCTTTCAAATGACCATTAGTTGAATGAATTCATTCACGTTGTTCTGGTATTTTCCAGTCTTTTGCCTCAATCTCACAGTCTCACTCTCACACACTATCTTTAAAGTAAAATGAATCTGTTGAACTTTACGTCATTTGACCCCGGCCCGCAGATGGCTGTTTCATGTCAAGAACTCTACAAAAAAATAAATGCTTAATACTTCAGATGTAAATTAGCTATGTCGAACGCTTAATAAAAGTACGTTGTAAACTTACCTGCACAATCGCTCAGTCCGCAAGACTTCTGTTGTATATTAGATATGCCTTGACATGGAACAGCTGTTTGCAGGCCGGGGTCAAGTGATGTAAAGTTTAACAGACTCATTTTAGTTTAAAGATGGCGTGTGAGAGTGAGACCATGAGATTGAATGCGTAAAGGCAGAAAGACTGGAAAATACCAGAACAACATGAGTGATTATAAGAAGGTGCGCCGAAGATTTGACCACGCCGACAAAAAATTGTGTATATGGATAGGCCTATGTGGCTTGGCCCCCCTAAGGATGGAGTGGGATCGGCACTACTAGTGCCAGTGGGGTTAAAGCTGCTCTTTAAATTAGGAAATTTGCAAATGTCCGAACTGTTTGTAACCCCAATATTGATGAACCCACGATGAACATATCTAACCCTTACCATTCTTATATCTAACATGATTCTGCATATGATAATTTATTGAAGAATCATCATGATCATGAAAAATTTTGTGCACCCGAAATTTTAATCCTAGTTTCTGGTTAAACTTTTATGTAGCCAACTGTTTTAGCTCATTCAGAATGTTCACTATGCTTTGTATTCATCATTACACGGACAAATCTTAAACCTAATTCTCAGCTAAAGTCCTCAGCCAGCCCACAATTGATTGCCCCATCGTGCCCTTCCCCAAGCATGCCAAGACTCGGACAGTACACCCGGCTTCATCATCATGACGTATTGCTGAACACGTATTCACACTGACGCACACACACGATGGTGAATGCGGAAATGTCCACCAGAAATTCTCGTTTTTCCAGCCAATACCGCCATACTTACTATTCGGGATTCATTGTGGACATGGCAAGGGTAATTCCAGATCTAATAAGTCTCTTTCCCGTTCACTTGTGGACGGAAAACTTCATGTAGGGCTGCTTCGAAAATTAAGGCTGAAACCGTCGTAGTCAGGTGCAGGAAGTTCCAATATGGCTGCCAGAATGAAGAAATAAATTGGTTATGCGCAGGGGGTGTAGTCATTGGATAGGGGTGACGTCATCAAACGACGTGGCATCACCTGACCTCAATCAAAACTACACGGGCCGGCCAGGCTTGCTGCTTCAGAGAAAATCTCGGTGAACGGACGTTTCTCTTTCAAGTTCAATTTCTCGGTCTGCGCTCGTAATTTTTCTTCGACATGATGATGTGATGTGTCATAACAACGATCCTTACAGTTAAAGCACGTTATCTGTACATTATCTCAAAGTAAGGCCATGAAGAAAACTAGGAACTCATAATGGATAGTTGGTGTGCTATCGCACCCCATGGATCTCATCATGATCACTATCAACCCACTCGTTGGACGGTTGTGTTCGCGGTTATAGTTTTCTCCAAACAGGATTTAAAAATGATAGAAATGGATAAATAAGACACTTTAAAATAGCACTAAGCATAAACATGTAGACAACGGTAGTTGCCCAGTCTTTAGTACCTTTATTTAGTGATGAAAATCAGGGAGTCAGGTGGACATCTTAAAGATTTATATAGAGCTGTAGCGGAGATTTTGTGCGGTTCATCAGTCACCACGTGGAAGACAGCTGGTGGTGACAGAGCACCAAAACAACAGGAGGGTAGGGATTCTAAGAGCAGAATAGGCACACTGGTGGAAGACAAAACAATAATAGAAAGGGGTCACATGGGACGTAAGTTTTTCTTTATTTTTTGCAGGCAAAGTCTTGGGCTTCCCCACCTACTTAGGGGAATCTATAGCCTACAAATCTAAAATGGGGCCGGGCATCAACTTAACAGGCGCGGTTCTAGAGCCATAGGAAGGGGGCGGCTAGACCCTTCGCATGTGACGTCACATTTTAACTTTCGCTACTGCTGTTTCATTTTTGCATGGGGGCTAGACAAAAAGCCATCCCCTAGGCCCCCCATAGAACCGCGACTTAAGACTTTACAAATTTACACAAATGAACTTAACTCACTTGATTATTTACATACATGTACACATACTTACACTTTCTTGAGTAATAACAATTTTCATGTGCATTACAGAACGAGTAGTACATTTTTACCGTCAGTAATACTTTTAACCAACCAACTGCCAAGTGACACCAAATGCTTGCCATTATTAACATGACTACATGACGAGCTCTGTTGATGAGCTATGAGGATGTTATTGAGGGCTCTATAGCCAGACGAAGACTCTAACTTAACGAAGGGCTGCGTCCAAGTTTTCACTCGGCTGCGGCCTGAAAATATGCACGAGTCTATGGTAAAGTGGTCAGCCACGGCTACGGATGGAGCTATGTTTGATTTCAAGCCACAGCCAAGTGATTTAGACGTGGCCGGTCTTGGGCAGACAAGACAAAAGTAGAAGTCTTACGCTGATCATACTAAGAATGCAAGGCGTAAGTTGATAGACCTAATTTCAAACTTTAATTTGCCGCTCGATTGAGTAGTTTTCTGACTTGCGTTGGTAACAAGTCACTATGTGCAAGTCCAAGTCAAGTCACAACTCATTTTTGCAAGTCCAAGTTAATTCATAAGTCAAAAACGGACAGTTACAAGTCAAGTCACGCCGTCATCAAAATCATAGCGACTCGAGTCCGAATCAAATCCAAGTCCAATGACTCGAGCCTACAACTCTGGTAATTACGTGCAATATGTGTACAAGTTACCAGAGAAAAATGATAGTGGGTGGATAAAATCCCCATCTCTGTTGTTGGAGTGATTGAAACAACTCTCTCCTTGCTCCGACTCCGACACAAAAGCCTCCTCTGACACTAATTCTTTCAATTCAACGGAATTCACGTTGCGAATATTACGATGTATCACCCATCCCAAGACCCGTTCTAATGTAAGTTGTGCCGAGGAGCCGCCTCAGTCATGCTTTAAGTTCACCTGTGCGCCTGACTATAGCGTTTGCTGAAAGGAAACAAGATGAGTAGTAGATAGAGGGACCCGATCTCAAAAGACGGAGGACCAGTTATGTAAGTTATCATCACTGAGTGGAAAATTCCAAAGCATTACTTAGGTACTTCGCCAACATCCCACGTGAAGTTTGTTTCAGCTTCCATGGATTAATTTTGCTCATTTTAGGTAGTTTTGTAAGGAATGTCATAAAATTTTTCTAGCCAGCAACATCTAACAAAACGAGAAAAAAATAGAAATGAAAGGGCCGCATAAAAACTATTTAAATTGCTCATGATTCGCTGTCTTTTTAAAACTCCTAACTATATCGTATTACATCATACCCTCCATTCGACACTTTTGGCACTTCACTGAAACATGGAGGAATAAAACAACCGAAATGAATTTTTATTTAAGGTGGGTCTCCGGCTTGCATGCACGACCGCCTTGTATATTCCTTTGCACAACAACCAGTGGATGTTCTTTGCAAAGGGAAAATAATTATGGCTAGTCTTGAGAGGAGACTGGTATTCACACCTCGTTTTGTGGAAGCTCCACCTGTTGAAATCAGGTTGAAATGACGGAGTGCATACAGGGGGATAATGTGTGTTTGTGAGAAAAATCCTCTAGAGTCACGATCACAGCCTTATGGAATTTACCGTTGTGGTAAAAAAAGAACTTCGCTGCTGTACTGGCACCCCCGTTGTATAGTATAGCGCCCTCTCTAGCCAGGAGCCCCATCACGGCGCAGCGCTGGCTGTAGTGTTATGGTCACGTGACGTTCATAGCGACAAATACTACGTACACAACTGTACCCGCAGAACCCATGCTGACGAGATCTCCGTGGTCACGTTTACTAGAAAATCGGAGGACTTTGGAGACTGGAAAATGGGTGAAGAGGAGTCGGAAACAACAGGAAAGCTTGGAAGCAAGCGCATATTTGTTAACCACGTCGACTGTTATCATGGCAAGAATATTGGAAAAGTAAGTAAGCAACAGCTGACCAGTGAAAGTTTTCCTTCAGTTTGCCACTTTGCCTAGACCCGTAATTGGCCCAATACTTGTACTTGTAATATTGTGTGCTTGACACAAGTTTGATGGTTGCTTGGTTTATTGTGTGTCAGATACAGGAGTACAACTATATTATATACATGTACATATACACTCTATACATGCAGACATGGGGCTAGGTCTAATGGGGTAAAATGATTGATGTATAGCAGGTGGGGCATTAGGATCCAGAAGAGGGCAGAGCTACAACTTTACAAGGACATTCTAAAAAGGGTACTGTTGCTGGGTAGAGTTATGGTGGTCAGGAGTGGACGTGTAAGAGTGCAGGATACTACATCACTCCTCCGTTGTATACTAGGCCTGTCCTGATTCATAGGGATTTCTTTCGAAAAGATTTATCCAGGATATCCGGGGGCATAACGAAACATCCGCTTGATTTTTATGAGCTGATATTGCACTGGTATGTTCACTACTTATGAGGTTAAACTTTTCGCTAGGTTGTTAAATGCAGAATACTCGCCTTTTTCTCATTTGCAGGAAAAAATGTGGCCTTTTTTGCCATGTTTCCACTGTGGACAAATTTTAGCCTGACTTGTACATTACACAGACTCCTTTGTATGGTCAAATAATGGTACCCTGTATGATAGACTGTCTAGTTTGCAGCCAGACTTCAGCAATTACGAATTTCATTCAGATCCGGGAGAGAACCTGTTGATCAAAGTAATCGTGGAAAATCACGGCTGTTTTGTGTCGCAGCTAATACACAACGCCCTTGGCTAGTTCCCTGTCCAGTCACACACTGTTTGCAGCAAATCATTGGTAGCGCGAATCGTTTCTGTGACGTGACACGAAAGTGACGAAACAGCCGTCAGTTTTGTCCAAGTGGGACAAAATTTGTCCGGAGTGAAAAAACGGCAAAAAAGGCAACATTTTTTCTTTCGAACAAGCATACGTCAAGTTTTCAGCAATTAGCCTCCAAGCGGAAAGTTTACCCTGTAAGTAGTGAGCATACCGGTGCAATTTAGTTATGCAATTTAGGTATGCCAGCGGATATCCCGTATCAACTTTTCGAAAGAAATTCCTATGAATCGGGACAGGGCCCAGTATAAGACAGAGGAGTATTCGTTGGGCACTGTTTACGGGTCTAACATTTGCCATGCTTGCTCGAGGAGGTAACTGGTCACTTCAGCACCTTGTCAACTCGGCACCTACGAACTCGGCACCTCGTCAACTTGGCACCCACATTTTAAAATTAATATTGGACCTTAATTTCAAAAATGGGTTTCCTTCAATCTTCCCTTTTACATAAGACACTTGTTTCTTTATAATTTTCTTTATTGAATTAATTAGGTTACCATAATCCATGTGGATTATCCAATCTCCAAATCAACCAAAATTAACTAAGCACACGTACGGAATTAGAACTAATTGCTTCAGTTCGAGCACCGAGTCAGACAACGCAGACCGGAGGCAAAATTTGAGGTGCCGAGTCGGCTGGGTGCCGAGTTGACAAGTTGGTAGGTGCCAAGTTGGCAAGGTGTCGAAGTGACCGACATTCCTGGAGGGAGCCGGCAGGCTGGACAGTGCCAAGTGGTCAACTTTAACATGTTTAACAACATTGAACATGCCCCGCTGTGGGCGCTGCTCTCCCAGGGGTCAAGAACTTACCCTTTTCTGTTTCAGTTTGGAAGTTAAACATGTTGGAAGCTGAGGATTCCATCACACTCTGCCAAGCCAACAATTTGATTTGAAGCAGGGATGTTTTGTGAATTTTTTTGGTACATGTGTAATGTTGAGCGGACTGACTGTTCAAAGAAATGTGTGTGACTGAAAAAAGTAAAAAGCTTTAAATTCACATTTTTGTACTAATATCTTTGTTTTTAATTAGTACCTTATTTCAACGAGTTACATTCTGGCCCATAGATTTTGCACAGTCGGAAAAATTTTTTTGTTTGGCAGCAGGCAGCATGATTGGAATTTGATCAGTTACACTTGATCAGTTTTCAGCTCAAGAAATGATCGTGAGTGTCACTGGTGTCACATTAGGTTGTCCTTGTGTGGAGAAGCCAGTAGGTGATTTTGTCTAGGCTGTCATCATTTTGACACCTTTTGGGGGTTTGGTGCATAGTGACAGCAACATTCTGCTTAAAACAGGGTATTTTGCTGGGGCACATGTATGACCGTCACAGTCATCGTCATAAAAAGGAGTGGCATGCCCCAGTAACTGAGTCTAACCCAAATGTATACAGGCTTCTCAAGACAAATTGGATTAAATTTATGTATTCCCCTTGTAGTACCTGTCCAACTGCGTCGTTGGTGCATCACTCGAGGAAATCGAGGAAGAAGAGGAGGACAGTGCCTCAGTCAAGAGTGATGTGGTGGGCCCACCCAAGGAGGGTACCTACCACATCATTGGCTCCCTCAAGAACCCTAACAAGCCCAAGCCTGCTTGGGTGCAGGAAATCGTCAGTGTGAGTTTAGGACCAGACTTTAGGCCTGAAGCAGACTGAGATATCAAATGCATGAAAACGTGTAGAAACAAAATAAGGCTAAATTAATTGACATCTTTAGCCAACAAACTTCTTTGAAATTTTTGGCAGGCAGATAGAAGGCCCAGGCCTGCTTTGGTCCATGAAATTGTCTACATGAGTTTTGTGTGGAAGTGATTGAAAAGGACTAAACTCAAACCGGGAGTGAAGAAAAATACGCAATATCAAGCCAACTTTACTCACTCAATTAGCCGACCAAATTTTCCCAGGTATTTGTCAGGTGACAAGAATGAAGCTGTTTAGCCCTGTTCGCGCTTAACTTTTTGGGGGCAAACTTACCGAGACGATGGGTACTTTGCCTATTTTAAGTCCAGTGCGGACGTGCCCAGAAGACTTCCTCTCGGTTACTTTTTCCAAGCCACGCAAGAATTTTTACCGGCCAACTTCTGGCCAGAAAGCATTCCCGAGACACTTTTCCCAAGACAGAAAGTCCAGTGTGGACCGTGTAAGTCGGTAAAGGTGACTCAGGGAAGCGTACATCCGGTTTACTGGCAAGGTCAAGCTCACATGAACCCCGCACATGTGCGTTGCAAGTGTCCATGTGACGTACATACATGTACACACCGCGAAGTTTAATTCTGATTGCTGTGTAGTGATTTCGTGTTCTCCAGTCTCTCGAATGGTGGCAGATATTATTACTGAAACAATCGGAAGTTTAATTGGGACCACCAATGTATCATTGGAAGAACTGTCATGACCGGAAGTATGTAAAAGGTGCGCGCGTGCTTGGGTCAAAGGGTGAACACGAAAGGTCACGCAAAGCGCCCTCATGTGCCATGATAGTGATAGCTCAGTTACTTGTCTCGGTAAAAATCCCTGCATTGAAAGTCCAAGTGTGGACGGTGGTAAAATTTGCCCATTTTTCAATTTCCCATCGGCTCGGAAAATAAAGTCCAGTGCGGACAGGGCATAGGATTTCAGTTTGAAGCTTGAATTTAGATTGGTACATGCCCAAGAATATCCAGGTTTGCTTACAAAATGAAATGAAATTATTTTGTCTCGGACTTATAATAACTTTGGTTTTTTGTTTCAGTTTCCAGAGAAGGAACAAATGTTGGAACATCTTGCTGAATGTGATGTCGTAATGTATGATATCAATGAGGATCCTGGTCAGATTGACGAAGCCTCTTGGGCTGTGTCAGGTAATTCACACAGCCTCCTCCCCCCCCATCCTACCACCACCGTCTATTTAGATTTGCCCCTAACCCCATTTTAAGAATTAGATGTTCAGACTTTTAATGTCAGTGCTGTATATGCAGATTCAGCAATCATTTACGCAAGCAATTTAGATCTTGGTCTCCAGAGTGTGACCAATTGATGGAATACTACCTAAAGAAAGCCGATAGCTATTTACCAATCAGAAGCCTTTTCACATTTTTGACCAGTAGCTCTTATTAGCTGGCACACAAGGTTAGAGAAAATGTCCATACCGTACACAAGCGGCACATTCAAGGTCTGACTGTTTTCAGAAAGAGATGAGTTAGTGATCAAAGCCATTGTTGGAAAAGAAATCAATTCAAAGGACATACTTTTCTCCATATCTGAATGTCATTTTCCATTTGAAATGGAACCTTTTTGCTGTCAAAATCTCTTTATTTCTTCTTTTGTTTTGGGGGTTTGGGTGTCTGTTTTTTTACAAAATCAAAGTTTCCAAATATAATTATAGTACTGTTACTTGTATTCACAGCTTTGCATGCAGAGTTGGAGCGTTTTGAATCACCCAAGATGTTTATCTTGGTCTCATCCATTATGACGTGGGCCAGAAGTAAACCCGTTGATCCAGTAAGTGTAGCACTGTTGGTTGAATGAGCTGGGATTTGCTTGCTTGACCAAGAGAAGTGTGTCATGCATACACGGGCTACCGGCGAGTGATTGCCATCTGTTAACCTTCCTTGTCTAAAAATCTCAAAATCGCTTCAAGTTTGGTGTCCTCCTATTGGCCCATAGACTATGCATACGCGCATAGCCACAATCATGGGTAAACCTGTGTTTGGTGCTGGTCCATATCGTGCACATCATTTACAAAAGTAAAGTGTAATCGTTTGGTGAGGTTACGCATAAATCAGTCATGCAGTTTAGAATAAAAATTGTTTTAAATTTGGCAAATCCTTATTTTGCAAAAAGCGATTATGCATTGCTGGGTGGTTCACAACAATGTCTTGGTAACGAGAAGTGTACCCATATGACCGTGGGCGTGCAGATGCATTCAACAAAACCCTAGGGAGTAACTCAAAATGTATTGTCCATTGCTTCTCAGAACCCTTCTGTTATGCTTCACTGCACTGTGCATGAAAGCTGGTGTCACATGACCACAACACACAATATGGTTAACAAATGTCACATGGTCTGAAGGGCTTTCATTAAAATTGTGCGAGGAAGCCCCCCTTCCAAAAGAATGGTTTACTACCGTCATTTTTAACTGATATAGACTGCAAGTGCAGGAATATTAGAACTACATTCCTGTGTCGTGTCTTTCGTTTGAATGACTTAATTGATGTTAATCTGTCTCATACGGTGTGTCTACAGCCCTGAAGCTTGAGGTCTAATTCAAAGAATGTTGTACGTACAGTGTTTTGAGCTCAGCATGAGTAGGTTGGTAGACTCTCTGCACATTGGAGTCATCCCATATTGACAAAATTCTGAGCCTCTCCTGCGGAATTGCTGTTTCAGTCTTTTTCCCCCTTTGGTCCATCGATAGGACGACCCGGAGATCCCATTCACTGAGGAGGATTACAGACGGCGTAAGCCACACTCTAACTTCAAGGCGCACATCAGCGCTGAGAAGCTGGTCATCAAGCTAGGGAAGACAGTGAGTATACCCAAAAATTCATTCAATTTGTGCCCAGTTGGTTGAGGGCCCTGTCTGCTCCGAGCGGGAACAAAAATGGTCGTGTTTTTAAATAAATTTGACAGTCCTTTGGTTTAGTACGAACTCACCGCATAGGTGCCTAAGTTTATGCATATTAGACATGGAGCATACTGAGTACATGCAATGAATTTATTCTGGAATGTACAGTCTCTGTGTGCACGCTGAATGCGTGCAAGAACCGGGTCGGAAAACTTCGTACCAGTCTGTCTTTCTTTGGCAGGTGAGGGTGCACTTCAACTCAAGGCAGATAGCATGTATTCCTGATTTTGAATATCTGTGACCCTTATAATTTTTTTTTTTAATTTATATTGTGAAGCTCCATAATGCACCCTGCACATCATGTATTATGACAGAGCATTGTAATTCCATTGTTCCCTTCATTCCTTTTAAACAAGACTCTACTATTAGTCAGAGTGTGGACATGTATGTCAGAGGACCATTTTCAAGGAGCCAGTTCGATATTCCATCAGCATGTGCCCAAAACGAAGCATGTCCGAGGTCATTTGGGAACAGCAGTACCCGCACTTGAGGCCTGTCCTTTCAGCATGGCCATACAATGACTGACACATGCGTTATGTTCGTGAGTGACTCTCTCAGACAAGAATCATCCATTTGTCTTTTCATCATGCATCTGTTCTCAATCTGAATGTGATGTTTGAGGCACTATAAATGAGGGAATTCATGGGTAGCACAGCGTACACGAGGAAAATCGTTCTTTTCTTAATGGTTTTTAACCCACAAGTGACATTACAGTCTCCAAGAAAACATGCTTGTTTCGGTCTTGCTGATTCTGTTTAACGTGTCTGGAATTTTTTTTTTCTCTTACAGAACAAGGCCAAGTTTGTAACTTATGTTATTGCCTCAGGGCTGACCTACGGTGGGGGAGAAAATATCTTCCATTACTTATACAAGGTGGGGAAGATAATCCTGACTTGCACATGTTGCGCACTCCTGATTTAACTTTAATTAGATTGAATATCCTGATGCCAAACAAAATAATGAAATAAAATATTGAACTAACAGTGTCGTCAGAATTCAGACTTAATATAATAGTTGTTCATAATTGTGGTATTATTGTTAGAATAAAGATTAGTTGTTTAGTGAGTTATTTCTCATTTGTGGTGAGAACTAATGTGTTTTGTATCAAGAGGATCAACAGATTGATATGGAGACATGAATTTATCTGTGGAAAGCTGAAATTTTTACTAACTGGTAACAATTCTTAATGCATGCATCTCAGTACTTCAGGAATTTTATATGATTCTAAGAGAAGATATATTGTTCTAAAAGACAAAAATATGAAAAAAAAAATTAAATGGTAGGAATGATGCTACTACTTTCAAGTACTTTTTTTCCCAAGTTGCACACCATCATTTCGGTTTACAAGTTCTGAGCTTAAATATTGAATATTCCACTGTGGTTTTCTTGTCCCTAGGCTGCCTGGCATGGAGAAATCGAAGCACTCCAGTGCTTTGGTAACGGGATGAATATCCTGCCCACAATCCATGTCAAAGATCTCGCTGGGTGAGTACAGCATTTTCCATCAGTGTGGAGTGAGTTCGCCCCATGAGACAGACAGTTAAAGTACCCTTGGAAGCTGTACATTACCAAAGGAAAGGCAGTCTCAGTGCCCTAAATATTTGAGGATTTCACTTATTTCTTGGAGAGGAAAAAGGAAACATCAGTATTAGACACTATCGACAATGATAAATCGGTGTTTGTATTAGAAAGAAGGCTTGGAATTGCCTGAACTTAATGACATCTGAACACTATGACTTCATGACGTAGAATTCTGTCCAGACAGGTAAAGGAATATTGAATTAAAAACAACACTACCAAATAAGTTATCCAGAAAGGGGGTCTTGAATACAACTAATTCGTAAAACAAGGACAGCAGACAAAATTACATCCAAATTGACATTTAAAGATTATTTTATACAATATCGAAATGCAAAATGAAAACATAGAACATGTGGTGTTCCCACTAGGACCTCACCTATACCTATATGATTCATTGACTTGGGAACAAGTCATTCTAGTTGAGGACATGGATGGAACACGGCTTTTCCAACAAGGATCAAGCTGTACTCCAAAAATGGATATGAAGCCAAAAAATCAGAATATACCGGAAGTTCTGCGTACTTTCTTGCTGAGTGTTTTTCTGACAGAAAGGTTTGAAAATATCTCCCCCTTTTCTTTGTAGCGTCATCCAAAACATTGCTGATGGAAGACCTAAGACTAGATACTTACTGGCTGTGGATGATTCCCAGAATTCCCTTGAGGAGATTGTTAAGGTAGCTAACATCATTAATTTGAGTGATCACACATAATAACATTCCTCAACCTGAATCAAAAGTAGACATCAATGTTACCAACATTTCTTTCACCATCTGTATCTTCAGAAGTGTTGCATATTCATTTTTAATTCTATTGCTTGTAAAACAACAACGAGGGCTGTGTGTAAGGCAAACACAAGGTTAATAATTGGCCAAGTGAGTTTTAGGCGATGGATAGTTTTTGTCTCAGCTTTGGGTCTTGTCAACATTGTTTAAAGAATAAGTCTTCTGGAGAAAAATGAACTGCATTTTTTGTTTCTTCTGCGCAGTGCATAAGCAGTAATCTTGGTAACGGTAAAGTGAAGCACATCACCAAGGAGGATGCATTACTCAGCAAGGGTCTGTCTGTGAGTATGAGGTTGAATTTCTACAGCTCTTCTGGGACATATTCAGGAGAAATTCTGTCTGTAGGCCATATATGTTGTTTGCTGTTTATGTTGTTCTTTTAAAGGCAACCAAAAGCATCAATGCTACTGTCTGTTGGTTGCAAAATTAGCAGATTGGAGATTGAAAATTTTTGCATGTCAACATAATGAATGGCCTTAAGTTACCACAATGTGATACTCTCCAACTGACAGTAACATTTATATGTTAGTATCTGTAATCAGTTTTACAGTAGAATTTTTCACAATTTTTATTGAGAAGTGAGCTGGAAAGAAAGACCCAGTTTATACTTAACTGTCAATTTTGTTTATGTTAATTTCTTTGTAATGAAATATATTTTCATGTGATTTGTCAGATATGGGCTGTAGCTTCAAGCAGAGAAGTAGAAAACTTTCTTTGTTTTCTCTTCTAACCAACTTGTGTGTTCGATTTGTCTCCCAGCATTTTCACTTGGATCTATTGTCACACTAAATTGAACAAGCAAAGTCGAGAAAGTTTCCCTCAGTCCTTGTCAAGATGTTTACACCCCTTTGAAATTACCCTGTCCCTTGATTTACATGCTGTTTTGGTTGATAATTTTGGCACCAGCAACAAGACTTTGACATGCTGCTGACCAGCCTGCGGATGGACGGCGTCTACATCAAGGAGAACATGAACATCCGCTGGGTGTCAGAGCGAGGCATCATTGAGAACGTCCACCAGATCATCCAGGAGTTCAAGGCCACCAGGGGCCTCCTGGTAAGTGCTTGGCTAAGAGAGTTGAGGGTTGTAATACATCACTCTGGGTCTGCGGACTGCATGTATGTGCATGTTTGACTTCACCATACAGGTCAGACACACAAAGGGAAACAGTTTTCCTGACCATAGAGTTCAGTTCTCTGTTCAGCTGTGTCTTCTGTGGTAAGTTGTGCTCAGTTAATGAGAGAGGGTGTACGTATATTATAGGGGCACGACGGCGCGGGTCTGCTTTTTTACTGTGCAAGGCTAGGAGGGAGTAAGTCCTGTGGCTGCAGGAAAGTGCGGTGTTAAACCCTCTCACCTCTCTCTCCTATCTTGTCTTCACCGAAAACGATGGACTGCCGATATTATAAGCACAGTGAGGAGCAATGCCTTGTTCTCTGTTGCATAGTAAAAGATCACTGTTGGAACAAGAGAATGGTTCATAATGAGAGTGTGTGACAGCTTTACTGGTTCGTGTATACTGTTTATGGAATTCGTGTGCAGCAGGCTACAGAAGACAAACCAAATGACCATCAAGGGTCAGCATTCATAAAGTCCAACTTTGTTTACGACTTTGGCTATGGAATAATCTTGTAATTTTAGAAGCCCATAGTTTGTGCCCAAAAATATAGTGCCTGGGCAAGTCTGTTCGTTTGTAAATCAGTCATTTTTGCTGGAAAATTGTGGAGTCTAGCAAAGTGCAGTTCTCTTCAGTAAATCAATAGCATACCCATTGTGTAACGCAGCAAAGGTAGATTGATAGCAGTTGGGTATCAATCACTGCATCAAAATGGATGCATCTGTGGTGCGGATTTTGGAGAAATTGAGGATAGTTTGGCTGAGAAGGGTTTTGGCATGCTGTGGTCTAGAACAAACAAACCAGACCATCCTTTTTCCCTTAAAAGGTAATGACCGTTACCTGACTAAGGACATTTGTGTCTTACGACAACAAACATCACAAGTTTATACCGCCCCATTTTGGTTTAATATTTTTCTGCATTGGGCACATTTTATTAATGGGAAAAGAAGGTAATCTTGATCTAATTTGTATTACCAGTTTAATATGTTTCCTTGCAACCCTGTTCTTGTGACTAAAGATATGTTTATTTTTTCCAGCCGATGCGAGGCTGCGTGCTTGGGCCCCCAGCTGTTGGCAAAACCTGCGTAGTGGCAGCCCTCTGTAAGCACTACAAGCTACACCACATCAAGATCAAAGATGTCATTGATGAAGCAATTGAGGCACTGGTAAGTGTATATCTGGACCAGCCAACTCGGTTATGCAGATCACACGAATTTCTTGAATTTCATATCGTAACAAAAATGGGAGATCTGGGCTTATAAATTTTTTGTACATGTAGTGTAATTTGTTTAAGGACAAGTCACATTTCAATAAAAAATGTCATTTTCTTTTTACTTCCGTAAAAGTAACAGTGGCTGGGCTCTATCTCCTAATCTCAGTTTTGCAAAATCCCCCGACAGATTTTGTAGTTTCTCAGAGGTTTAGGGTTTATCTTAAATGTTGATAATTATGAGTCCTGTGGGGTTGAATGCCACCCTGGAAAGCTTGTTATGTTCTTCTTATAAACTCTAAAAAAGCCACTGAGTGTAAAATGCTCATAAGATTACTTCACAGAAGGGTAAAACTAAAACTAAAGAGTCTTGTTGAACCCCTTCAGGGGGGGGGGTATATTTTGACCGCGACTGCTGGGCTGTGGCATGCCATGAATGGAGGCATTTGTCCAGCAGCAGGCCCCATTGAACCAGCAGCTGCATGGTGAATAGACTGTCCGTGTGGTATGCACTAATGCTCACACAAAGGTGCTGTAGTAGCAGTCATCCCTAGGGAAGGGGTTAAGCCAAGTCCATTATTTGCCTCATTTTAGGCATGCATGCATTAGTTCAAATGGGACTCAAAGAATATTGATGCAGTTATATGAGACAGTTATGTTTGCTGGGAGCCAGCATCTCAAAAGTCTCCAGTTACATTCAAAGCTGCATTTCCTCAAGACGTAAATCAATCTCCCTCCTCAACAACAGGAAAAGAGTGCAGCCCGGGCTGATGCTGACGAGAATGAAGACGATGATGGCAAGGCTCAGGAGGACCAAGAGCTGTTGGAAGCCATCATGGAGAGCAAGGAATCTAACAACGGTAGGTCAAGGAGAACCATGTAGGAATGGTAGAGGGTGCTGCATGACATGTTCACCATTTCTCCAAATCTCAGATTTGATGGGTCTTTGGCCGCACCGAGTGCTGGAGGCCAATTCTGTCAACAAATTGGTGGAAGAAAGGGGTGCCCTCGACATAACAGGCAGTTATTTAATGTTATTTAATGACATTTTTAACACTCTCTTCTTGTTTTGGGGACCCCTTGTCAGGCCGCATTGAGGACCAGTACATCCTTCGCTTCTACCGGGACAAACTGCATTCCATGCCCTGCCAGAACCAAGGCTTTATCCTGGACGGCTTCCCCAAGACAATGGAGCAGGCTAAGGAACTGTTTGCTGGTAAGTGACAACTGCTAAGAGATTCATTTCCCTGTATTCTGTTTTTACCCTCAAATCAGTGAGCCATACATCTCTGAAATTTTACTGACATTCCTTGGGATCATGTAGGACCATCTCTTTTCTGCCTGGTATGATTTGTCAGCACTGTGACTGATATCAACCACTCACTTTCCTATTCTGCCACAAGTACAAAGCAATTTCTTGGTAGCAGAAATCATTGGGGTGAAGTGGCTTACTCAAGGACATAACCACTTGATCTGCTAACGAGGCTGAAACCTGCATTTGGAATAAGTATGTATGTAATAAGTAAATGCACTGCATTTAAACACCTGAAGACAGAGGGGCCCAAGTAATATGTTGGGCGACAGGAATCAAGTGCAACTTGTTTCTACTGACACAAAAAATCCTTACATGAGAAAGAGGCCTGACTCTTTCCTAACAGTACAGTCTTTTTATATGTAAAAAGTTCCAACCAAAACTTTGAAGGCATGCTGGTCTTCCTCAAAAATATTCAGATCACAGTACGATTTTTGAGGAGAAATAAAGCACTCGATGCATTTGTTTTCTTTCTGACTGTCAGCCGAGGACGAAGAGGAGCAGGATGAGAACAGCAAAGTGCCCGTCTACGACAAGACCACCATGCCCGAGATGGTGGTCTCCCTGGAGGCACCAGACGACTTCTTGAAGCAACGGGTCATGAACCTGCCCGAGAGCACGGTGGCGGGCACCCACAACAACGAGGAAGGCTTGCTGCGGCGACTGACCGAGTTCCGAGCGGTGAATGAGGAGGACACCACCGTGCTCAACTACTTTGATGAGTTGGAGATTCACCCAGAGCACGTCGGTGAGTAACACCTCAGTGGAGTTTGTACTTGGGAGTGAAGAGAGATCAACAAAGCAGTTTTCGAACCTGTGACCTTTGGATTATTGTTAGAGGCCAGTGTACCCACTGAGCTTCTCCGTCCCTGTGACGGGACTCTCAGAATTTGATGCCTGCAAACATACAAAGGTACTTTTTGGCCGGATATGGCTGCCTGCATCAGTGTCTGTCTTTGCAGTAGTCAGTCCAGAACTGGCATGTGATAAAGACTGGAGCTGAACTGTTCACACTCAGTTTTGCCTAATACATAAAGCACATAACCAATCACAAAAATCATAAATGGATTTCATGAGGGAAAACATTCTTCCAATACCTGCTTCTGTTACCCATCACCTCCAGATTTGTTTGGAACAAAACCCAATTTTTTTTATGCACTTTAATTTTTGGGTGATGGAAAATCACACTTTTTGATATTTAATTTTCAGAAACAAAGATTCCATAGTAAACTTAGCCACGCTGCACTGTATTCACCCTATGCTACTCATTTACCCAACCTTGGCTGCTACAGATTAGACAAATGCTTCACAATTTTTAGGTCTGTTTTGAATGAGAGAATTGCAGTTTTCAAGGAAGTGTGATGCTTAGAAAGAACTACTATTGAGCACTTGACCCATTTTCATGGCTGTGCTGACTGTGGCATTCTGCCAGCCATTGTGTGCTTGCAGTTGTGACCTTGTCAGCATTGAATCCTTGCGGGATCTACACGTAAGCACAAGGAAAAATTCCTTATTTATTTTTTAAAAATATGCTGCAGTAGTCAGTGAAACTCTGTCACTTACAGCATTGAGCCCAGGCCATAATAAGCCCACCTTCCTTCTTAACACAGATGTGACCAAGGAGGTGGACCCCAACAATGCCACCATCGTGGAGCAGGTCACCAAGATCATGGGTGAGCCACGCAACTACGGCCCCACCCCTGAGGAGGTGGAAGAGATGGAGCGTATAGATACGGAGAAGCGGCTGAAGAAGGAGCAGGAGGAGAAGGAGGAGCGTGAAAGGCAGGAGGCTGAGGAGGCCGCTCTCAGGGAACAGCGGGAGAAGGAATGGGTGAGGGAAGTGGCATTGCAGTTGGCTGTGGTGGTTGCTGAGTGCCTCTCATTTAAGGGTATTTTTCACTGGTCACCACAAGGGTATAAGCCATTTGAACAGTAGCAAGGAAGTGCCTTCCAGCTCACGTCTAACTAGCTTGCGGCACACATTGAGACTGTAGCGCTTCCTACGCCTAGTGAAGCCTTTTAATTAAATGTGAACCAGTTGTGAGTGCTTGTGAAACACTCTACTACAGCACTGATGGTCTAGGGCCTGGGATCCTATGATACTATGATCCCATGATCCTATGATCTTTGTTTGGAGACTAGAATGATTCTTCATCTGAAAAGCATTGGTTCTATTCAGTTCAAAGCTATTTGGAGTCACTAGCACATCAAGGTGATACTTACACCAGACAGCTATTTTATTTCAACCTGTAACGTGAAGTAGATGGGCCAAGTAAGCTGGAGTCATTATCAGCAAAACAGTGAAGGGACTGATCTACACACTTGTTCCACTTTGGTCAGAGAAAATTTATGAATGGGATTTTGGACCTGCGGCACCTGAAAATCATACAAGGACTCTTGCAACTTGGCTATCTAGCCATCTAGTTTTGTGATGAGTGATACCTGAACTCAGAGGCTCTCTCTCTTGTTCTCCCCCCCCCCCCAGGCTGAGAGACTGGAGGAGGTCAAACGCCAAGAGACAGAGCAGCTGGAGAATCAATCCATCCCGCTGCGCAACTACCTGATGAAGCATGTCATGCCGTCACTCACCCAGGGCCTGATAGAGTGCTGCAAAGCACGGCCAGATGATGCCATTGATTTCCTGGTAAAAAGCTCCTTTCATTTTCTCCTTCAGTCTCACTTATTACAAAAAAGAGAGATTCCCATTTGTGTAGTGTGAACCTGGCCTAAGCACAAAGTTCTTTAAGTTTAAGGTATAAAAGAGTTCAGGCCCGCAAGCTGACGTGGATAAATATTCAAAAAGAAGAGGTAGTTTTAAAGACAAGGTCACTGTCTATTGACATTTTTAATTTCTATTGCACCTAGATTAGTTTCAATAGATCTGCCACACTTGAAAAAAAAGGACATAGTACAATGCAGGAACAAACAAAAATTATTTTAGGGTCTTAAGAAATTCCTGTTCAGGAAGCAGGTGTTTGTAAAATGAAACAGAAAACACAACAAAATCACACATTGATTGACTGCTGACAACACAAGTAAATGATCAAAGTTAGGAAGGGGACTCATGGTTGAACATGAGACAGCTCTCTTGCCAGTTCCTAACTTTGTATTGACCTGGGTCCTGCTAGTTCTGAAGTGTATTATGTCTCTTCCTCTCAGTGCGCATTTCCATATTTTCTTCCCCAGTCGTGTTCAGTTTCTTACTTTCCCCATACTTGCACAGGCGGAGTATCTCTTCAGGAACAACCCACAGGTAGACTAACTCCTGTTGTCATCAGACGTGTTTGTTGCAAGTGGTCCAATCTGTTACAGCCAACAAGGATGGGAGGAGTTCCCTGTCATGTCTCCATTGCCTGGCCCAACCAATCGTTCAAATGTTACAGGAGTCGATTTTTTTATTTTGGAAAAAAAATTTTAACATTGAAATAGTCCAGGATTACTCTATGAAATGTCAGGATGATGTTGTCTTATTAGTATAGTTTTTTGAATTTATTTTCTTGTCATTTAACTGTTGGCACTGTTAACTGCCCTGGAAAGTAATCTCAAGATTTCCTTTAAGGCACAAATTGTAAGACAGTCTCGGAGTCAGCACTGAAGGCGGCCTTTTCTCTTATTAAGGAACTGTGGGGGAATTAATTTAATGTACATTTTCTGCTGACTTGTACCTTTAATTGAACAGAAGATGATGTTGCTCTTCTTGTATATACGATGTATATAAAAAGCAGTTGTGCGTCGGTTTCAAGTGTTGATCCGTCCAGAGTTCAGAACTGATTGTAGTGAATACTTCAAGTAGATTGTAAACAAGCATCTGTTATTTTCTGGGTTTTATGTAAAGTGAAAATTGTAGATTTCAAAGTAAAAACTTGCTCAGAATTCATCATCCGTCCAGTTCATCCATCCTGTACTCTGTACTGGTTTCTACTAGTGAAAGTCTCAACTGTTTAAAAGCCCTTGTTTAATTAATCACTTTTACGCTGGGCAAAATTTTATTTTGATAACAAGTAAATGTGATCAGTAAGAGTTTTCAGCCGTCCAGATACATTTATTTGAAGATAACTTGGTAATCGGGGTGTTTGATATAATTTTTGTAAGACCTTGTTCAATAAAATTTCGTTTCTTGTGACATGAAAAGGATGTATCTGTCATCATTTAAAAGCTGTCGGTTGTTTAGGCTCCTCTAAAAAGTAGCGGTACTTCAAGTCACTTACAAATAACGGGACATTACATAATGGTTCACTGACAAGATGACCAATATGCCTTTTGCCAATTAAATTTGAATCTGATACACTGAGATATTTGTTTGGAAATAAAGATAACAGTTTGAATTCCCCAGACTAAAGGAACTATTGCTAGACCTCGTGATTCGGGGCAAGCTTTAGCATAGCGACTACCATCTTAGGAATGGACTGGTTTCTTTGTGCTCATCTTATCCATTGAAAACGATGTATTGATGAAGGTGTCTCTTGTGTAATTAAGCAAAAGCTTTCCCCGAATCACGAGGTATAGATACAGTGTTTTTAGTACGGTGAATTCAAATTGTTATGTTCTTGTGAATTTAAAGAACTCAATGTACCAGATTTTATTCAAATTTAACTCGCAAAAGGCTTATTCACAACAGTTTCTTCAAAATTGGGGGTCACATCCACAAAACCAAAGTTGTGACCAACACATCCCTCAGTCTCAAAGTTCAACCGCTGGTAGTTTAGCAACAAACCATGTCTTAATTATAATTGACATTAAATCACGGACTTAAGCGTCGTAAACACAGGGCTACAGTTACCGTGACCATTAACAAAATGACACTAATTTGCCAAACCTTGGAAAATGTTCAGTGCAAGTTCCGTTTGACAATTCTTCCCATCGCTATTTCTTAAAAGACCATAGAATTTCGGCGGGGAGCTAAGACTATAAACACAAAACAAATCTCAGTGTTGGTGAATGGAAATAGAAATTCTTAAAAAGGAATATCAGTGATTGCTAAGATGTGCAGAAACACACGACATATGCATTTAGATTAATAAAATTCACTTTAAGTGCAATCGATAGTGTTTGAAAGAGGTACTCATAAAGAGAAAAACTGCTCAGTTACTCAGTGCACCATTTACAGCACATCTCCCAACTGTATAGGTTTAGCCAACACCCTGTAGCTTGGGCGTTAACTTGTCCACTGGCGAATTGCGCTGTCTTGTCCCCGACCCCCCTTAATTTCTTAACGGTGCGGGCTCCGTTGAACCACTTCAACTGCTGCTGCCTGAGCAACCGATGGAGCGCCCTCTAATCCGACTGGGACTAATAAGCCGCAATTGAACTTTCGACCAATCAAATCGAATATCTTTACACAAGCCCAACTTGTACCCTAACCTCAGAAATTTCACGCTAGTAATAGGCCTACTACTTCCCTGCTCATTGGTAACCCTGTTATTCTTATTTGTTAGCTCATCAAACTGCATGCTAGGAATTGCTATCATGTACACGACGGTGGCTTTGCTAGGTCATTTTGACTTGGGAATGCAAAAAAGGCACTCAAATTCGGTGCTGAAAGTACTAGGTAGGCAGGGTTTTCACCAGTCACTTGACCTCCTTAAAAAAAAATCGAAAATCAAAAGGGGGTGGGGGTCGTCAATGGAGTCGGGTTGTCTTATTCGAAAATTTGGGCGCCTGGTAACAAATTTGAGGTCTTAATCCGGCCTGGCTCGGCTCGTCACCACGATTTGTGGTGGCGCTGTTCAAAGCGGAGAGTATTGGATTGTAAGTGGAGTCCTTCATGGCCACATAGTTTCTGATGTTTATGATGTTAAAATGAATACCTCCATTGCCCCTCTCTCGGATACTACACCACTGCGTTTCTCCATACAGATCACAAAAACAAACGTATAAGCTGATATTATACATATTATAAACTATCCTACTTTTATCAACGTGCTCATGGTATCCAAGGGCGGATCCACAACCCACTTTTTAGGGGTGGGAAGTTTTTTTGGGGGTGTGTGTGTGTAAAATATGGACATTTCTTTACTTAGCCTTTTACGGCATTTCTGAACTGTGAAGCTAAATTTGAGACTTTGCACAGGCTTTTAGGGTGAAGGAAGTATAGGAGTGTATTAGTGGGGAAAACTCGCCCCTTCATTGCCCCCTGAATGCCGGGGGACGGTTCTTGTTACTCCCACCTCCACGAACACGCCTTGGGAATGGTGGTCTTCATTGAGATAGGCTCCAAGTTTCTAAAACACGTCCTTGTTTTTACATTTCAAGATTTTTTTTATTTCAAACACGTTGTCTGTCAGTACTCTTCCACATAATCTGCAATTCATCGAGCAATATTGACAATGACTCACTCCTGCCACTCTTTTATCAAATTGATGTTCTAGATTGTCCTCCCCCACGGGGGGAGGGGGTCGAGTAAGAATTCTGCCACCTTTGGGTTGTAGAAAATGACATTGTTGGCAACATCTGAATTTAAGGCTACAATATAAGCAAAAACAGAGAGATAAACAAACGTCCTCTTTTTCCTCTCTTTTTGAGTGGATTCACTCACTCTACAAATTTTAATAAATTGCAAAGGATATTTAAATCTCAATGCGAAAGATAAACAGTCCGGATCGTTACAATATCTACAAAAATACACAACAATGTACATGAATTGCAATTGTAGGGCCGTTCTCAACACACTGTGTTGGAGGTCCTGTTCAAAGTGATCCACTTTAAATGCAAGCCTACTTTCACATGAAAACGGGGAATGAATATAAATATATCTCCACATTCATGTACCACAGAAAGATATTGCACGATAATTCAATTACTGTCTGTCAACAAAGTGAAATATGAAGTTTGTGGTGGACTCTCCTGTCAGGCTATCGGACAGACACATGGCAACTATATATATTCATCTCTACTTAAGGGCAAAGGACGTTAAAAAATAAGTTACAGATTCAACAATTTTTGATCACGTTAAGTTATAAAGACCCTCTCATTACTTGTGTACACAACATTACTCGTTTTATCTATTAGGCTTTGCAGATTGGTACGGCTTCTTTCTCACAGGCTTCTCTTACAGGCCCAATTTTAAAAAAAGTAATGGGAAACATCTTTTGATAAATATTCCTGTTTAAGGAGCATGGGGGGCGGAGAAAACGCTGCTGTTTATTCGCATGAGAAGAGGTTGGCTGTCATGACTGTAGGTACCAAGAAATACAAACAGAAGATAATTTTCAACAAAAAGTAATTACTCAAGAAAGTAATTACGCAAGAAATAACGCTTCACTGACGTGACTCATTGGGCATTTCAATAATCAATGTTAACAAAATAAATTTAAACAAGACGGGAGCAGAGGGCTGCGTCGTTTACTCAGAAATGTTGGTGTTTATTGAACAATTGATTGCCAAGTGCCTCTTTCCTCTCAAAGAATGGGCCTATTTCAGTTTTTCAAATGGCTAGTTTTAATTCACAAAATATACAATGGTGTTTGAAAAATTACCTGACGTACAGTGGGGGATAAAAAAGCAATGTATTACTTTGTTTACCGTCCCCTAGAAGCTAGAGAAATACATGTAGTATTTTCTGGCATGAGGTTTGTGCGGACTTTACCCCGAAAGAAGAAATACGAGATCAACTGACCGCGTGTGACCTATGCTGACGACGTTGCTTCGTAAGCGAGAGTTCACAGCCGTGCTGTATGTATGGAACAACCCGCAAGGGATGAGGAATATCATAGGCAAGCCAAACACCGAGTCGGCCAAATTATATCCCCGAATTCTGGTAGATCACATAGTCTGGGGATCGAGTTACTAAGACAACGTCAAAGCAGACTTTTATTGCTGGGAATTCCGATCGGTGACTTGAGCTGAGGTGGAAGGGCCCGAACGAAAGATAGATTACCAGGGTGGTGCCAATGTTTCGTTCATGGAAACGCGTCCACTTAATTTGCTCGGCTTGTTTTACCATTCCGCGTGCCTCACCTTACAGGAAAAGGTACATTACTGTCATTTTAAGTGATGCTTGCCCTTTCTTTTAATTAGTTTTCTCTTTACTCATTACAACCATTGTTCGACGATCCACGAAGAAGTAACGGGTGAAAATTAGAACATTGCCAGGATAAATGGCACAATTTGTGTATTATGCTACAGACTTGTGTGATGAATCACACAAAAACGTAAAGAAGAACAAAAAGGCGGAACCATTCATATTGTGTCAGTTATGTCAGCCAGTGGATTAGAATGTTCCAAGTTATTCCGAGTGATTTGATGAGAAGAGGCTTCGTTGGGGAAGCAAAACAAACATCACAAAGCCAGACAGGCGTGCAAAACGCAGACGCAAGGAAAAAAATACGGGGAAAAAAAAGAAAAACTACGACAACGAAAAAATGGTGAAACAGTATCGACGACAAAAGTGCGGAGAATCCTCTCAAACTTTTCCAATGAGCATTCAAATCAAAATCCTCGTACAAAAGCAGTGAATCACTTTCGCTAGTAGCGTCACGCCCACAACCAGCTTGCAGAATTGATCTCGTCCATGTATCAGACATCTGCTTTCCCGTTTCTCCGGCATGGCCAGGAAAACGGAAAGACAGTGACCTCCAATGAGATACCGGAGGTATTCGAGGTTACCCCCTGATTCAAGTCAATTAGGGGGGTTCTGTCGGCAGCTGGTATAAAACCGGAAAGCAATGTCACATCATGGCTGTTTCCTGATAAACGATAATGCTCTTCTGAACAAAAAAAGCCTTTCAAAATGCCACAGCAGACAGCTGCAGACAGAGGAGACACTGAAAAAGTAGTCAGACTCAACTACTGAAGTAGCGCTCTGCCCCTCCGAGATCCATAATAAACAACTGATTTAAAAATAGAAATGAAATCTAAGCGTAACCCGATTCTGCTTTTGTACACGTACACTTTTTCAACACTTGATAATCAAATGAGAGGTAGAAAGTTTTGTTTATGTAGGGAATGTTTGGAGAAAACGTCTAAAGTTATCTACTTTCCGGGGGTCAGTGAAGCGTGAGGCATGTAAGTAATACATTACAAATTCACAAATTTTCAAAATCAGTTTACGAACACTCTAAACAAGTTATCACAGTTAGAAGCTTGCTAGTTGAGTTTAGTATGTTGGCAACAGCAACTTTTTCCACAGCTGCTTGAAAAAAAAATCAAGGTTCTGAAGAAGCCTTAACAGAAAACTGTTTGAGAGTTGGTAGACTGGAGCATAGCTACAAACTAACCCCCCCCCCGAAGAACTGAACACTTTAATTTTTTTCAGCAATGCTAGATTTGTAGAGGTTATAATAAATCATACTAATAATATATTGCATTTAATACCGATAAGTGCTTCAACATACATTTTAGCTGCACTCAAAAGTTTAAATCCGTGCGCCTTCCTTGTTTTAATTATGGGTTTTGCCCTTACACTGACGTATCTGTGCTTGGTGTTGTGTGAGACCTCGCGAAAAGTATCACAGGCTTATGGCTGGTTCATATTTCAGGTGACTATGAAAATGAAGCGAATTTAATGTCACACAAAAAATGTGCGGCAAAATTTAGCCCGAGTTGAAACGTGTTCAACTTTTGCAAATTCACAGAGTGAATATTTGATCTGACGTCACAAATTCACATTTGTGTTCATATTTGTGCCAAACATGAACCGGCCTTTACTCCGGTGAGACTCGAACCCATGACCTCCCTGCTTACAGTGTTTCTTCAACTGAGTCTTAATGGATGTATCTATCTTAGAAAATACCTTGATTTGGGAAATTCCAGTTCCTTCTACCTAATAATCCGAATAAACCAACATTTTCATTTCAAAAGCCTAAGAACATTTATTTGTCTATCATTCAAGAAGCATACTATCTAACAAGAGTTTGGTTTTCTAGCATTAAAACCTTATGTTCCTTATTCATAAATACCGTTAACATTTGATAATGCCTGCTGCGTAAATCATGCACTGGTACTTAGGTACGAGATAGTTTAATCAATTCGGATTGGTCAAGTGTCTGTGTGCACACGGCTTGCCAAGTGTGCGCCAAAGTCCCTAGAAGGAAATTCTATTGGACAACTTGTAAAGGATTATACCATAAAATGGATGGGGGGTGTTCAGGAAAATGAAAGTAAATTCTAGAACAAAATCATTGAAAATCAATTATTATTGGCTTCTTTTGTTTCTCTGACTAAAAAAGTATTAATGAATGGGAATAAATATGTACTTGGCCGGTAACATTTAGGGCCGGTAACGTTTAAGACCAGCAAAGCATATAATTATTCCCTTATTCAATAATGTTTAACATTTTTTAACTGTGGTGTGAGATAAGGTCGTTTGTACACCTAAGAGATGCGTATTCATCCACCAAGAGGTTGAATAATCTCACCTGAGGTAATGTCTGTGAGATACTGTGTTCAGAATAACCTTGGGAGACACCATGACTATGGTGTCACAAGGCTCACATACATTTTGGCAAGTTGTAAGACTCTAAGAGGTCTTCCAAAGACACAAAATACCAAATAAAAATATGCCTTTTCTTTGGCACTTTTACATAACTGACACTTCTTCTGCGACGGTCTCAACAACTGGCTTACTCATAGTGTGCTGAATCAGTTTGGGTGTCACCCTGGAAGAAATTTTGGAGTCCAACTGACCAGTTTCCACGGCAACTGTTGAGGGAACAATGTCAGCATTGTTGTATAAGACATGCAAGTGCTGGAGCCCCCCAACCATACTGTTTGTCCTGCTGAGAGCCTCGGACACCCGGGAGTTTCGCCGGCCCTCGGTGCCTTGAGCCGACGACCGCGGACTCTTCTTTCCGCAGCAGAGAGTGCGGAAAAGCCGTCGGTAGGCGGCCTTGAAGTCCTGGTTCCGATAAGCATAGATCCACGGGTTAAGGCAACTGTTTGTGAAGATGAGAAAGACAGAGTATTGATGCAACGGAAGGGTCTCACTACAAACGTCACAGAAACGTTCCACAAGTAACGTTACAGAGAAAGTCACCCAGGTCAGGAAGAAGAATCCAAGAATGATCAGTAATGTCCGTGAGTACTTGGTGCCCTTGAACATGTGAAAGTTCTTGCTGAAGGAGTTGGGGAAAAGAGAAAGCTGAATGGCCGAGATGGCACGGGAGTGGTGCCTAGCGACCAGCATGACCCGGCAGTAGCAGCCAATCATGAACAGGAACGCAGGCACAAATACTAATAACACTTGAATCAGCATGACGTACTTGGACAGGAGATAAAAGGTACACTTCGGCTTCTCCTCCAACTGGCTTTCCGCAAGGGCGTGCCACACCAGTGGTGCGAAGGCGACAATGAAAACATACATCCAGATCATGAGGGAGAAACACAGGACACGTCTTGTCGTTATGTGCTGGTAGTACTTAAGTGGTTTCACCAGGGCAGCGTACCGGTCGTAGGCGATGACTCCAAGACCCAGCAAGGACACACCGCACCCCAGCGTCACCAGGCAGTAGGGCAAGAGGCACAGGTAGGCGCTGGTCACGAGGTAACCCAGCAGCTCAATCACAAACACCAGGGGCGCAAATACAGCCACCCAGATATCAGCAGCTGCCATGTTGACCAGAATGTAGTTGGATGGGATCTGCAGTCGCTTGTATTTAACCACCGCCACAATGACCAGGATATTTCCAAAAACTGTCACGACCGTCAGCAGCGAAACACTGACCACTGCTACTATGGTCTGCGGGGTCCATTCAAGGTCGGTGCTGCCTGAGTTGTTCTGGAGAGGTGCAGGTGGGCCGGTACCCTCATGTTTGTCATCTCCCATCTTGTACTCATATGACTTGAGACCCATACATCTGAAAGTTAAACAGACAAATATTCTTTAATTATTCTAGAAACTGGCGAATTGAATGACCAGCAAGTTGGCAAAAAAATCGTCTGCTATCCACTATCAATGTATACCTCACTCCAATGTGCCTCTTATCACATTAGACTGTTTTAGACACTAATTTCCCCGAAGTTTTCCCTTCGACTTCCAACTAGCATTTTGCCTTGTTCTCCAAACTTCTCCAACCTGAGGGAGGCTGGCAATAAAATTGTAAGTGTAGAATTTCATTACAAAAAATGTCTGAAGGAATTATGAGAAATAAGTGATCGCAAATACCCAATATGTTTAAAAGTGGGCTCTGACTGTTTTGCTGGAAGTTTTAGGTGTTAACATCCTATCTAAAATTTTGAAACAAGAAAACCTAAAACAGGCAACTCGACAACTTAGTACCACATTTTGCCTCAGAAAGATGAGCCACTAATGTACCATTCCCAGATGGAAAAGGCATTTACCTTAAAACAATTTTCGAAAAATCAAAGAAACATGGGGTCAGCAAGTGAATCCACTCCCCCGCCCCCTCAATCTGCTACTGCTGCTGTTGATAGTGGTAGTGTAGGATTTAGTAGATTTAGAAAGCTCCCATGGGCAAGTTGCCCAAGGAAATAGAGTTAATGATTTGAGGATGTGATAACTAACCATAGATAGGATTATGACAAGTGGAAGGGTGGAGCTTCCTGTTGGTGGAGGTGGGGGGTGTAAAGAGAGACTCAAAGGGTAGGAAGAAAAGAGAAGGAGTTTTAAAATGGGGGCGGACAATGCAATACTGGACAGCATCCGTGCGGGGAATCTAGCCTATATTTGGGTGGGTAAACTAATGCTAAGTGGAGATTACTGACAAGACAAAGAGTGGGTAGTGTTCTACCCCACTTCGGCTGGAAGGGAAGTAATCAAATCTCCTTATGGCTGTGTCTGAAATGGGCTTCCAGAGCTACGGCTAGGTCTACTGTCTGCGCGTCTCCATGTATTTGCAATGGAGTGAAGACCTAGACCTAGCTCTAGACAATGGATTCGGATGCAGCCGCATACAAATTTAGTGACTCAAGCCTGATTACCCTACTAAACAGAGAGAAAATGGAATTCAGGAGACTTGGAACTTTAGAATCAAGTCTCCATGGTAGGAATGCAAGAGTGCTCTTTGTACATTGTCCACTGTGCCTTTTATGGTGAAGGATGAGGCAGTTACACAGCTGAAAGTTACCGCAATAGAGTGGGGGCATAGAAGGCAGATCTTAAGTGTGAGTTAGGTGTAATAGCATTCAGACTAGGGCATTACACTTTCCATCACTTCTGATTCTGCTGCTAATCAGGTCAATTTTTTGAGGTTGGTTTAGTGCAACAGACCCTGAAATGAGATTGGAATTCACATACGGTAATTGGACATGCAAAATGATAAAGCCACCAAACAACCTGTGATGGAATAGATGGAGCATAATCCAAAGCTACCTCGAGGACAAGTCCACTGCCTAAACTGTGAACCGGTGTTATAAAAACACCTGCACTCTCACAAGTCTGTTGTCATGGTAACACATGCGTACCTCTGCATCTTAGTGAGACCGTGTAACTAGTTCTCTGCAAACCGCAAATTAAGCAGCACAAGCAATGCGAAGAGCAAACACGATCCACTGAGTCATTTTGACTCCACTACAAAATATCCCTCCAAGAGAAGGAGGTTTTTGTCATCTGTAGTGCAAGTGGTTGGACTGTGACGGGCTTCCGTCCGTTAATTGTACAAGTGAGAAAGCATGATATTCCAAAAAGAGCCAGTAATAACTGGCCTAATTGGTACTTGGTGTTTGCTTAATTGCAGTGAACATGCCCAGGGAGCATGATTCCGCTTCATAGTCCACCATATCAAAGCCTCTTCTTAGTGCATATAAATTTATGTTCCGCCATATGACAGGAAAAACACAGACGCCACCATAGATTCAGGGCTGTTAACAATTAACATTTGGAAGTACACATCATCAAAGTTCGTAGACAAATAATTCAGGACAAGGACTTTCATCAATACTATGTGGTTTATTCAACGGAATGTAACACCGTCAGTCCAACTTTCAGTCCATCCTGAAGACTTTCCAAATGTCTCTAGAAATTGAAATTATGTCTAAATTAGATACAGGTCAAGGCAATTTTTATTGTCGGCCTTTGACATGGGCAGGAGCAAAATGAGGAAATTGAATCAAACACTGTTGGTAAAGTCAATTAAATTTCTGGCAACGCCTTAACAAGGCAGACATGTTTCTCCACCAAGGAAACTGCACACCTTCACAGCAGTATATATTTCCAGGAGGCCTTCACAAGGAGGACATTACTGAACACAAGTACATGTAGAGGAAGTGTAAGGATGAAAAAAAATGGAAGTGATGGGCACTACAGGTGTAGTCTTAGTTCAAGATGTTAGAGAGGAATCCCAAAGGGGTATGGCTGTATATATGCATAGGAGACAGCTGGATTGAATTATTCATCACATATAGCAGCACAGTAGAGTTATGCAGTGGCTCATGGGATAGTGTCTTGTATGTAGGAACGGCAAATTTTTGTTAACAAGAAAATCCCACTTATTCTTTAACAACCAAACACGAGTATGAAACTTGTAGCTATATGTAGGAAATGGTGAACTATGTAGCTCCCTTTTTGCGGCAGGAATCTCAAATCATACTATCATGACCACTGCTTTCTATCAAGCAATTTCAAAACATTTCTGATTCAAAATTTGAGGCTCACTTTTTGCCCTTTTGAGAAGCTGGGATGAACTGATCCTCTCAAAATATTTGTAAAGGAAATGCATCACAACTCCAGACGCAAATAGCATTGTTAGTGGGTTGCTGCCTTGATCACAACACGCTCATTCGGTGTGTACATCACATGCACACTGAAGTGCTGACCTATATTACTGGTCAAGTGAATTATGTCCACTTTGAGGATGCTATGAAGCAGAAATTAATGAAGAAATTTATCCATCTCAGCAACCTGTAGGATGGTGAGGGCAATTCTGTTGATTGGTAAATGGTTTCCTGGAAAACTCTGGTCAAAAAATTACAATACAAATAAAAAAGTAAAAAAAAATCAAATTTTAACCCATAAAATAAAATGAACAAACAAAACAAAAACTCAAATTTATGATTTCAGGGCTGGTGTGCCAAACCATTCAACATTATAAATCTTGACCTTGTGCACCATTTTTGTTGGAGAAGCATGAGCTTGATGAGGCTTACCAACTGCTTGACCCCCCTCCACTCAGGAAGCCAAGGGAAACCCTCTGATTACCCACACAATTGGGATATTTTTAGACCTATTCCGGTTTAGTCCGTGCCTGGTAGTATGATAACTACATAATGGACAATTGTGGGAAGGAAGGGACGTTAACGTGGTAAAGGGGAACCGATGATAAATCTCAAGAGAATTTGGTAGGAAAGAGGAACTTAAAGACAGTGGATACTAGAGAAGATAATGCACGATAGGTTGATAAGGAGTGATTCACAAGTTGCTTTTTCTTGCATGGAATTCTTAAGTAAGGGAATGAATATGTGCCTGGCTGGTCTTAAAGGTGCGTTTAAGACCAGCTCAGGAGAATCCTAACGCAGCAAATGCCCGAGCCACAAGTGAGGGCATTATCAGTCTCCTGAGCTGGTCTTAAAGGTTAGTATAAGACCGGCCAAGCACATATTTATTCCCATTCATAAATACCTTTTTGGTCGGAGAGTCAAAAGTAGTCAATATATGACGGATTTCCAATGACTTTGTTGTAAAATTTTACTTTCATTTTCCCGAACACCCCTGTCCATTTTATTTGTAGTTCTTCAAAAGAATCTCCTTATATGGACTTGGCATGCGTGTGGTGATTGACCAATCAGAATTGTTTAAACTGTCTCATATCCAGGTACCAGTGCGTGATTTATGCAGCGGGCATTATCACTCCGCAGTGGGTAATATTAAATGTTAATATGTGGTCAAGTTGCCCGCTGATGAATAAGGTGACTGCCTGAGGTATTTATTAAGTAGTCTTTAAAAAAAAAATATACCAGGAATGTTTCTGGCTATTTAATGAAAATCACATGGCAGAGCTGCAATGGGTCAGTTCAGTATTTCCAAACAGCAATGCCATTCAGGAACAAAGCACGCGCACAGATACGTCCACGTGAGGCCACGCTGATAGGGTTGAGCTTGCTTGAGGGTCTGAATGACTTTATTTTGGGCAGGTGAATTAAAAATACCGAACTGACTCATCAAAAGAACACTGACCAAGTCCATTCGGAAATAACAGGAGTAGTAATATTCTTGTCACAATTTCTCATATAATAAAATTCAGGTTTTGTTTCTTTTCAAACCACTGATGCTGGGCTTACAAACAGCTATCCCAGTTTATCCCAATTTTGGTCTTACAAAGATTACAGAATCCATGCATTTTCTGTGGACTGTAATCTGTTCCACAACATTAAAATCCCACGTCTAGCGGAAAAAATGAATCTGAAATCACCAGCACAGCTTGCCAGAATGATTGTCGCACAATAAATCTTCTAGCAAACCTTGGGGAGGAAAGGGGAGGCACCATTGTAAAATGTTTGATTTATCCAAATTTGTAAAATACTGTTTACGAAGGCCAAACATACATGTTGTGAGTGATAAGTCATTGTGATTTGTCTGTGTAGGTGTCTGCAGTGAAACCATGCTTTTTCCCGTTGACATGGACACTTTCACCTCATCAATGACCTCTTGTAGAAGTTGGCTCCTGTGTCCAATCCCACGTCTCTCCTTTCCAATTATCGACTGTATTAACAGTTTATTTAGAGTTGAGCATTTTTTTACCACTGTCAGAATTTGCCCCCCTCTTTGGCCTTATATCTTTCCAATCCACATTTTCTGCCTACTTATATGGTAAAGAAGCTACAGGAAATCAAATTCTGACACACAACTACCTCTAACAAAACCTCTTATGTAAACTATAATTTAAAAGATCATCACCAATTTGCATTTAAAAATTCATTCATAAAAACCAATATATTTTGCTACTGTTCCCTTAATGCACCTCGTTCACTGAATATCTCTTCATATTCATTTAAGTCAAAGTTCAAAAGTGACACAGTGTGGCCAAAGCTGGCAGTTTTGAGGACCCAACTTTCTATGATTCCACAGTATTCATTTAATACTGACGCATTTAAATGTGCATAATTTTAATAGACTCCCTAAAACTATTGCAAAACTCCAAAGAAAAGAAAAAAGAAACAATACTTTGGGGGAGGGGAATACTGTTTCTTTGTTTTTGGTTTTTTTAGGCGATCAAGGGGGAAATAAAAACTGTGATGCTTCTCGCATCAAATTTCCAATTCTCCCAAAAAAAAATCACTAGAAAATCATTAAAATACAAGAAATAGGATGGTACCAAATATAAATGTCCTCCAGTTATTAATTAAAAGTATCCACCACGTACATGTAAAAATTGAAAAGAAGCCTCATGTGAAAAATAGTGATAATTCTGACAAACACTGGTTGCCAAGGTGTCATTGCTAGCAGCTCATGCTAATGGCACATGTATGGAATCAATCACATAATGTGCACAATGAGTTATGAGTGATTTATAGTCGCACCTTGCAGCCTCCAGCCCACCTGCACATACAGTAGGTTTGGCCGCTTATCTCTGTAAATGCAGGACTCCTAACTCAGCCATTTCAGAGTATTCTCATGCAAAACATAAATGAAAAACTGAAATGATATTTCAAAAAATAATTCCCAGCCCCTACAGAAGAGATACATTGCTCTGCAAGCTCATTTCTCGTAAAAAAAATCATTTCATATGTGTTTTATGCAAGTAAGACATTATTTCGTGTCTGAAACAGGTTTCCAGTACAGGGATATGTATGCTCACGTTCAACGCTTTGTTTATGTTGGCAGCTATGTAAAGTGGAAAGAGGAGAATATAATCCTAATAAATAATGTAGGGCTTTGTGCTGGTCTCTTTCACACAGAGGTACAGTACCGCCAGCTGGATTTTCAAAGATTGTCGAACTGAGGGTGGGAAATATAAGAATCTGCCCCTCCTAATTCCTCCAAAAATCAAGTCCAAGATATAATTTAAATACAGCAGTTAACAATGTGATGATACCCATTGCTTCTAAATGTGTTTAAATTCCAACATGGCTCATCACACTCATATCTAACAGACCTACTGTTTCTGCATCAATCACATAGCCGGAGAAAAGGGATTCTAAGGTCTTCATCTGATGCAAACATCCCTTTGCACGTGACAATCAATACAAAAAAACTACTGGTGACAAAACCTTTTCCATGGTAGGTCTCAAAAAACTCCACATCAAATCAGACTGTCAAAAGAATTGTTCAAAATTCACCTATTTAGCCAGTCTCCTCAGTAATCTGTACATTTTTAGGTGTTTACTGATCTCTCTGTTAACTGTTTTCTTTGTAAAGCGCTTTGATCTTATTCAAAGTGTTACATAACTACCTGTTTTATCATTGCTGTCTTTCAAGGAAGGAAAATGCATCTTCATCTTTTAAGAAATTGTATTCTTTTACACAAAATCTAAGTTTTCCACCTGCCAGACAAATTGACCCTCATAATATGGGCCTAGCATGACAAAAGCAACGTCTGGACTTTCTGCCACTCAAATTCCAAATGAGCTGGATGCAAAAGGTGAATTAATCATGCAAGCACTGTGAAAGAACTAAACAAAAGATGACTTTAAAACAAATTGGCTAGCAGAAATATCAAGTGTCCTCCGTACGCTAAAAAAGAGGTTGGAATGCACGGGAGACAATTTGTGACCAAACTAAATCTGAGCATGAAATAGAAAACCCTGGACCGAAAACAGCAGGTTTAGGGAAGCTTATTTGAAATGAACTAATGAGATGATTGTCTGCTATCCAGTAGCCAGGTCCCACAGCGCGTGTTTACACAGCTGCATTTGATTTGGAATTGGCTGGGTACTTTTGTTACAAATGAGGTCTGAAATTCCCTACTGATTGCACAACTTTCTTTCTCCTCTCGAAAATGAAAAGGAGCAAATATGAAAAAAATCCATCATTTTCAAAATGCAACAGGTGAGATTGCTAACATCAAGATGACAATCTGGTAAATGCCTACATGAAGGTATTGAATCATTCCCCCCCCCAAAAAAAAAAACCAGAGGTGGATTGTGACTTGAAAGTAAGATCTCGAGTACAATTCCTCTTGGAAACACCTTTCCAATTCATAAGTAACTTGAATTAAGAAAAACGTAACTATACTAAACTATACTGACATGGGGCTACACTGATGTGTAGAGAATGCTTTCAGTATCAGTTCTTTTGATCAATTCCATTTGTTTTTCTGCTGATGTATAGAAATGGGGTATAAAACTGAAAATGACAGGAACTACACTTGACAATTTTAAAGGGCTTTGCAATTACAGTCTCCAGAAAATCTGTTGATTAGAATAAAAAGTCTCTCTAGATTTAGAGGTGAGCATGCAGATTTTGCCACATTTTGGAAATAGACAGGTCAACACTTACAGTTTGGTGACTTTTCTGTGACCTTTCCACTCTTCAGCTCTATCAGAATCCTGATAACCAAGCAACTGAAAGCAGTAAACCTACAGTTTTGACAAACGCTACTTCTTCCCAATGATATAAGTCCTTGCCTCAGTGACTTTGCAGAGATAACACAGAGTTGTGGTTGATATTCGGAGCTTAGAGTTGAGACCACATTTCTGCAAAACTTGCAGACCTCTGAAATGCCAATGTGATTAAATGCCTCTCAAGCACAACAAATAGAAGATCTCTTTGACACAGCAGGGTAGAAGAAATGCCTTTAGTGGTAACCCCTTCTGTGTGCTGATCTCCAGCTGAACATGATGAAGTGTAGGACCAGCTTGGCAATCTCGAAGTGCAGCCTCCTGAAGCTGTCAGTTGGTAACGATACTTGGGTGACAAATCATCCAGGCGTGTCTCTGGTGTGCAAGGTGTTCATCCTTAGCTCAGAGTCATCCCAAACACACAGTTTCAGTCCAGGGTATTGCTTGGCCCCCTGATTAAACAAAAGAAAGGTCCATGCAGTCTTTATGGCCAGTGATGACCGATCATAACTTTACTTGACCGGCAATGATGTACCCTTCAGCATGGTATGTCTAGCCAAGCAAGCCTGTCTGCTGTTTCTCGCTAATTACTTTACCTAAATCCTGATCCAGCCTTGTTCAGGAACGATTTCATCATTCTCTCATCTAGTGGTGAGTGGGAGGCTGCCTCTGGCTGGCTGACCAGCTCTGTCCTGTCGCAAACACCCTTGAATAAATTAAGCCAAGGTGTGCTTCCCCTTTCTGTCCAGGCGATGTTCACTGTCAATATGTTCCGATGTGCCGTTCCTTGCCTCCTGTGTTAATATTGGAGGCTGTTGGTGCATCCCACTGACTCACACAACAATGCAGCTCTCTCCCCCAACACTGCAGAAGTGCCCTCATATTTGTGGCCACACAGAAACTAAGACTAGTTCGTGGAGCATTTTTGTCTTTCTCTTTCATTAACTTGGTACACATCAGGCCTGCAGAGACCTCTATGACTGTGAAAGACCATTTATCCACTTCGTGATCATGATCAAATCTCTCCTTTCAAAAGAATGACATGACAATACTGAAATATTCTTAATATCTTGTAATATCTCGCAATTGCAGTGAACGGTACTTTGACAGCATTTAAGGACATAGCCTGTCAAGCTACATAAATTGTGGGTATGTTAAGACCTCTACTTGCAGAAATAGTCTTTCCTCTCATTAAAGATCATGAAGGAATATCAGAATTCTAGTTCTTTCATGTTCTTCCTTGGTATGATAATCATGAAACCAAACTTACCGTCAGTTTAAAAAGTGAACTGAAAGTTTGGAATTTGGGAGTGTCTTGAGTGTCACCTGAACTGGAAGAGAAACTGTGATGGAAGGAATGGGAACCAAGCTCAAGTAACAGATAAAATGAAGGCAAGCCCCCCCCCCAAAAAAAACCCCTACACTCCAATAACTCAAGAGTTTTTGGTGGCAAGGAGTATCTCTATACTTTGTTACCGCCAAGGACGTAAACAAACACACAAAGAAGCACAGGAAACATACCCGGAAACCTTTCTTTCTTTTGTTATTAACCTTAAATCATGGTAACATAAGATTTGACTTGACTGGCTTCAAAAAACAGTCACTACTTGTTATGGCATGGTGACAGTACATTACATTTAGCCAATGAGAGTGCAGCACAGATCACGGATCCACCCACCACTGCTTTGCAGGTTTTGCAGAATGGAAATAATTATCAGGGAGGCTGAATGTTAATTTTAATCTGGAAAAAGTGTGTGGTTTGCCATAACATAAGCTGATTTTTTTTTTATAAGACGGACAAGCGAATAAATTTTGGTCAACATCAAAGAGAAGCATTGCTGACCAGTTTTCTTATTTACCTCAAAATATACGAGTAAATATGGAACAATTCGGTTTGTGGACATTCTAATCGGCCACACATTTAAAAGCTTGGTACTGATAATGTACTGAACTGTGTGGGGGGGGGATTGGGCCAGGATATCTTTTGATACTTTCGTCATTAATTAATTATTGTGTGCACACAGCATTCCAGTCCTTTTCCCAACAGTTTCTACCATGGATTTCACTCTTTCTTTGTTTTTCCTGTCCCCCTACCCTTTTTTGAGAGTGGAGAGAAGGGAAGAGGACAGAAAGTGGGGGATCACCCCTACCCTTTCTGCAAGTGCCATTTGAAGCCAGGTATGGGACGCCTTTGTGTTGGTAATTGTTTGATCCGAATCTAAGGAATTCTTTACAGACTTCTGGGGGATATGTTAGGTAACAATAGTCTAGAGTGTGTATAGGGATTGGACAGGTAAGGGGGGTACCCCTCCATCCCATATCTTGCCTGGTATAGCAAGTGCTGGCACATCGGCATTTCCATCAATGGGAAAGATTTCTACTGTGCCCCATACTCTTCCTTGAAAAAAAAAACCAGGAATGTATTGCATGCATCTGTCTGCATTACTAGCAGAGGAATGTTGCAGGAACATTTTGCAGTGTGAAAACAAGAGAACATTCCTTGGGGAGCTTTAATCTCTAAAGCACCTATAGAAGCTATGCCTGTACCTGTACCATGTAACAGATGCAATCAATGGTTCCATAGAAATCAGCACCATTGGGCAGAGAATTAAGGTTAGTGGGAGAGGTACATTCTGATTACTGGAGACAAACTTCAGAAAATTTTTGATAAAGGCCACAGATAAGGTGATGGCTTGCCAGTCTCAAGACCTTCAATGCAACTCCCAAAGGATCCAGTGAGAAAATGCATATTGAACTCAGTTAAGCCTACCAGTTCAGATTAGTTTGCAAGCCTCAAATTCTAAGAAATGCAATAAATGTTGCATTTCACGTACACGTACGAGGCCTGCAGTTTTAACTGAATTTAATTTGATGAAGAGTTAAAAATTAAGCTTAGGCATCAAATCTGCCATTTCTGAAGAAATCTGAGTTTGTCACCAACACAGGTCAAACATGATATTTACAAAAAAAAGTACAAAATGCCTAACATACGTCAAACATACTTATGGAGCCTAGTAACTGCAACTAATGGTTAATAAAATTGAGAATATAAAAATAAATACTTTCATGTTGAATTCCACAGAGGCCAGAAATAATGATAGCAATGAAGCCATTCATGACAGCTAAGGGGTGGAGTTTGTAGTTAAGAATAGGATGGTGTAGGGAAAAACAGCAATTTCCAGCCCAACAAAATTCAAGAGAAGACAAAAATGGCAAAGTCCAGAGAGACAAATAATACAGTTCTGACAAATAAGGTAATTCAATGAAATGACATCCCAATGCCATATGTCACTTCTGTAGAAAATATGGCCACCAGCCCATACAAGACAGAATCTATGATAACATCTCTTACTACATAAGTCAGACATATCTTGTTACCAACCCAGTAATTAGTGGTGAATGTTGATTGAAAAAGCAACAATACAGACCACAACACATGTAAATACCAGTACCAGAACAAAGCTTACAGCTCAAGCAGATAATACGCCACAGAGTGTCATTAATTAAATAAATTCTGGAGATATATATTCAAGGCTGACTGAATGCCAATGTGGAGGAGATTTGCCTATTCATCTGCCACTGATGGGCAAGAAACCAAAGAGACAAATTTATTTCCGCAATTCATATCTGCAATCCATTAGGGTGATGAAAGATGTTATCCGAAAAACATGAAACAAATATGATTTGTACACATATACAGGAAACAGCAAGCGAAGTTTTCACTTTGAAGCCTAAGGTATCTCAACATCATTCCAACGCACAGTGCAAACTGTGTTCCTCACTACAGTACGGTACATTAAAATATCAAATTTCAGTACTATTGGTACCAATGGGCCAAAACATCTGGGCATTAATTCAGTATGCAGTAAAATATTCACTGAAAAAATTCATCTGAAAAGGCCAAAGGGAAATGGAGAATGGAATACAGGAGCTGAGAAACCAATACAGGAACTGAACTATCGAGTTTTATACAATTTATACATTTATTATTTCCATGAGGTTATTTGAGTGGACAGTGGAAATTCTTCCTGGGTATTGTTAAATAGATCATGCAATCATTTAATTAGCCAATCTCTTAATAAAAAGGAGAGTTTAGAACTTTCAAGTGAACAAACACGCTTTGTCCATGGCCATTTGCTATTGCAATTAAAATTTGTAAAAACAGTTTTTCTTCATCGCCACACAGTGCTTTCTTTGAACAAATCATTAAATCAATAGACCATTGACCTTTTACAGGGTAAGTCATCTTAATGTTTCTATTCATTAACAATACACCAAAGTTCCTTTGAAACTGAGGCACACGCCTCAAAGGTGGTTGTCACTGCTATTAGATACCGACTTACTCAATGAGAAAGTTTCTTGACAATGATTTTGTCATTCTGTTCTACCCATCTGTGTCATCTGAATTTTAATTCACACTCAATGGAAATTCAAGCCAAAGTTTACAAAATTAACGCATGAATGACAACAGATCAGAGAATGAAACTTAGCATATTTGTGACATTCAGAGTGTGTGATTTACATCTTCTTTAAAATGGCAAAGTAAACTCTAAAAAAATATATATAATCCCCCCACGTAGTCAAGACTGAAGAAAGGTTCTTCTTTGTCCAGTTTATCAAGAACGGGAACACGACCTCCTCATTTTAATCACATGAACCAGATTTTGCGGGAACCCTGGAGGATTTGGAGAGGCAGCTTGACAAACACTGGATCGTGTGAAAGATCCATGACCAGAATATCCCTGCCCAACATACGACGATATATGAGAGGGGCAGAGTTCCATCCTTGTTGACGACTCTGCTGAAAACACCTGGTTTTTATAAACCCGCTCAATGGCTCACCCACAAAACCATCTTGATGAGCAGTGACATAAACAAAACATGCAGATGGCACAGCAGCTAGACATGTCTGTTTCTACAACTACGTACCTTCTCAAATGGAGTAAAAAACTAAATGGTCTAATAATCAGCTAAACTAACTGGATTATGTCACAGAAAAAATGTTAACTTTTGAAAAAAAATCAAGAACTATTTAATGTAACATTACAGTTGTACACATACGCACAAGTGCATAGCTAAAATGCCCAAAGCCTCGAGATGGAGAAATAACAGTGGAGATTGGAAATGTAAAGTTTAAGAGTTTTCTGACATCGTGTTGTCACAGCCATAGACATTGCAAGGAAGGAGGCAGAGCTCCTTCCATCGGGTGTGTAAAGCACATAGCCTGACCAACCATGAAAGTGGAAGGGGATAATGTCCGAGGCATTTTCATGGAAATTGGTGATTTCCACCCCATTCCTTTTCTCTGACTGTTCTTTCCCATTTTTGATCCTTTGTTTTCCCTTCAAAACTACTAAAATTATCAGCAAAACTGTGACAAAATCCATCCACTTTCTTGGAAATATCTGCAATCTTACAAAAAAAGGCTGCCTCCTTCCTTTTTTTAAAACAAGCTTGAACAAGAAACTGTTTACTGTTTTTTTAGACTGGGCCTAAAGGTGGCTAGGTGGACACTTTGCACGCCAAAGCTGCCATCTGTCTGGCACTCACACCCAACGCTGGCTCCTGCATATTCAGATTGGCTTCAGAACTGCTACACAGGAACAAGACTACAGTTGATTGGTTAAAAACTTGCGGCCCATTCCAAGTTTGGGGGTAGTCAAGATGGGGTCTTATTTGCAAAGGCAACAAGACGGAATGTATTTGGATAAACATCAACACACATATGGTAGCACTTCACTCCTAAAACTGCATTTAGTGATTAAATATATTCATGCTTTCACTTTTCAACATGTTTGAAATCTAATTTTCATACCTCTGTCTTGAATACTGTTGTTCCATTGGCCCAGAACGATCACATGACAGGGTGACACAACTGCATGTCACACTCACTGTTAGACATCATATCGACCAGCTTTATATATTATTAAGTGTTTGCGGCATACACATACCTAGCGTTATCTTTGTTTGAGGGTAAGTTTTAAAAACTGGAGAAAGATCCTCTTATAGGACCTGTTTCGAATTTAATTTTTTGATCGAGATGTCCTTAGCTGTTTCTTTTCATTTTGTGAGAAATAACCCTAGCCCCAAAATTCCATTAAACTGTTTTTTTTTTTTGGCTTGCATGGACCTAGGTCCACTCAACATCTTCACTGTGAAATCTTCACTGCAAAGCCTAGAACATGTATATTCTGTCCCACATCAACTCCAAAGTAAACTCCATTCAATTTTTTTTTTAGCAAATCAGAGCGGGTTCATCGCATGCTCGCTGTTGACACGACCTACTTTGTACAATGATGCCAGAGAAGGGTTCAATTTTGGATTTTCTTTTCTCCCGAGTGACTGAATAGATGAATACTGCATGCTTTTCAGGGAAGGTATCCCAAGTGATATGCATGCAATGTTGCGTTAAAAGATTTAGAGCTTTCCCATCTGTTCGGATGAGGTAAACAAGGTCACTTCATGTAACAAGGGTTGGTGGACAGCTGCACTAACTTAAAATAGTTTCACATGGAGTGTGTGGATGCGAAGAGAAAACTAGGATGGGTCACCTGCCTATAGTATCCTGAAAAGCGACGCATGATATGGGCAATTCACAATACAGTGCATAACCAAGGGGTTGCCATGGAAAGGCCACTTTTTACAGTGCATTGTGGGTACTGATAAATGTTGTTCACTAGCTGTGTGGGGAAACTTGAATTATTCGCAATGTTCGTTTGTCTGGGTAGAAGATTTGTTAGTGTATTTTGAGTAGTAGTAGTACTTAATCATTTCTTCTTTCTGTTGCATGGAATGCTCTGATCTATAAAAACTTCAAGTCGATTGTAAACTTGAAAAACCTCATTTGATCTTGCTGTGCCTTGTTGGTTCCCACCATGCCTTAAATTGTGCGACCTTCACTCCTGATATTGTAAGATTTAAATATCTCACTATTTGGGAGATTTAAATTAAAACTGTAGTCGATGTGTTCAGGCGCGACACAGATCTATGCATGCTTGACGGGTGCAGACCAGAGTTTCTGGCCAGCTCATTAGCATTAAAAGTGCCCCCACAGTATCTTTTGAAAAAGGAGATTGTTTGGCCCCAAAATGGTGCAATTTTGTAAATTCTTGCCAGGATCAACTCCCTGGGTCTTTGAGCTTTTATATGAGAGCAGAATGGCTAAAAACTATGGTTGAAAAATGGTCCTAAGTGCCCGAGAAAGTTGAGGG
>NW_019091373.1:2062090-2159417 GCF_001949145.1 Acanthaster planci
ATGAAAAATGTAATTGTTTAACCCACAAAAAATTGAAAAGAATTTGAAAGATAAGTGACCAGAGAAGAATTTCATTTGTGTTTCAGAAATCTCAGGGATGTTGGCGTGCATGTTATTGGGTTCCTGAAAAGTGCTGATTTTACACTGTTTTCAATGGGGCTTGAATTAGTGAACTGTACCCCGACATGGGCATGAGCACGTATGATTCACTTTATGTTTATGTATATTCATTCTGAAGAGACAGAGTCATTTTTATATTCCAATATTTCACATGACCAAGGGCTAGTGAAGGAACATGTACATAGCCCATGGAGTCAAGGTTGGCTCACAGATTAATAAGAATTAAAGTTTTCAAACTTTGAATAGGTGAGCTTCACATCACACATAATTGCCAAGGTGTTGGTAAAACAGCACAGGCATTTTCAAAGGTCTGTGAAGAGGGCATTTGAGAAATGAACAGAAAGATGAAAGTCTTTCCAAGGATTAAAAAAAAGCAGACTCTCAAATGAGAAAACTTGAGAGCAGTGAGACTGACTATCTCACTTCCCCAAACCAAATTCATTCCTCAAATAGTACTGTTTTTTTCGAAAAGGAAACAACTTAACCAAACAGTTGAACGTGGTTGTCAATCTTTTCCTTCAATTTGTTTTATCAACTCAACAGGAAAATGCGGATAGAAAATCTTCATGAGGGACTAATTCAGAGAATTATTCACAAGACAGAAAGCAAATTTTGTGTTGACATGTTCATACTTACATTGTACTGCGAAAATTACATGCACAAGCCTGGTACTCTGCCCATTCAGTAATCTATCAATAATGTTCAGCACACCAGCTGTCAGGATATGGGGGATCACTTGAAACAGACAAGATTCATTTGGGCTTAAGGCCTTGCTTGCTCAGTGAAAGATGCCTGTCACACTCAAGGTTTGTCTATCTTGGGCAGCATCACAATGGAACAATTTATGACTGGTCAGGGAGGAGGGATTACAAGGGCGGGGATAGGAAGCAATGGCAGTGGAACAATTTTCAAAGTGGGGAGCAATTTGTGAGACCATCATGCATCAGCAATGTAATTCAAAGGACCTTCCAAAAATGCTGGGAGGGGCCATAACCCTTTAGTGGAAAAAGTAGGAGGGGGTGGACCAATGCCCTCTCCCCCAGCCAGCGCTAAGCAATCCAAGAGAGGCTGAATTTGGCCAAGAAGCTGAAATGTTGAACATTGACTAAAATGTATGTTCCGTGATCGTGAACACTTCTAATGTTTGAGTTGTGACAAAACATGGAATGAAACATGAGAGTGAGGAGTGAGGAGAAATGAGGAGCCTCTCAGGAGGATGACCGATGTACATCTTGTCAATCTGTAAATGAAGACTTATTTGCATATTTATCCCCAGTTGGTTTTGGATAGGCTCAGCTAAAATCTCACCAAACCTTCAACCCTACAAGGAAAATACCCAAAATACAAACAAATGAGAAAGTAGAGAATCTGCTGTTTTCAATCAACACGTACAGTTTCAGCACATTCACGATCATAGTCCCAACTATCAAAGTAAAAAACATTGAGAGTTTGTGGCAAATATGTTTTGCAGAAACAAGGTTAAAAAATGAGGCACCTGGGCCATTGAACCCACAGCACTGTCAAGAAAATATTCAACTGATCTTTTCCAGTAAATTATCCAGACTCGTCTCCTTACCAGCAATCAATCAGGTATGCTCTGTAATTTGAGAGGGCCTGGAATAGAATACTGTTGTTGCATATATGCTGGGTTCCATACATACTGATGGTAAGAAAGTGCAAAGACATCTGTGTTGCAGTCTCCAAGAAATGCTTGGAGATTATTGGAACAAAACAGTTTGGGCAAACTGCCAAATTTAAGCAAGATATTTCTTGAGGACTTTGTGCCAATAAATAATGAAGGTTAAAGATGTGGGTCATCGCTATGAGTGAAATGATTCTGTATTTGCACGGTATACACCAAGGAAAACTTTACCAAAAGAGTTTGTATGATAAATGTACAGGCTAAATGGATTTCCTCCATGCCAGCAATAATCTGCCCTAGTTAATAAATGATTGCACTCCAATCTAACGTGCATCTTCCGCAACCTCTCTCGGTAATTTCACAAGTCATTACGCACAAGCTGTTGTACACGCTGGCAGAAATTCATGCTCAAACTGCGCACAGTCAAGAGAGCATGGTACCGGTAGATCACATCACAAACTCTCAGCGAGATATATCATGTGGGAAAAAAAGAGGACTGTGCCCTAAAGTGGGATTCTACAAATCACACATAACCTCCATCTCCTAGATTTGATCACAAAGCTCTACAACTTGACATCAGTGATCGCTGTATGTACGAGGCAATGGAGACAACACTCCCTCAGCTCAGCCTTCAGGGCTGAGCAGATACATTAACTTTCTCATTTCAACAGAAATTCCCTGTAGCTAGCTAAGACACTTTGCGTGCATCACTAGAGTTTGCAATTTAAATTTGTCTTCAATTGGCAGTGCATTGAATCTATTGATCAATCAAAGTAGAAGGTCAAAAACAATGTCACCAAAAATGACTGGAGTTGGCAATGTAAGATTGAAGGAGCTTACCTGAATCCACTTGGAGGTCTGTTATGACGTGAAATTCTCCTGTTTTTCTTTTTTAATAAGTTAGCCAAAAAATTCATGTAATTGTGGCTATAAAAGTAACTTTTATAAATTCTTGATGCCAATGTGTTTATAAATGTATATTTCGGTCTGTAATGCATACTCTGAGTGTACATGAACATGTATGTGGGACACTGGCAAACAAGTTCTATTTTTAACACAGCAGTCAAGATGCCTCGATAACGCTTCAATCCACTGACATTTCAACACTGTCATGCAGCGTCAATAAAAAAAACATGGAATGTAACAACAAATTTTATTTACATGTATAGAACGGAAATAAACTGCATCCAACCACTTTACTGATTATTTTTGGAAGCAATCATAAACCTCCTAACATGTAATCCACCACACAGAATTTCCCCCAGCACTTTTCAGTCAATAGCTCCACGAAAATATACAAAAGGTGGCCAAGGATTTCACAACAAAGTCTGTCAGGAAAAATAAACAACCACAGGGACGGGAGTTCTGTGGAACAAACATGTTTGCCTGTTTTGAGCTGACTTGTTTAAGAGGGTAAAACTAAGAGACACCGCACACCCCAAACAGAAAAACAGCCAATTAATTTGAAATTTGATGGTACAGGCTTTCCCGGCCAATTTCGGAAAACGCGCAATCTAATTTGTAAAATAACATTTCAATTTAGCATAGATTTTGAAAACGGTTTCATTTTTGTAATAATAAGCATTTGACTTTGTTTTGCATCCTTCAAATAAATGAATGTGCATTACATTTCATTAAAGAGGTTACAAATACGTGACTGGGATTTCGGACTGATGTATTCCTTGCCAATTACACCAAATGTGCATTTTTATTTGCTGAAAATCTGTCTTTTACCCTTCAGAAGTGAGTATTCATTTTCATTGGCTGTAATTAAAAATCACAAAATGTACATTCAATTTGATTAGAATATATACAAGGTTACATAATATCATGAAACCTTTTTGATAATAAATGTCGCGTTACTCATTTACAGTGTGTTTGTTATCAAACTATAAAAAAATAAAGGTTTCTTTGATTGAAACGCAGCACAAAAGCGAAGGTTCCCTCAGCGCCAGTGTTTATGGGTTTCCAAAAATAGTCAGTAGTTTCCTATGACAACATGAATGGTTTATTTCAATCATGAATATTAAAACATTTAACCAATCAACTAAACACTTCTAAGAATGTAACTTCTGTTCGTAGACAAATGACTTCTAATTCTTGACAAGGCATACCTTAAACAACACACAAGCGAAATCGCCTGCATATTTTGCAAAATAGCTTGAGTTCAAATTGAGATGAATGCAGGATTGCAGAGGTGCATTCAATTTGGCGCAAAAATGAATGTCAATATACTAAACCAGGTGTTACATCAGGAAATTGAACGCTGACTTCATACGACTCAATGTACCCTCCTTGAAATAGAATTTTTATTTATTAAACAGAAATGGGGATTTCAATACTTGTTTCGCTCGAAAACGAATGCTGCTTTTACTAATTCATTTCCACATTGTCCCAAACTGGCCAGGAAAACCTATATTAAAATGTATTAATGAAACGCTGGTATACTGAGCCAAAAATGGACAAAAATTCATCGCCAAAACATTTGTAAAGTGTCAGAAAATTGTACAATAACTGGCTGACAGCTTGTTACGATGATTTTTGAAATTTTTTCAAAGCTTGTAAAGTCAGAAAAATTAATCCATTGAAAGTAACTATGCATATAATCTGTCTGAGGTAAACCACCACATTTGTCACATTTGGCAAGACAAAACAGGAGGAATCCCTAAATCTAAAATGCAATTCACTTTAATTTTTATATTAAAAAAACATTCTCATCATCGTCATTCACGCTGAGAATGCGTCCTGTCAAGATCAATGATTCAAAAGTTGTGCGTGCACTGTCATGTACAAAAAGAAAAATGTTATTTGAAAAAAAAAAAGCCAACAGAAAGATTTCATCAAGATGCTGAATAATATTAAATTGTTCCAGTTGGCCTCATCTGATCTCTGAAGTCTTATTGTTAGTAACAACAGTGGACGTGTATACACATTAATTGTCAAATACAGTGGGCAGGAGATCTGATCATGCAAAAGCATACACATACAGAAACAACACCTTGAAACCGTTCCAAATTGCACTGTTAATGTCTTCCTTGACACATCTACTTTTAAAGCTAATTTTATTGGGGCAGTTCAGGAGTCTTAGTGTACAGAGAATGCAGTGACTATCTATATTATATTTGTATCTATATTATATGAGTATCTATATTATATTTGTATCTATATTATATTTGTATCTGTATTACATTTGTATCTATATTATATGAGTATCTATTTTATATTTGTATCTGAATCAATTGACTTTGCATCAAGGGTCTTAAGGACAATGAAATGCTGGCTAATGTCCAACATTCCAGTGAGACATTGAGGTGGTACAACTACATCGCAATTACTTGGCTACGGCTTACAGTAACACACAAATCCATGGGAACTGGCTGTGGCCGTGGCTAGCCAGGGGGCTGCCAAAGGTGTGCATAAATGGCTGTGGCTGTGGCTAGCCAGGGGGCTGCCACAGGTGTGCATAAATGGCTGCAGCTGTGGCTAGCCAGGGGGCTACCATAGGTTTGGATGAACTTTTAAGCCGTAGCTACATGTGATTCTAACACAGACTAATTAACTCTGATGACAAATCCTGATCTGCTTACCCTGGTTTATGTGCTTGGCTGTGCTTTATCCAGCTTGGCAAAGAAGGCTTTAACTCGTTGCTGTAGTGAGTCAGTCAAGTCACAGCACTCGTCCCATTTGTTCTTTTCAGGACTCGTCAAGCTGTTGAGGTTCTCAGCACAGCGAAGAACAAACTTCAAAAACCTGGCAGACCACCAACAGAAGGAAATCGACACGAACAGAAATTCAAAATCATTATGATTTTAAAGCTTGTAACTTGATACTTCAAATGATTTTAGCATTATGATTTTACGCTTCCTTCCTGCCTCTAAAACTGGACCTTCTTCCTAACTCCGTAATGTGATGCTGAATAATAAAGGTTATGAATAAACGTACATTTATAGGCGCAAATAGCCTCGGTAGCTGAAAGCGCCATTAAAACAAAACAACAACATTTTACACTTCTATATTCAAATGTCTCAAATCAGGTGGCGGCTGATTAAGATGATTTAAACAATGAATTAATGTTACATTCATATTCATAATGGTTATAACAACAACTTATAAAAAAATCATCATGCAGCAGTATCATAAGAGAGAGAAATTGTCCACTCACGCCACTAAAAACTATGCACACAATCAAGATATTCATATTTGGTAATGGCATGGCCATGTCTGACAAAAAAACTACATTGCAACTGCCTTTCAGCCACATGTCATTTTGCAGCAACAATTACAACGGCATGAATTGCCCGGCCCAGAGAAAAATATATCCTTTCATCCTTCAAGGTATTGTTACATGTAATTCTTTTTCAGGGCAGCACAGGGGCTCACTTAATGTCAAGGATCCTGTTTACGCAGTTGAAATGGAAAAATCAATATTAGTAAAAGGAATCATACACGTGCAATTTGGAAACTTCATGCTGGCAATTGCACATGATACAAATAGAGTGGCAGTCAGCATACAGTAGGCTGAAGAGAAAAGCTTTCTTAAATGTGCTTAGCCATACTGTACATACTATACAGCCTGATGTCCATTAGCTACGTAAATTTCATCCACTTTTTTACATGTACAAAACTCACTGCTTGCTTGGGAGCAATATACATGTACATGTACATTTGTATGAGCCTCAATAAGACCACTCCTTAATAAGAGTCATGCCACGTTTATGTCTGGTGATAGGTTCTCAACTGATTTTTGCTTAGAATATAAATTTTTGAGCAATAGATTCTGCTTAGATGATATTCACTGGCAAAAGATGTCACTTCAAAATTCATTCTTCCAGGAAGCCACATTTAGCAAAACTGGCAAATGCTGAGCAGTACATGAGTGTTGATACAAGTAATGCAGACATTTTTACGTACTCTGGGAGTAAAAACTTGGTTAAGTAATTTAGATCTTGAAGGGGGGGCTAGGGAAAGCAAAACATACTTAAGAAGAAGTTCAGCCTCCTTGGAAGCAAGGCATGCGATGCTGTGAAGGCTCCTGAGTTGGCAGAGGAGGATTAGTGCGATCAACCTCAGGCCACACGACACCCTTGGAACACTGCAAGTCAACCAAGAACACAAATCAAAGAGGAAAACAGGTCAACCAAAAAACACGCTGGATCAAGTAAGAATATAGGCAGACTACTGCATAATTAACCAATCTTTGGCATGACCGTGGAGTGGGTATAACAAAGGTGATATGCTTGTTTATAATTATAGCTTTTGCCAGCCCCTCCAATTTACAGTGACATATATTCTTCAGGAAACTAGCCAATTAAAAAAAAGCATGTAAATGGCAGCTTTGGAGAACTGATCACTCCGGGGACAATAATCCACACGGTCATAAAGTCTGGTCTTGATCATACAAAAAGTCTTGACCATAATGTACCTAAAGCCTAGGGGTTAATTGTTTACAGTCTCAACTGTGCAGGTTCTCAGTAGGCCTATTTGGCAGTGAACATATCAAGTGGAGCACTGCAGGCACCGATTGGGGGGGGATTGGGGGTTGAAACCGCCCTGCTCGGACATCAAAAAAGTAAAACAAAATTTTTTTGAAAAACAAACAAAATTCAAATTTAAGATAGAAGATGACATCCACCAGGGTTATTTTTTTCTGAGCACATAAGTAACAATTTAATGTATATTTACAAATAGGTCATTTGCGAGACATTTTGTGGTACATGTAAATTTTTCAGCATTAGGGAGACATTGGCTTTTAGGGAGGCATTTCAGTGTCTCCCTATTTTCAAACTACCAGAAGGAGGCCGAATTTTACTAGTTTAGGGCCTAAAATGAAAACATACAAAGTCTGGTTCAGATCAGATTACGGAATATTGAATTATGGGACAGTAAAGTAGGAAAAATTTTGTGCACGTTCTTATGGTAATGTCTCCCTAATGACCCACTAGCGGTAATTATTATTATTATTTAAATGTACTGTGTGACTTATAAAACATCTGATAGGCCCGACCCCTCCCTGAAAAAAAATTCTCTGTCTGCCCTTGCACTGAGATGATCAAAGCCCAAAAACCACCTACACACATACTGTGATACAAACCCTCAAAAACAACAGTGCATAAAAATGCATTAACCTCCTGAAATCCTATCAGGGGGATTCCATGGGCTGGATTTAAGGACAACGCTTCAATCAGACTGTTGCATAAGGACTGCATGGTCACGTGTGCCATCAGGCCCTGGTACTTGGCTGGCAAGTCAGGAAACTGGGAGCTTTAGATCTCCCGGAGTAATCAAATTGCTGTGAAAGCGTGAAACAAGCCTGAACGTCCGAGACACGAGCCCCAGAGAGAATTAAAGGCATGCAGTCGGAAGAACACAGGAAGACAGTCCACTTGTTCACTGATGGAGAGTCAATGAAGCTTGAGTTCATTTTGATGAGAGGAAAATTGGACCGGGCAAGGGACAATGTGTCAATCAACAATTTTGTCAGTTTTGCTTTAGGCTCATCGACAGGCTCATTGTCACCATGTGACATGAGGTTCCACTGGGGTTAAACATGGTTACGTAGACTGTGCTGATTGCTTGAATTGGGGGGGAGATAAGAATTTTTAAATGAACACTCCCTTGCAAAAAACAATGTTTTCAATAATTTGCAAGAAACTGTATGCCAATTTCTTTTTTTCACGCGTACTCAAACTAATAGTCTAACAGGGCCCAAGCTCATGTCCATCAAAACGAATTTTGTGCATACTCTCTCAAAAACTCTATCATGTTCATGGTATACATTTTTGTAAGTACCCCATACAGTGTGCCATGCATATAATGTTTGATTTTTGTTTGGCTTTAAAGATCACAGTGTAAATTGACAAATGTAGAGCATAGGATTACATTTTCATTTCCGAAAGATTTCTAATACAAAAATAAATGTCAGCTGTGGTGCAACATCAATATATTTCAAAGCCGTGAAAAAAGATACAGAAAGAAGATTGGAAAACGATGTAGACAATGTATTTCCCAGGGGAGCAGATTTAATTTTGTTATAAATCTGCATTGTAGTATGAATCTGTCACATTTCATTCCTAACACACTTTCCCACAGGACAAAAAACATACTGATTTTTTCTTTTTCCCCCCAAAAACACATTGTAGACAAATTCATACACAAGGAAGGCCCCTAGTAATGTGGAAACACTGAGCCAGCTATTGTACAAAATGACAGTATTGTAGTTAAAGCCTTTTCTGAGTCTTCAAATAAACTAAACTATCAAATGTGGTCAAAGGCATCAGGCTTGAGACCATGGGTACTTCCAGCATAGTTTCTGTACAAACTCTTATTCCATCCCATAATAAGCACTTTTATTCAGAACACACTGCCTAGTTTTCCAAGCTTGATTCCTACTCTTTCAACTAAAATATTGACACATTTGTTGGACTTGCAAAAGGACTTAACTAAGACACTCCAAAATAACTGGCCTGTGATGGTTCTTCAGAAGCAAAACTGGAGGAGTGCTTTTTTATCATTTGAGGGAAGCGTAATGTTCATCTTTGATCATGTGCCTGGACTCATCTATAGAAATTTACAGATGCTGTAGTGTTGCCACAAGCTTTTAAAGTATCTTTATGTGACATCATAAATGTTTGGGCATCACAGGAGTATAATAGATAAAATCTTGAATTCTACATTTGAAAACTAAATGCAGGACTTGAGTGTGTCTGGACATTCTGAGTTTGATCCTTTAATTTTTTGTTCACTGCACTCCGTTCTCCTTCAGCCAACAATTTGTTACACAACTTGACAACTCAAGTACACACCTCAGTGAGAATGTGCATGCATGCCATCTCAGTCTTTCTTTGTAATAGTGACTGCTGGATTGGTCAGCCATGCATGGAAACTACTTGACTTGCCTTTGGGGTCAAGTGTACATGTACATGTACTGAAAAGTGCACCTATACATTGAAACATTAAAAAACTGTACACGCTTTTCAGGACAACTAAGGGTGCTGTTGTGATGTCATTAAAGACACTGTTCAGACAGTTTACGCAGGAAGCGTTTTCTGTTCAAAATTGTGAACCCAAACTTTGCTCACTGAAAACACTCGAGAGAGGGTTGCTTGTGCCCTGCATTTACACAACAACAAAGTAACAAAGAAAAGAAAGTAAGGGACAGCAAAATATACAAAATTCGAGCAGTTTTGTGTACAAATTAATATAACATTAAGGTTGCTCTTCCTGGAATGACTTTACAGTTTTGCTTGTGAATATGAAACTTGGGATTAGCATCATAAAAATCAAAAGGCACCAAATAACTTTAAAAAAAGAAAACTTGAAAATCAGATTATTTAGCACAGAACCTTTAACCAAACACAGGGATTTATATTACCTCTTACTAAGACAGTCCATAAAAGTTGACATGCCATCCTTAGAGCATATATGGCCAAGCACGTTTCGAGGCGCATGAATTATCAAGGTGAAGTGTGAATCACTCAATTATAATGCTGATGAGGAGGCCAGGACCACATTCAAGAAAAACCTTGAAGATTTTCTGGCTTTCCCCAAAGGAAGTCCCCAGATATCTGTCATTCGAGACGTCTAGCTCTTTTCTATTTTTCTTAATCTGATCCCAGGGAAGTCATGAATTGATTTGCCCTGTAACTTGAACCTCCAAACTCTGAAATTTGCACTGTACGGTGCAGTCCTGTCTGCACTCCCTTAAGATGGTTGAAATTTGATATCTCTTTTTTTTATTTTGGAATGGGCTACTTTGAGGGGTATATAAAAGAGACAAGGGATGAAAAGAGAGGTAGCATTACAGTGGAAGGTACAGAAAGGGTGGAAATACATCCTCCTCCAGGAAATGAGCATGTTAAATAAATTTGTACACCGCGATATAAAACCAAGTTCATTCGTAATAAAACATTACATACTTTCACTCTGCAAGGGACAGGACAAATTCTTCAAGGAAATAATTTTTAAACAACCTTCTTGATTTCTATGTTGTATCCAACAACATATCTCAGTAACACGGCCCAAATCAAACTGAAAGCCATAGATGCATTTTGTTCACATGAACAACAAAGCATTTTCGCAGTGCCCACAACTTGCAAAGGATCTGTCATTAGTCACATAGAACGATGACAGGCAACACTGTGTAACATTCAGATTGCTCATTTGAGTGTAACTATCCCCTAACATGAGTTCAAATATACAGATTAACAAAAGTGTCTATTTTAACTAATCAATGCCCAATGACAAACAGGCAATGATGTAAATGTGATGTCATCCAAGAATGCACTCCTTGAGTGCATGGCCCAATACTGCAATGATCAATTTAAACTCAACTGTTGTACTTTTGTAAAATTCCAATTTAATGAGCATTCCACCTTGACCAGAAGCACCCGTTCCTTGGTAGAAAACGAGCCATGTTGGTCGGGAGTGTTCATTTTTGCTGGTAGCTATGCGACCGCAAGGCGTGCATTTCATAGCTGTCTGTGAACCAGTGAAGTGCGGTTCCTACCAAGGGAGCCTCCGTTGCTAGGAAAATTGTGCCCTCTCCTGGTTGCGCTCGGGGCTCTTAGCAGTGGTCAAAATCTTTTTCTGCTACCCCCTTTTATACTGCCAGTGCCACATCAAACTGTTTTATTCAGTTTGTCGCAAGTCAAAGCATGAAAAATTCTCTTAGCAGTGAACTTGTGCTGTATTTTGGAGGTCACAGGTTCAACTCTAACTTCAGTCCCTTATTTGTTCAACTTGAACATTATGAAAAGTATTGAGCACCATGCCTCACTCACCAATTTAGAAGTCTTGTGTAGTTGGCCCGCTGTCGGGACCTAAGGTCTTTTGCCAAATATTGTTGATACCGCAACTCTGCCATTTCCCTCACATTACGGCAGACTGCCACACAGTGGACGACGATTCGTCGCAGCAAGGATGTGACCTCAAGCTCTCTGCGAGGCCTGAAGGGAAGAATTATTACAAAGTACTTTCTTTGACTAAGCAGTCATTTCTCAAGTGCCAAGGTCCTTAACCCTGACCCACCCAGATCGGTCACCATATTCCAGTCCGTGCAGGAATTTTGCAGGACTTCACAGTGGGGAATTTGAAATATACAGGAAAGTTTATGAGCAAACATGCCTAAGAGTTAATGTTGACCCTAACAGGACTGAATCTTCCAATTTCAATATAATCTTAAATACATTATGGATTAGTTGTAAGAAGGAAACCAAAAAGTGATGGAGTGGTTTAAAAGTAGTACAATTAAAACTGGTGAGGGGCCCTGGGTTGAAAAATGAACCGAGCCAGACCCCTTACTGATTTAAAGCCAGTTGGTAAGCTTAGCATCTTTTAAAACCATCAAAATGAGGACTTGTTGACCAACAGGAGTGGGTAAACTATATTATGAATGGTTAAATTGTATATATTAAGTGCAATCAGGTTTTTTGTCTTTTTGTACAAGGAAAAAGTGCTCAAAGAACTGGTTGGCTTTTATGTAGAAATAAATATTTACCTGAACAAAGTTTTCACTGTTGATTCAGATATGCATTTCACTAACGGCTCCTGGTCAGTAAAGGGCATCACTACACTGGAATGAAATCAGAATGAATGGTGGAATAAAAACTGTATCTGTATGAAAATCTACGTCATCTGCAACTGTTCCCAACATCCACAATTTTTTTTTTTGGGGGGGGGCGACACCCCAGCTTCTGAATAGCATCAATAAACATAGTTCTCAGTTTGGGGATCTACATGTAGGACTGGCAAGCTATTTTAAGTCACAACCCTGCTGAAATGGTAACCTGGAAATTTTTTCTAATTTTCTCTTATAAAAAAAAAACAAAACAAAGAAAACTAATCCATATCTTGAAGTAAACTAATCCATATTTTAAAGTACTTTACACAAAATTTGTTGAACTTCAGTTTCAAACATACAAGTTTGAGTCAACTAAAAAAATGGACAGTCTGATTTGTTTTACCTCTGGTAAATGTCCTCCATTGCTGCAGGCATCCCATACTGCACTGCAAGTACACTTCTTGCTGCATCACATGCTAAGCTTCCTCCAGTATCTGTGCCTGACCACGTCTGGTACCCAAGATCCTCGCCTTCTGGCCTGCTTATTCCAATCCACCTAGACAGGGACTCGAGAAAGGTCAGGAGCTCTCTCTTGAGCAGTGACGTTGGGTGGAACAGTGACTGGTATTCTTCAGCAACTAGTCTTATTCTTTTGAGCATGGGCACCTTCAAAGACAAAAACTGCATCAGTATTATGATGCATACCTGAGAGACTTCATCAGGCTCAGCTGAAAATGATTACATGGCATTCGCTTACATAAGATTTCCTTGTTATCAGCTTTTTCTGCAACAGTGTACTTATGCTTTTAATGTTCTTCACCCTTGCACTTTCGCACAATACCAGTAAGCACTATTTGAAGTATGACACCCTGGTATAATGCAAAATCTTTGACTATCAATGCTGCTAACTTTGAGGGAGGTCCAAACTGTCAGGGTACCAGTCATGCTTTGGGGTGACGTTTTCTTGGTTCACGCAGCATTTGTTTCAATTCAGTCACAATCTCCTCTTTCCCTCAGGTCGTATAGGAAAGAAACTCCCCACGCACACCATTGCCAGCCTCTATGAAACTTTTAGGCTTGAAAGTTTAATATACTCACACAAACTTAAAACTGGTGAGCGGCACGATTCATGATGGATTGTGCCTTCTAAGAAGGTCTGACTGATATCACATTTGAGTGTTTAGGAACAGGTTTACTCTAAAATTGCTGTTTACAGGTTGAATGTTTAAACACCAATTCAGTCTAACGTTTTTCCATTCACTGATGCAGCCCGAAGTATACTTCCAGAAATCAACCAACACACACCCACTTACCTTACATACCTACTGTGGACATTCCTTTCTTTTCGTGCAGTTACGAAAACTCAGTGAAAATACTCATTTTTCTTGAACTGGGAACACGATTTTCAGCTGTTTTTTTGGTACAACGTTTCCTTGGCTATTCCTCTTCCTTTTACGACAGATGACCCCTACCCCAAAATGCCTCTAAATTCTTTTTCAGAAGGGCGAACGTCCTGTGCATGTTTTTAAGTCCACACACTGTCTTCCTTTCCTGCATCGTGTGGACATCTTTTATTCACAAGTCCACACTAGGTATGTAAGGTAAACGCCAATGTTTACGTTACCTATCTTAACACTATCTAAACACTATCTGAACACTCTGTTAAGTTGGATTTTTGTTGATGGTTTTCTGAACTGTTCGACAACCCTGACCCTAAATGTCTCTAAACCTTTTTTTCAGAGAGGGGAAAACCATGTGTGGACCTGGCTCAGTCCACACAAGTTTACAACAACCTGCATTCCGTGGACCTGTTTTGTTCTCAGGTCCCCAATAAAAACGATAGGTTGGCATCAGGAACAGGAACAAAATCTGAATAACCACACGTAGTGGACCTCCTTTACCACTGTACATATTTCATCTTGGGGGCTCCAATTTTCCAGTTATGGGCCCTCACCCATCCATAGACCTTGCTAACCCTCCAAGATTAAGTGTGGGCACATTCTCACACAAAGAAAACACAGTAACAAACTCCAACATTACATATTTGAAAAAGCTTAATCTCACATGGAGCAGAGACTGGTTCTGGCAATCTCTCAAGCAGTATGCCGCACAGATAGATATGATGTGCCCAGCAGTGGCTCTTGTCATGGACTGCAAGTCCAGCTCCCCGTGGCTGATGTGATCTCGCAGCCTGGGTCCTTCTGGGTGAGCCAGGATGTCAAGAAGCATCTCCTTTACACAAGAACACATGAACACAAGAACACATTTCACCAACTGTCCTGAATGAATTGTCTTTAATTCACTTTTTTCCCCTGTTTGGTGAACATAGATTTATAAGTTAATTTTTCATAATTTTTATTTTTACTTTCAATTATGAATCATTTTCCATACTCTTATCATTTTATATTCCCTTCTACTGATATGTGATGCCTTTAGATTATTGTAAATGGGGTTTTATCAGCGACCCTGATGTGGCAGCCTACCCTGTATATTTTAATTGAATAAACCAGAATAAATGAATAAAATGTTGGGAAGTGAAGTTTCATATTTAGGGCTTGTAACTCCTGATCAAAGGGTCGGGGTTCAAATCTAGCAGCTGGTTATATTTTGTGATCTAGCCACTTGCACCTGAAATGGCTTCATTTGAGCTATATACTTCCCAAGGAGCTGAGATAGCTGTGGAAGTACATGCACTTACAGGCCCTATGATATGGGTGTAAAGCGTATCGAAAGTCCAGCAATACTGAAATGTGCAGCAGAAACACATCACGTAATTTTCATTTTTACAGTCATGAATCTTGTTTCATGCCCATCACAGTTTGTAAAGTGATGTCTTGTGCAGTGAGTAACGCCACCCAGCATCTTGAAAAAGGTTGTCTTTCTGACAAAAAATGTTAAAAATGACATTTGAAGTCAAACATAAAAGTATGGAGTGCCTGATGGGCAACACAACCAAAAAAAAATCTGCTACAAAGTAAATGACCTTACCATGTAAGAGTCTCCAAGTGTTGGGATCAATACATTGTGGACTGTCTCATCTGACATGTGTGGACAAAGCATCTAATGACAGGGAGCAGTTGATAATGATTAGAATAAAATTGAACCCCTTTTTGTTTGGGATCTGAAATTCTTGTTTCTTTCATCAAAATGAACAAATGTTACTGTGATGATACTTTCATCAAAATGAACAAATTTTACTTTGATGATCTTTCCAGGTTAAATAGGATTCATGAAAATTTCACATTTCTTACCTCATCAAAGGTTGTGAAATACTCTGACTGCAAGAAAATAAGTAAGGAAAATATAAAAAATTTATTTATGAAAACAGAAAGTGGAATTACTGCAGCCCAAAAAGTCTACAGTGAAATCTATAATCTACACAATGGTATTTACTGCGTGCCCAAAGTCCTCCTTCAGCAATGAAAATTCTTAGTCCCGAGTAGATTAAACTTTCCAGCACCTGTTTATCAACATTATTGGAAGTAACACTGACACTTTGCTGACATAAGCCTTACCATTCTTCTTTCAAAATGTGTACAGTTTGTCTACAAATGTCCTCCCCTCTTGAATAAAACTGACCCACTTTCAGACAAGCATTTGATGTTCAGCACAAAACGAGACATCTTAAAAACCCATCTGATGCGCTCCAGACATTCTCTGCTTATTAGATTACCTGGCTGGATATTTCCACATCACGGCTGGCCATAACGAAATTAAATTTCATAAGGCTCTCATATGCCTTAAAAGCTTCTTAAAACGTGCCATGAGAAAAGAATAATTGCCAGAGGAATTGTTTCAAGTTCCCAATGGTCGTATTCTTGAGCAAGCATTTGTTTTTTGGGGGGTTGAACAAAATCCCCTTTCCTGCATTGCGTATCATTGATTAGTTCAATGTCATCATCTGGAATAGATTCAATCAATTTATCACGACTAGGAAAATAGGTCAATGGATAATTTTACATTTGTGTCCAACTAAACCGGGTACAGTGGAGAGACATTTCTCAAACAGTTTAATGATATGTATGAGTTGTAAATTAAAGACATGTTTTCTGGTGTATTGGAGTTTTTGAAACACGAGGCACTGTTAGTGAAAAGCCATCTAGAACTACAAAAACAAATGTACCATACTTAATACTTTTGAGGAACCTTAGATGATTTTTACGGTAGCATTTCCTTGGACAAAATCATAGCTTTTACTCACTTCAGCCGTAAGTATTCTCTCTGGACAATCATTGGCTTCTGCAAATAAAAATCTTACTCCGTTCTCCAACTGAGGTAGCAGTAACACACAGGTGATGCCATATCTAAAAACACACATGTAAATGCAGGTAAATTAAAACCAAATTCTGGAGAAGAACAAAAAACACAAAGATGTACAGGAGTGCTTTAACTTGACAACAAATTGGACTAAGCATTACTTACAGTACCTCTCTGCTCTAAAGTAGTCCAAGGCTTCTTTACAATAAGGCAGCATGGGCTTGTGAAAGAACTGACTGGTTGAGAAGAGCTCCAACAAGTGATCCAGATCAGTGACGTGGATATCTGCAGTCCAAATTATAAAGACACACAATAACATGTAGCATAACAATCCTAACGGTGTATGATTGAAGGTTTGAAACTGTGGAAGTTAACTTACTTCTTGACCGTGTTAAGCCAAGGTTTACTTGAATATGAAGAAACATCTTATTCTGCCAACATTCCAATTTACACCACTCCTTCATTGAGGCGACCCAAATGTCCCAGAGTGGTACAAGCCACTCTCTAGTTCACATGCACAACTTCAGTCATGTTGTACTCAATTCTGTCTCCCAGAATGTGGAAATATCAGGCGTTAAGGTACATGTAAGTCAGAAACCAGTGTGCGTACAGAGCCCTTTTCACTACGGGGAAGAATACAAGTCCTTTGGCAACTGTCTGTGCAGCGCCTACAACTCAGGCAGTGTGTCACACCACCCTCAAAGCACTAAATTAAACACCGCCATGTTATTTTCTCTCCATTCCTATAGTACCACCTTGTCCTTCAGTATACTTGAGGACTTAGAAAATGTTACGAGTACTCATACCCTCTCTAACTGACCTGGGAATGTTTGCTTGAAGACTTCAGTGTCTATCTGAGGTAACAAGAGCGGCTCTCTGTGTGGAATACTACTGGAAGGGATGTTGAGTTCTTCCAGCAATTGACCTAAACTTGCTGTTACTATCAGGAGGAAAGTGCTATACCTGTAGGAGAAGAATTGAGTAGAGTCAGAAATGATTATGTTTTAACCCTGTCAGATTAGGAACCAGAATATCATCATAACACACATATTTTAACATGCCAAGGCACCAGGAGCTTTTACGCTGATGTCTTACAATCTTCTGAAACCCATCTTATTTTTATAAGATCAATCTATTTCAGGAGCAGTATTTTAAAAAATTCTACTCCTGAAAAATATTGACCTTTTCAACACACGTACCAAAAACAATTAACTTTTTTTCACTGGGATGTGCTAAATCAACAACACATGAGAGTGTAGGTAAAAACAAAGACTGGTCATGGGGTGGCCAAGAGCTTGAGTGGACCTCCCAGGGTACCTAGGGGGCCAAAAAAATGACCCTTAATAAGGTTAAAGCTGAGATTAAGTATTTTTCATTGACATCCAAATTGTTCTATTTTATCAGTCTTATGGAATGCCAGTGATGAACCTTTAAGTATTTTGAATGTTTAATTTCTTTGACATTGCTATGAAAATGAGTCTTTCAAGGTAAGTTGCACAAGGATTTTTGTCTTTGAAAAAGGCTAAAAAGGAATTCAGTGAGCAAAATATTTGAACAAAGTGAAGGCACTTCTGTCTTAATTTAATTTTATTTTTTGTGTTAAATACAACCTGTCCAGTTGTGGACATAAGTATGTTCGAAAGTCTTTCTCATTTTTATAATCAATCAAATATGAGGCTAAGCAAACCTTTGAGGAATTTCATCAGGTGCAGCAAAGCCATGCCACAATATATTCCGCAGATTGAGACTGACTGGGGGACCAATCAGAATGCGTAAAAGACTGATCTGTACAGAAAAATGCACCAATGAGACATCAATTAGCATGACAGCATACCTTTCTTTGAAATTCATGACAAAGTTTGCTGAAGGACACTTTCAACACCACTTTCACTGAGAGCTATTTCATAGTCATGCATACTCTAAGACTCAATCCACGACTAGGTGACAATGGGAGACTTTTGAGACTCATGGTGGCAGCAACAAACCGGTCCCACGTGACTGATCTGCACAACAGCAGCTGTTGTTTGCCCAAATTGGAGCAACTGGGCACAGTAGTGGACTGGAGGACCTGTAGATTAGCTGCCACCCCACATCTCGAAAGTCTCCCACTGGCTAGCTGTGAGGCACTGACCCAACAACTTACTGCACTTTCTCCAAAGGTATCCACAAGCTCCTGTGTAGCCAAGAGATTCTTCAGCATTGCCGGGCAAGGATCATTGCTCTTCAAAAGGAAAACCTTGCAACACGCACAGAAATATGACAGTTGATGTAAGCAATAGCCATTTAGAAACTGTCTGTTGCAGATAATATGCTAATGGCTACAATAGAATCTTGTGACAGACAGGCTCCAACAGAGCAGTAAAATATAAGTCAATGAAATAAATATTCATTGATTGTCCCGTGGAGGATTTTTGAGGACTGAGGAAGTACAGCCCAGCCACTGCTACTTTACAAGGGGTCTGATATCCCTAGAAAGTTTAACTGCAAAGAATGTATCATCGGTTTCCTGCACAAAAGGTGATCGGGAGTATTGAGGAAGGCTCCTTGTAAGAATGTAGAATATACACGTACATCTCCCAGTGCTCTTTCCAAGGCTGCCGTAGATAGCAATATGCTGAGACTGGTGTCAACCCCTCGACTTGACCTCGCCATGCTGAAACAATCCAAGAACAGCTACGAGGAAAACAGAGATGAGTTGTGCATACTGTCTCTCTTGCTACCTTTACACTGCTCATTCTTTTGAAAAGGGTAATATTCTGTGAGATTGAATGATGGATGAAACCACACCAGAGTTGTAATGAATGCACTTTCTGAGTGTTGTTTTTTTACTTTTTTACCTCCCAGTTTGTTTACACTAATCTGAATGTCCAAAGATGTTCATTTCTTTTGGTATTTATTAACGAGTGTCCATATAATGCAGTTATACAAACCAAACATTCTGAGAGAAAACTTAGTATCTGGAAAGTGCCCAACTACAACTTAGACCTCGACAAATGAATTTCCAAGGAATCAAAACTGTATGTATAACGTATCTAATTTGACTCCGAGCACAAAACACTTTTAAGCAAATGCACAAAATACCATCAAAATTCAAGGGTAGATCCAGGAACAAATTTTGGGGGCTCCAGAATTTTTTTGGTCAGGGGGCCAAAAATTTAGACATTTCTTTACCCAGTATGCTACCCTTTATGGCAATGCAGAGAACCGATGGTTAACCCCTTGACGACGGGAATTTTTTTTCCAAAAGCCGACTCCAAGAATTCCAGCCTTACTTTGCCACAAAGGCCACCTGCCAAACCGTAAATTCTCGGTTTGTGGCCCTGCGTGCTCTGCATGCTTTGAATTAGAGTGAAAACGCTCATTGTTCGGTGGCATGCAGCTCTATTCACGCTTCCACATTCCCGTTGCCTCTTTTCAAAGTGGGGACTATTGTGAAGCTGGCGATTATGATGCAAATTTGGTCTTTTCAGGCCAATCACCATATATACAAAAGTCAGGGTCTGCCTTCTTTAACTGTGTTCGCTCGAGCGTGGGCTGAGAATAATAGCTGAAAAGCGGGCCGAGGATCACAATTTTTACGGCGGCTCTTACCGTCTCCCGGCGCGAAGGGGTTAAGGGCTTCTTGCAAACTTTTGAAGGAAATGGCAGTGAAATAGTCCCCCCCCAAAATTGCCTTTTTCACATCATTTTGTTCAAAAACCATAAATATTTTGGCTCTTTTGAGGGGCGGGAATGGCCCCCATTAACCCCTTATCCAACAGCGTCCAAACTGTGATTTGACACCGACTTGGCTGGATAGACCCATCTCTAAGGAATTCTGGACAAATTTTCACTTCCTATTCTAGCCTGCCCTTCTCCTCACCATTTACCGGAACAACATACCTTGGCATTACCAGTCCACTCAAAATGCTTCTCATATCTGTCTTGGATGTCTTCACTTCCAAGACAAAGAGCCCACTCATGTACAGAGTGACAGTAAGGAGCTAGATGGACAACATGGTCCTCATACGTTGATTCTGTGGTTATCAATCCTAAGGGAAAAAAGGAAAGGAAATCTTCAGAACATCACCAACTTCAAATGGGCATGAGGTTACCACCAAAAAGGTCTGTGTTCAAAACGTAATAACCCTCATTATACAGGTGAAAATCTTCATTCATAAATACATGTACCTCACATAGCTTCCGTATTCAACAACACACAGCATGACCGTGTATTAACATTTGACAATGCCTGCTGCGATTTGACAATGCCCACTGCGTAAAGCTCGCTGGCAACTGGATATGAGACAGTTTAATCCATTCCTGTTGGTCAAGAGTCTGTGTGCACCACTGCACGCAGAACTCGCCACGCACACGTCAAGTCCATATGAGGAGATTCTTCTGGACTACTTGCACAAAGAATACACCATTAAATGGACGGGGGTGTTCAGGAAAATGAAAGTAAAATTCTTAAACAAAACCCTTGGAAATTTTTCGTATGTTGACTTCTTTTGACTCTATAAGACGGTATTTATGAATGGAATAAATATGTGCTTGGTTGGTCTTAAACTAATGTGTAAGATAAGCTCAGGTGAATGAACATTGATAATGCCCTTGCCTGCGGCTTGGGCATTAGTCGCGTCCACTCTCCTGAGCTGGTCTTAAATGCATGTTTAAGACCTGCCAGGCACAGTTATTCCCTCAATTAAATGGAAGCAAAAATTAACTGTTTTACCAGCAACCCCCACACATCTTTTTTAACCGAAGACGTCATGTTCATCTGACAGTGAGAAAGTTTAGCTGGGTTGTACTGGACACAGCAAGAGCAAAGTCAAGGGTTTGTTTAAGAGGGCATAAGGTGACCATCACAAGTCAAGACACTAGATCACTAACAAGACCAGTCACAAGACTGGTCAAAAGACCAGACCAGTCACATGTGACACAGTCAACAGTGACAAATGACAGTGGTGGTTTATTTGAATAGCATGTGTCTTGAATTCAGACTGGAGGTCTTGTGTTGGTGTTGTGATGAGTCTCAGCCACAACGATATCATCAGGTTCAGGAAGTTTTATATATTGTGCTGTTGGATTTTGCTGGATTTAGCAGGTGTCCATCGTGAACATGGGAAAAAGAGGGTAATGGTTATAGGGCACCCAGGATTCAGGTCAGTACCACTGTCAATGTTGACCCCATCTGTAGTGATGCAGCTCCATAGCAACAGGCCTGCCTCTTCTTTGAAGTGGGATAGCCAGCCACTGTCCTCTTGCTGCAATGTTGGGCTGACCAGAGCTCCCAGGTCACAGACAAGACGGTGTTTCTTGGGAGACAGGCAGGTTGTCATTGTCAAAGGTTACTAGTAATTAACCATGATGAAAGGACAACTTCTCCATCGTTGAGGTAATCAGATAAAAGCTGAAACGAAAAAAGAAGCTATCTACTGCCATACCGTTTTCTCAGCTCATTTAAAAAATATCTTGATGTAACTGTTGGGCAGAATTATGGCATCTATGCTATCTCTCCATGACACTGCATAACACATGAACTATCTGTGGCAAAACATTCAGTCAACTGCACATACAGCAACCGGCCCTGGCCTATCTTAGGCCTGTTTGTTTCACACGGATCCGGATCACAATCAATAATCTGTCGTACGTTCGTTGACACCAGAACCTGTGTAATGGATAGCGAGAACCACCTCTGGGATTACTTATTGCGATCCAGATCGGTGTGAAATGAACAGGCCCTTACAAATACACTTTGCAATTAATCATCAAACTACTACTATACCATCCCCTCCTGCATGATCAGTCAATCACACTGTAACGTACAGTCCACAACAGACAACTAAGACACCGCACAGATCACACCAACTTGTTCTGACAGCATTGCACAAAATGGGTCACTTCCAAGATAACTGATGCACTGATTTGATGGATAGGCGACGTTATATACGTTATACCTGAAACTGCACCTAATTATATGATCTATAATAACAATTCATCAGCATACTTGAAAAAAAAACCGAGTCCTAAATAAATTTTAGTCCTAGCGTAGGCAGCAATACCATGCATGACCGGCCACGACCAAGATTTATGTGTACATTTTAGGTACTTCTCATTACTAAACAGGTTATCGCAGAGTAATATGACACGAGACAGAAAAAATAAACCGTTGCTATTTCATACATATGAACATGTTATAAGCACAAAAGGTTTATGCTTTTAAATTCTCTTTAAAAACTAGTTTGTAAGTAGTTCATGGAACTTGTCTACTTCTGTGTGATAATGGAGTTACAACAGGGCTCGATTTTTTCGGTATTTAGAATACACTTTACCTCTATAATAATGGACAATTCCAATATGGCAGCGCTCAGTTATACATGTGCACTTCGAAACGCAATGCGGATTTTGGCCTCAAAATCTCGCAATTGTGATTTGTTAAGCAACAAATGGGCTGGCAGACCCCAAAGAAACTTACAACATCACAGACGATGTCAAACTTCGCAATTTTCGACCTGTACTTTTTCGCTTGCTGAGCAGAAGCAGAGCAGGAATTCGCTGTCTGACGACAGCCCGAGCGGTGCGAGCACCCTACCGCTCAGTGTGTTGTTGAAACAGGCAGAAGATAAAGTGAAGGAGAAGCAACAAGACGACGAACAGCGGAAGAAAGAACGCAAGGAGAAATTCGCTCGTTACCAGAAATGGGCACTGGGCATCACCGGTGTTATGCTGGGTGGGGCATCCCTCCTAACACTGTATGAACTTGGTGAGTAATTTCAGCTTAGATACATCGTGGAGTATGGTTGCAGCTAGCATGTGCAGCGAAGCCCACTGGCACTGAACATGCTGGATCTATTCATCATAGTCCTGCATTGGAGCTGGGATAACATGGTACAAAAGTGCAGCAACTATGTATAGCGTAGATTCTTAAACCTTAGCTGTTAATTTGTTTCATTGTAATCAGTAACTGTAATGGTTAATTATTGCAAATGTTTTTAAAAATAATTTTGGACTTAAAATCTTTGTAGATTATTAGAACTTACCCAGTACTTTGGAATTAACACGTTTACATTTATGACTCCCAAAGTTCCATCCCCTGTTTTCATGCATTTTCATTTCAGTTTTACAAAATCGGGCATTTAAAAATATTTCTGAAAGTGGAAAGGATTTTTGAAACCCTAAGTGGAAATTCAAATTGATGTCTTCATAAAGGCAGTTTTGTTGTTCTTTTACAGGTCAACCAAAAGTAGATGAACGTGGAAAAGCAGTAAGTCTCTGGTCAAGCATAAACAATGTTTAAACAGCACTTAAATCTAATCATTTAAATGTGTAAGAACGGATGGAGTTTGCAGGTTGTTGGATTAGTTACATTGTCAACCACAGAGAAAATGACTGTTATGCAGAAGGAAGTGACCAAGATCAGAATGTAAGGAGAAAGCCCGCACGCTAAATGATTGATAACCAATGCAAAAAGTGTAAAATCAAATTGACATTCTCACCCACGTTGCTTTGATAATCATGTGTATTCATTACTTGTAAAATTTCTGGCATGTTCAGTGTGTCTTTTAGTGTTCATATTCTATGTCGATCAACAACATTCAAGTGGTACGATGGGCATTTTTACTCTTTGGAAAGGGAACATGTCCTTGCCCCTTCAAGATGAACAAGCCATATGGATACTCCCACAGTATTATTGTATACATGGCTTTACCATCACATTGTTTATGCTACTGTTAGACAGAGAACCTGAAACTCCATGGAATGCACTTTGTCAGTCTTGTTGATATTGTATCCGTTCTTTCTCGTCATTAACCTCACTTCTTTTTTTTTCAACAATCTCTCCAGATTCCAGATGAGTTTTCGGACCAGTTCATTCTAGTAGCTTACATTCAGCGGGCTTTCAAAGAAATGAAGGAATATAGAACAGTATGCTTTGCATTTTTCTTGTTTTTTTTGGGGGGGGGGTAGCTGTGCATTTTAACCACTTCATGCCGGGGCTTTTTTCAATGTTGGTGATGCTGGGCCGGCATGACTATCATTTTTTCCGTTTTCAAAATCCTTCAAAAATTCATCATTTCACTGAACGGTTGTTTATAGCCACTTGAAGTAATCTTTAGGCACTACTCTAAGTTGACAGGTGCCCTTCATTGACGCCCGAATATTTCAGCCAGGCCTGCAGCCTTGTAAACAGAGCCCAGATTGTGTGGTGTTATACAACTCTCTTTTGTTCACGAACCTGGCTCAGTGCACTGCTGGCCTCTTTTCACTAGGAGCCAGATTAGCATGCAGCGGTGCTGTGTGGCTCATCGCTGCGGTGGTGGAGCACTTTTGTCCCCGGTGGTAATCCGCTTGCTCTCAATGCCCCAAACCCTGGTATACGGTTTCAAAACAAGATTGGATTATCACCACTTTTGAGAGTGAAAAATGTCAATAATGCCTAGCAGCCTGGTCTTTTGTTCGGAGTATGGTCTTTTGTTACAGGGCCCTGTTTCCTTTGTCCGAGTTCGGAGACCCCGGTCACCCATATAAACCATACGTCTCTGATCCCGGAGTCCCCGGCAGGAAGTGGTTAAAATGCAATGTAGCATTGGTGATATTGTGGCATTATTATTGTTTCCCTGGGCCTAACCTAAGTTTGAGGATCAAGTCTGAAACTGGTTGGGGTCTCGACTCCAGCCTAAACTCGGGTTCCTCCTCTGTCCAGAGATCACTCAAAGCGACTTAAAGGCAAAGGGAGCAGATTCGTTTTGGTGGAAATATACTGCTGATTATACAACAAGGATACCTGACAATTAGACTGCTAGTAACCTCAACAACAATGTGATTTATTCAGACATTCAACAAATAACGAATTGATTAAGTTATTAGGGATAATTCGTATTGGGTAAGCTTTATTACAACCTCTATTGCTTTGCGTGGTCTTGAGGAGAGGCTATTAGCAATACATAGCTAATATCTCACTGTGTCACGCCAATCAGCAACGCACTGACTAATGTCGCCTCGTGCAACTCCTATATGCAACGCACAAAACAATGTCGCATCGCATGAACGCTATCTGCAATGCACGTCCAACATTGCCAAACGTGAGACCAATTACCAACGTTGGACCCAAGTAGCACTGCACATGTCAATGTCGCACTGCCTAAACAAAATCGCATTACATAGCCCAGTGTCACTATAGCGATACGGCCCGCATACACTAAGCACCACGGCACAGTTGGCCCAGCCCAAATCTACTTTAATACACCCGCAAGTGAACGGCTGGCCCGTACAACCTGTGTAATGCTTCACGGAGACAATCTGCTCGCACCTAGCATATAGCAGTGTACACTACACCCTATAGCAGCACATGCTACAACGATAGCACCAAGAACTCACGTCTACACAGCTTCGCTGAACTGGCAGGATCTTAACAAAGAGCAAGCTCCGCCCACTTAAGTGCTCACCTTGAACACCCGCAAACGAAAGAGCTTACTACTTACACAGAGTGCTACGCTCCGCCAATCCTGTATACGTCACAGGACATGTACACACTACACTAGTCCTCATTATTACGCACAACAAAAGTTACGAAAGATCGTACACTTTCCGCTGCAATATTTTCTTGTAAATAGAAATCAAATTTTTGACTCAGACAGCACTGAGTATACAGTGTTGGAAAGTGCAGGTCATTGAAGGACACATTAACCAGTGAGGAAATAACATTCCCTCACACAAAATTACATGTTACAAAAATCACATCGGGTGCACCCTTCATTTGTAGGTCCACGTTCTTCTAGAGGTCACAGAGAAGCCATTTTTTGCAGTGCAATTGTGGGACATGGTTAACAAATTTTATTTACCTGCTGTGGTATGTACAGAGAGCTTGTTCGCGTGGTTTGCTTGCATAGAAGGTAGAGGTTTCTGCATGTCAGGGCTATTTAGTTCCAGATTTTTTTTATTTTTGTGAGGCATGGAATGCCCAAGTGTATCAAACATTTCCGCAAGTTGTCTACTGACATTTTCTCCAATCTAAATTGCTGCAAGTCAGCCACGCTTTTGTTGACCCCAATCTTGAAACATGGTCTCTTTGTGGGAACTTTTTGCTGGCACACTGTGCTGTGAGTCAGCTGTATTTAAAAGAAATGTTCTTGTTGGAATGCTTGATAGTGTTCAACTCCCAAGTTATGATTCCTGATGCTGTTACCAATCCCTAGATGATAGTGGAACCGTCGGCTCAGAAGCTTCTCCCAGACCCCCTGACGGAACCCTACTACCAACCACCGTACACCTTGGTCCTAGAGATGACCAACGTGCTAGTGCATCCAGAGTGGACGGTGAGAACAATGGCTATATGTATGTCCAAATCAACTGGCTATGGCTGGGAGTCACACACATACATGTACTTATGGCTAATGGCTCAGCCCCAAGCCAGTTGCTGCTATAGGGGTGCATGTTGTTTCTAGCCACAGCCTTTTGGTTGCAGCCTTACACTTGTCTAGTGTGACTTGCCTGATCTCAAAACTCTCCAAGTGCATGTGTTGTTATGGGATTGTGTCAAGGAGGACCCCTTTGTAGTGATGGGCACAATCTCTGTGTCTGAATGGTTAAATATTAATGTTACCCCAGCTTGTTTGACCTTGCTACGTGGGAAACATTTTATGGTCATAGCTAAGAGTCGGTCTATTAATTTCTCTTTAGTTTAGGGTATTTGAGTGCTTCATTGCTGGTAATTCTTGCTCAATTAAAGTTGCCAATGAGATATGCTACTGAGAAACAAGTGAACAAATTCTTAGTTACAGCTACATGTACTAAAACATACCAAAGTTGGTATCCAAAGAAATTGTACTTAGATTATGACTACTGGGGGCTTTTCGAGGGTTGAAAGAAAGTTTGGCCTTGTGAGATTTCATCCAGTAATAAACATTTTTTAAGTCCTTTATGCAGACTCCGTTTTAATAGTAACAGCAATATTATTTTATTTTGATTTTAGTCTGTAAGTGTAAATGCAAGATTTATGATTTTGTCTGTTGTCAGTATTCCAATGGGTGGCGATTCAAGAAACGTCCCGGTGTAGACTACTTTCTTCAGCAGGTTGGACCACCTCTATTTGAAATCGTCATCTACACCTCTGAGCAAGGATTTGTAAGTGCAAGAGATAGCCACCGAAAAAGGCCAAATCATGCCACATCAAACTCATGGCACTCATGGCATGAGAAGTTGAATTTTGAGCTGAAAACTGAGTTTCTCTTGTGCTGTATTGGATTCTTACTTGATCATAGGGCAGAGGATTGATGTAGTTGATGCAGATAGCATGTAATTTACTAATTGAAAGGAAAATTTGCTACCTTCTTGAGTAAAAGCAGATATTTGACGGTGTAAGTACCGGAATATAACTAAAGAATTTGGTTTTCCATTAGTATCATTATGGGTGTGTTGTTTGACCAGCCTGTAACGCTGTGGTACTGTTCTGACAGTCAGGTAGAAAGTGTTTATAATACAACATTAAAAGAGTAAATTATCACCAGAAGATTAATATGAGAATTGTTTTCTCCAGTGTTCTGAGGAGTCCACCACAAGCCCTTTCACAAGACCGATCACAAGATGACTCACAAATCCCAGTCACAGAGATCAGGGTGAACAGTGCTAAAGGAAATACTTTTGTGACACTCATTTGAATAACTTGTGCGAGGGCTGAGAGGCTGATTGGCTCGTGATGGATGTGCTGGGACTTTCCAATGGACCAGACTACAATACTGAGCTCTTCACTAGTTTTGCTTCCCTTTTCCCTCCATTACAGACTGGCTATCCCCTGATTGACAACCTTGACCCCAACGGCTACATCATGTACAGGCTGTTTCGAGATGCCACTAAATACATGAACGGTCACCATGTTAAGGTCAGTCATGCTCGGAGGAAAAAACAAACTGCCTATCAGCCAACTCCAGCTCACTGTTCATCATTTCACTGAAATTCAAATGGACAGTTCAACACTAGACTTTGCCTTGTTTGATGGATGCAGGACTGCACAGCGGTTTTGCTCTTGAGCAATTTACAAATGCTACTCTGAAGGTAGTCTCAGCAGACGACTGAGTTTAGATTGTATTGATGATGGGAACAAGTTCATATTACAGGTTTTGCCCTTACCCAAACAAAAACACTGTATACTAAGTGCTTCTCTGAGAGCTTGCGAAAAAATTCACAATCTGACTCGGGTGGGACTCAAACCCACGACCTCCTGCTTACCAGTGCAGACATCTTAACCACTCGACCACCGAGCTTGCCTGGGTTGGCTGGCCAGTCCGATCCAGGTGAAGCAGTGGGTACCGCGAACTATTTTCATCTTGAAGATGGAAGTAGGCCATGAGTAACAGAGGGTACTATCGAAAAGCAGAACCATATTCCGTTGTTGAATTTCAGCGTGTCCAGATTTAAGTGCAGGGAATGAGCCATAGGTTTTACCTGCCCAGTGACGGGTTACTGTGGAGTCAGTTTTCTGCACAGCCACAACTTAGAGTGGTCAGGAAGTTGAGATTGGCGTCTGAATATTCAAGCTCTATTCTGCAATACATCATCAGACCTGTCTTGTCTGGCTGCTTGAGGGAAATGGAGCCCTCTTGTGGTCAGATATAAATCCTTTTTATACACAGATGCTCTAGAGTCAGTTTATGATGGCATATTCTGGTGCCATTACCTCATCAAGGGGACAGTATCTTTTATTTGGAAAGCCGAGACTGAGTAGTGGAGACAAACATTTGTCCCCATAATGTTTTAGGTTCTCACAACATCTATGTTCCAACACGTGTGTAGTCCACACAACTACAGGTTAAAGGTAGATGTTAAACTCCTGTTCCCCTATTTTCATACTTAAAGTTTCTGTTCTGTTTTCGTCATGCACCCCTTTCAGGGCGTTCCTCTCCAAGGTGCAGTGGGTTTGTGCACATTCAATGGACAATCGGTTGTGCACTCTGCATCACTTGCATGGAGCCTATAGTGGTGCAGAGTGCATCACGCCTGGTGCACATGGGAAGACCATACATTGAAATTGCTTGCACATGCTTAGTGCATCCTACTCCAAGTGCGCGTGAGCCTTTGCATGTAAGCTGTGAGTTCCAACAAAAGGGCTTTTGTTGCTATGTAAAAACACGCCCTCTCTTCTTCACGCTCGGAGCAGATGTACATAGTCTGTACATAGTAGAAGATGTTGATATCTGAATTTCTCCCTTTGTTGTTCTTAAGAGTAAAGCCTAACACTGTGGATGTTGCCTTCTTTGTTTCAGGACCTGTCGTGCCTCAACAGGGACATGTCAAAGGTCATCTTTGTGGACTGGAACGCCAAGTCCTATTTGCTACAGCCACAAAACGCCTTTGGCCTCAAGAAGTGGGAAGGGAACGATGATGACAGAGTGTTGGTGGACTTGGCAGATTTTCTCAGAAGTAAGGAATCGTGTTGGCTTGATGCCACCCAAACTGTCATGCGAGAAAAAAAGAAGAAGCTAGGGCTTGTCATTTGAGAAAGAAGGCTCCAAAACACACACTTAACATCCTCCTGAGAAAATTCACCTCTTTGGTTTTTGTTTCTTACCCTTGTGAAAAGGAGTGGTTGAAAAGAACTGAGCATGATGTGCTGTATTGATTTTCACCATCATTCATGTTATGAGCTCTGAGTGCTTGGTGCTGTGATCCGAGCATTTGTGAGAGGACACATCACAATTTGATATGGATGGGAATTGAACTCATGACCTCTTGCTTTGCTAGAGTAGACACCATATGAAAACCCTTCTACCACTAAGCTTGCTGGGGCTGGTGTGGCTAGCTGTTTCAAACTGGAGAGGAGTGGGCTCCACCTTCCAAAACGCAAAAAATATCGCAATCAAAATGGTCGCTGCTGCCGGGTTTGGATGGTGGGTCACAGGTAACTTGGTTGAGTAGTGTCTTGCTCATCTTTGTCATATTTTTCTCTGGTCAGCGATAGCCGCTAGTGGGGTGGAGGATGTCAGACCAGTGTTGGAGCACTACAAGCAGTTTGACGATCCCCTGGGGACGTTCAAGGCAAACCAAGCCAGACTACAGGTAGGATTTTTCTCTGTAGCATCGTGTTAGTAGTTGCTCCAACTAGCTACACCTTCCTTACGGCCTCCCAAAAATGTAAGTTGTGTCGCATTGGTACATTCCAACAAAAGGTTGGTTTCTACATTGACAATGTAAATTAGGTTTGCAAAAATCTGTTTCGATTGTCTAATGCCAACTTTTGCCAGGCAAGATTAATCTGCTGTATTGTAAAAGTTTGTCACTGGAACTCTCGGTACATCACATTTTGATATGACGTTGCTCACACTGCTGAGGGAAAAAATGGGAGAACCTGTGTGAGTCTGTGCTCATCACTAAGATGAGACATTTTAGATTAAGGAGTCGGGGCTCCAGGCAGAGAAATTACTTCGGCCCTTCCCTAAATGGTCCACAAGAATTTGCCACTATTTAGAAATGAATAATCAAGCGCTTAAAACCTTGCTGTCTTTCTGCCGGTCCCACTTTGTCGTCCCCACTCTCAATGAGTGTCTTCACAAGAGCAAGCTATAGTTACAATACACCACCAGTCACATGCCTGAAAAGTTGTCCACTTTAGCACTTCCAAGTACATGGTGAAAATGTTGCTTAGATTATCCGACAGCTTGGTGGATTGTCCATTCCTCATTCCTTATATGCAGTGTGATGTAATTGCATTTAAGATATTTATATACTTATCCAAACGTCACACCAAAGAAAAATCCAACCATTGCATGTTGCCAAAAGACGTGATACTTAGGTGAAAGAATTCTGTAGGAAAAGCGAATGCCTTACTTTCTTATATTTATAATATTATTTCAATTCTTTGTCGTCGCAAAAAAAGAGGAGAGAATTAAGATTTCCTCAAAAATGTGCAGGTACTGTAGTCTGAATGCCTTAGGAAACTTAGAGAAATTGAAGAAAAAGTTCCAGCCTTAGAGTTGGGAGGAAATCCCCGGAATGACATTCCAGAGAGAGAACACAGAATCTGCTAGGGAGTGAAAACCCAATCCATATCGGAGTCGGTGGGGAGTTGAACCTGGATCACAGAGATCGAAGACAAAATAAAAACCGCTGTGCCATATCTGACTCCCTATCCAACCTGAGTTGAAGTGTACCCTCACCGGCAAAAGAAAGACAGACTGGTACCGAGAACTTTTCAACTGAATTCTTGCATGCGTTCGGCATGCACATGAAGACCATACATTCCAGGATAAAGTCGTTGCACGTGCCCACGCCAAGCGCACATAAACTTGCGCGCCTATGCAGTGAGTTCGTACCAAAGGACTGTCAATTTCTTTTTAAAAACATGCCCTCTTTTGTTCCCACTCAAAGCGGATTACTGAGCTGCCTAAATATGGCCCATGTTGTTAATTTCTTCCATTGAATGTTGATTGTGTAATAGGAGGGCTATCGTGTGGGCACATATGCATAGTTGTTGACAGATGACTGTTACTTGCACAGAAAGTAACAGTTGAGTTGGCAACATATTCTGAGATTTGCAGGTCACATATGGAACACACTAGACACTGTCTTCTGTAAATCATTTCGTATGGGAGGTTTTCCTCTTGGTCAATTGTGACTAGTTGTTTGCCTTTGGGAAAGTTATTTACTGGGATTACTGCTTGTCCTTTCCGTCCAATCACAGCCCTAGAAATTGTGCACACGGGTGCCTTACCCGCCTGAATGCACGCTGAATTCTTGCTTGGCATTACCTGTCGATGTTATCATTTGGTAACTGTAAATAACGTAGCCCAACTTGTGTGGCTGTGTGATGGATGCTCGTGACTGCAAATTATGAAAAGCGCATGAATTACGCTGATCTTGCCTTCCAGGTGGATGTGTCATTGAACCAAAAAATCAGCCCCTTTGTGTTGGTATAATCACTGTATTTGGGCATCAAAGAGAGTGGAAAGCAGATTACCGGTCACAATCTGAAAATATGCAAAGCGACTGATGGCACGGTGTTGAGCTGAAATTTCTCCAGCCAAATGCCTGAAGGAAGCCTTCGGCTGGATGGCTTGTGATGGACTTGTGATGGCAGGGACACATGATTGACTTTTGGTTGCCCTTTAACGTGCCTGTAGGGTGACAGTGTTTAATTTTGGTTCGCATTTGTGTGGCATGTAGAACTCTAGACTCTGTTCCAAACCTTGAGACAATTTCAGCTCCCCTCCGAGTACTGTCCTGAAAATTCATCGTCACTGCATCGCACATTCATGAAAGGAATATTGTCTGGTCTGGTCCTTTCCCTGTTTTTCCCCCCAAACTCCCCTTCCATTCCGACGTGTCAGAGATTTCAAGCTTTTCCGCTAGGGGTCACTGGACGACACACCACACAATGAATCATGGCATCATTTCCGTCTCGTATAATGTTTCGATGACGCAGCTGCCAGATGGGCGATGACGATCGTTGAGGAACAGAATTTTTTTTTGCTCTCTCTCTACTGATGTTAAAGATTTCCTTTTGATATATGGAGATGACATTCCATCGCAAGACGTGCCCATGTGTCAATGTTGGTAGTCAGGCCGGCATGTAATGTTTAATAAAGATGTCACATCTGCCTTGGAATGATATACACACGTTATTAAAGGAACATTGGCAGACTTTCTTTTCAGGTTGAATTTCAAAAAGGAGTTTCCTGGGAATATTTATTTATTATTAAATTATGCCATTTTGAAAAAGCACTTTGTAAATCACATACTTATTAGCTTCTGTGAGTGTTGAAATCTACTCAAAATCACTGAATTTATCTAGAATTAAGATAGACGTCGTCAGTCATCCACAGATTCAACTAAATCACTTTTCACTTTGCCAACATTCAGATTACTTGATCATTCACACTATTCAGGATGCTATCTTTTCTTATTTCCAATCATCTTTCTAATCCTGCTTTAATTAAGTAAAGAAACAAATTAAGAGAAAGTTTGGGTGAATTGGACTGACAAACAAGTCAGAGGAAATGATGGCGGAAGGGTGGAAGACTGCTACATGTATGTGTTAGCCAGATCTATACCTGTAAGGAGTCAGTCTTTGATTCTAGAGCCTCCTGACCATGAGATAATTCAGAGACATTTTGACTGTTTGCCATCTGGTCTCCTGTGTGCTTTAATGGACAGTTTGACATTTCCGTGGTCTGTTATTTCACGGGATATCCTTCCTCCACCGTCCAGCTTTATATTGCCAGATGCATGGCATGGTAAGGGCATCAGAACATTGATGTTAATCTAGCAATCCACCGAGGTATTTCCATCTTGTGTTGGGGGGAAGTTTATAGGAAATGATGCCCCTAACTGTGATCAAGTTCAGGCTGTCTTTGATAGCTACCCGATGCTTGTCTCTAATGTCATTGCCAGTGTTGATAAAGTTTGAATGCTTGATGTCTTGTCCCTTCGGAGGATTGGATTTGTTTGGTTTAACTGTCAACTGGTCCTGTGAATGTGATTCTACGGCATTTATGGAGCATTCAGCGAGCACTTTTGACTGAAGGATTGCCTGACGTTGTTACCCCTGATTGATGTGCTTACAGTCATTACTGGATCCATCTGTTCTTACAATGCAGTGTGTCTAGCCTTTCTGAGCAGTCTCAGTGACAATAATGTAGTTGTACATAGTTCAACAGGGCTTGCATTAAGATCGTTCCCTTCCAAATGTACCCCTAGCACCTAGGAATTCAAGAAACTGCCAAAAAGGTTTCAGATTCAATTCTGATTGAATTTCTGATTGACTTTCTGATTCAGTTTTTGACAGGAAATTCTTGGCCATAGTCTTCTTATTTAAAGGAAACCTTTACGTTAGAGAAACCTTGAAAGACACTGCTTGCTGAATGTAGCTACCTCAGTAATACTGGACCAGAAAGTGACCGTGGTCTGCTCTGATTGACCTCAGGAATACTGTTTCTTGTTGTTTCCACCCATTACAACTGCACTCTTCAAAGCTAGCAACGTGTATCAAGCTTAAAGCCGCTGCTTGTGATCAGGTTGTCTGAAATCAGTCAAAGAATAGTTTGTAAATGTTCTATGAGTCAGGAGACAAATAGGCTTTGATGGAAAACTAGTCATTTGTAGAAATGACTTGAGAATAACTTGCCAGGGATGAGGCAGCATCTTTAACTAGTTCAACTATTCACCCATAAAAATATTCTCACTCTGGGCACAGGTGAGGCACAGATGACTAGTGCCCAGCCTTTGATGTGTGTCGCAGTTTAGGTGGGTAGTCCTGACGTCAGTCCCAGGCAGTTATACGGCCTAGTAATTTTGGGGAGGCAACATAAATCACGGCCATCCAACAGCTGATAATGATGGCATCTGTTGTGTGAGATACCTTCCCCCTCCGGTAGTAATGGCTTGTCGGTACATAATTGCTGACCCAACGTTGTATTTCATTCTTGTCTCATCTTTCAGGGACTCCCGATCAGTTGGAGTTGTCCTGGAGTGTGTTGAATGCATTTGTTAAACATGTTTTTGTTCCCCCATCTCGTTTTCTTTGTCCAGGTTTATTTTAGGGTTTGTTAAAAGCAGCTCAAGCTGATGAGGATTTATCGGTTTCCAGTTCAGCCCTGTCTCACAGCTGTTTCCCCAACCACAGCTGTTTAATTTGTTATTTGTGATCCGCTTTGCGAGAAATAAGTCACTTCTCAAGCACCTGGAACTCCTGTAAGAGGTTATTAATAAGCAAGAAAGGTTACGAAAAATAGGTCGTTATACTTCGTTCTTTTTGTGAAATGCAAAAAAAAATCACTGTTTTTCGATTTCGGGCTGAGAAGTTGTCATTTGTAGTATTGGTGTCGAGACTGTTTCCATGTCTAACAGGCATGCTATAGTGCAATGTGGTACTGTGAAATTCAGCCTGAGAACTTCAACTGTACGGTCAGACTACATTGGGTTTTGATTATAAGAAGGAAGTGTAGATATTGGACTAAAACATGCTGGAAGTGTCCATATATTTGCATAATGGACCCTGGGAATGACTTAGATTCAAGTTCAATCCCGTGTCCTTTTTCATAGCTCTCTCAATATTGCATATCTTCATGTATGTAAAACGCCCGCATTCAAACTCCAAATAGGCCTTGTGCTTAAGCCTTTATCTGTGCTGTCCCTCTTTACAGTTGAGGTATCGGTAACTTGCGGACTCAGAAAATGACTGGCACTCAAGTTGAAGTCTCAGTCCTCTTGCAACTCTTTCAATTTGTCAAACCCCTGGTACCCTGTCAACAAAGTTTTAGTGTCAAAGCTTCATTCCTACTTTGTGACCATGTACATGTAATTTCACTAGACTTGGGGCTAGCACATAAGGGCTCACCTAAAGCACTGGCTCTTTGGTCGGCACTGGTGATGTAGACCGGTACATCAAAGTCCTCACAAGTCACTCCCGTCTTTAGCCAAGTCAAATTCTGTTCAGATGACCTCTGATAAAAGCACTCCTTTGCCTCTGTTCATCCTGCCACATGTGTCCTCTGACTGTCTTGTGACAATATTCAAATGTTCAATAATCGATCAAATATTCGGATATTCGGCACAGCCCTGTTAGTTTTGTCAGTCAGTGATGATTCATGTACAGTGTAGCAGCATTATCAGTTTGTGAAAAAAAAATGAAGTACATGCATATATGTAAATACTTCTTATTGTGTATTTTGGTTGGTACAGGCAGAACAAGAGAGGGCAGTGCAGCAGGCAACAGAGGGTTCTGCCAAAGCGAGCAGTTTGGCAGGCAGTTGGACACAGAGGCTGAGGGGAAGGTAGAAATGCAGGTTTTGGTAAATGCTGCATCAAGGGGTGTGAGAGGGGATGTTTTATTCTGTAGTCACATACTGTGGTCAGCAGGACAACTTTGTAAATTACCTCTATGCTGTGGGAGTCCTGCACATTGTCTTACACTAGCCAGTGATGTTCATGAAGAAACTCGTATAATCTATATGTGCACATCACCCTTTCCACCTACTAACGGTGAGCATTGTTACCTCAAATTACAATTCATAAATGCCTAACACAGTCTCCCTATTCAACATCGTGTACATTGACCGTGTACTAATATTTGATAATGCCCACTGAGAAGTGATAATGCTTGCTGCGTAAATTGCACACTGATGCCTGGATATGAGGAGTTTAATTGATTCTGATTGGTCAAGTGTCTGTGTGCACACGGCTTGCCGTGCGGGTGCCGAGTCCATATTAGGAGATTCGTTTGGACAACTTGCACAAGGGATATACCATAAAATGGACAGGGGTGTTCGGCAAAATGAAAGTAAAATTCTGTTACAAAATCGTTGGAAATCCATCACACATTGACTTCTTTTGACTTTCTGACTGGAAAGGTATTTATGAATGGTAATAAATATGTGCTTGGCTGGTCTTAACCGCTTGCTGCCGGGGAACCCCGTTTCGAGCACCATGGGTTTATACACAGAGCCGTGGTGCCCGAAAAGGAACAAAAGAGCTGGTCCGTGTAACAAAAGACCGTACTCGCAACAAAAGAACTGCTTCTGGGAATTGCCATCATTTTTCAGCTTGCATTTTTGGAAGGTAATCCATCACTGTTTTTAAACAGTATATTACTGTTTTGGGCATAGGGCGCCTGGGGATTAGCATCACAGACAAATGTGCTCCAGGGCCCCATTGATGAGTGACATGGCACTGCTGCATGCTAATCCAGCCACGTTGGAAAAGATGCCACTCACATTCTCTGGGCACAAAGGAAAATACGCAACACCTCACAATTCTGGGCTCTCTTTACAGGGCGGTAGGCCTGGCTGAAGGCCTGGAGTCAATGAAGGTTACCTGTCAGCTTAGAGTAGCCACCAAAGAGACATTCATGTGGTTGTAAATGTCCATTAAATGAAATGATGAATTTGTGAAGATTTTTGGAAACTGAAAACCTTGAAAATCGCATTGTATTTTTAAAAGCACCGGGAAGCATGTGGTTAAATTAACGCTTAAGACCGGCTGAGGAGACTGAACGCGGATAATGGTGAGGTAGTTGTGTCCAATTTCCTGAGCCTGTCTGAAACGCATGTTTAAGACCAGCAAAGCACACATTTATTCCCCTCTGGGTGTTCTTTACTACTATTCTTACTTCTACTGGACCAGTGCTAAAAAATACACATTTGCCATAAATTAGCAAGGCCCGTTCTGTTAGCCATTCGACAATATGACTGCCCCTTGACACCTATGAACAGTAGCTGACAAGATGCATCGGTGTCGAAGCTGAAACCATCTCAAGACTGTCCATAAGTAACAAGGTGTACAATGACAAAGGAATGCCTCATTAGCTTGTGACTTGAATGAGTCAGTTGGTTGTCCCAACAGCGCATGCCAAAAAAATGAAGCACGTCCGATGTCACACAACCTTACACAGCTATACTTGTGGGGTATTTCCTTTGTTCTCGTGTACAAAACTCCCAGACAACAGGCAAAAATTTTCAAATCACTCCCATTTGAACCAGATTCACTTTCCTACTTTGGAAATTCGACTGAACACCCCTTATTTAAAATATTTCATTTTGCGACAGACACTTGAAAATTCCTCCTTTTTGAGTAAATTTGAAATATTTATTTCGTGAAATCCTTTTCGGGTACCGTCTCAGTACCCCACAAGTACCCTATGGGGTACTTTCCATTGTTCCAGTATCCCACAAGCCCCTCTATACATGCGCATTTGGACGTGCACGCAAGGTCTGCCTTGTTAGTGCGGCCCAGTGCAAACTCACACCCGAACGACCTTGCTTTTTTTAAATTACGAACTGGCTCATTCAGCCTGGAAGTCTTGTGTCAGTCTTCTGATGATATTAAGGGGTCTTCATTACAACCTTGCAATGTGTGTGCCATGATTAGGGGGCGTCCTAATGTGTATGCAGATGTGTGCCTTGAGTAACATGCTTGGGCAATCGGCCATTGGCGAGTTGAAAGCAGGTACACTGTACATGCAGTTAAATAACGCTACCAAGCTAAGTGAAAATTTTACTACTCTGAATGTATTATTTCTATTACTAGCCGTAACCAAGTTATTCAGACATGGCCAAATAAAACTTGGAAAAGTACAAGGGGGATTCTAATGTATTGGAATGGTATCCTTCATTACAGTAGCTGTCAAGCCACAGAGGGCACGAATGTTTCCTTACTTACTTTGTCCAGTGTGTGCAGAAACTGTGAACAAGCTTGATATGTTTTGAATGCCATGTCTTTAGTCTCTGATAACAACGTAACATGGGGTATGCATAAATATGGAATCAGCTTGTGTTTAGGTTTTCTTTTCGTTTTCTTAATCGTATCTTTGCATATGTTTACATGGCTTGTGGGCTTCGTCCATGTATCTTTAATATTTGTTTATCATTTTCCATGTATCATGTGAGAAGTTATCAAAGAATTAACAACGGCAAAATTGTATATGACATGGGCACGTGTGCAGAACTCTTGAAATAGGAGTTTTATTTTTACTGATTAAAAACAGTGCGACTGCATCCACCAACCTACTTAAGACCCGGACATGGGCTTTTGTAGGCTTGGCAATCGTCCTTGAAAAAATATTTTTTTTAAAAGCATCAATGTTGGGTTGTGTAAAATCCTGTAACACGAGAGAATTAGGGCAATCTGTCCTTGGGGAGTCCTTGGAAGGCTCAGGAAAGATACATTTCAAAATGGCACCTGTCTGGGAACTTCACATGCGGAATTTATTGAATTGTCACATTACAAAATCAAATTTAACCTGCCCTGATAAATATCCCTACAACTTCAGCCCGACAATTCGTTTGAACCTGAGTTGTGGTTTACTCAAACCACTGAACTGTACAATGGACAGCTGTCACCTCAGGGACATGAATTAAGACCATCTTGTTTGGATGAAGAAAAGTCGATAAATTCGGTCTAATCGTTCAGAGGAAAAGGGACTAAAACGTCAACACTCCTCTTGATATCACCCGTTCTGTTTCCACTTGAAACATGTGAAGCAAGATATGGGGCGGAGAGAATCCCCCCCCCCGCCTTTGTGTTGGTCATTGTTTGATCAGAATCTCAGGAATTCTTTAGACACTTCTAGGGGGATGTGTTAGGTAACAATAGTCTAGAGTGTGTATAGGGATTGGACATGTGGGAGGAGGTACCCATCGGCCCCATATTGTGCACGGTATCAATGATTTTGATTTTGTGCATGTGACAGGTCTGGTGCCCAAGCCCTTTTAGGTCTCAGTTGAGCCTCTGCTGGCTGTATAACTGCTGTACATGGAATAATTTCCGTGTACAAAAGAAATGTTCCCATGCATTGTTACGAAAAATGCTAAATTGCAGAAGCTCTAATTCTCAAAATTTCAATTTCGTCTCAATGTACTTGTAGTCCCATGTTTATTTATCGGAATAAACCACTTCAGAGATATGTACTTGTATCTTTGAGTTACAGTCTGTCCCTATTGCCAGTGGTATACTGTTTCTTTTGCTTTGAAATCGGAGTTACTTCTTAAGCATTCTTAATGATTAACATACACATTCCTTACTTGAATATCTATTACAAATATAATGAAAATTGACATAAGTCATGCATACAATACTTGCAAAATAAAATTATGACATGCACTCTAAGATTTTTATTCTTAAAAATGTCCCTTCTCTTAACAAAAATCTGGGAACACAAAAAATAAAAATCAGCTGCTTGAAGAGAAAGAGTAAAAAATATTGCACCCTCTCTTAAAGAGAGGTCACTGACTGTTTTAGTGTCGATTTTGGCTTGGCAATGATTTGGTGGGGGGGGACTCGGAATGCCAAGAATAACTTTGCGTTTTAAGAACACTCGAGGGACTAGGAGGAACATGTCTACAGTGGTCCCGGGCTCCACTGAGAGGAAGGGGGGGGTTGGTTCAAGATGAAGAGAAGAGTGAGTCGCATTGCTGGCATGCTCGCCCATTACGCTAGCTTTGCGGTATGCCACCGACAGCAAGAGAGGAGAGAGGTGCCGGACCGAGTTATCTGATGGAAATGGAGCGTGGGAACGCTGCCTGCCGTGGCCGGGCCTGGTCGCCTGCTGCCGCGTCAGCGTACCACAGAGTCTAATATGTCTAATGCAACGTAAAAAATACAGCCAACAATCCTGGTGCCGATGTATTTTTCATTCATCTGTGAATGCATTCACCATGCTAAACTAAATGGCAGTGATGTTGTGACAATTGTTTTAAAGGTATGATCCAGATGTGCATCGGCTGAATATAATCAATTCTTTTTGAAAGGTGAAATATAAATTTGACAAGTACATGAATGAATCTACTCAAATACAAAGACTAAATTCACACACTATGTTTTTTACAAGTGCTATATAACTGTGTGGGGAATCTTTTTACACTAAGGGTCACTTTTAGAGACTTTTTGTCTGGCCAGTATACTATGACTTACATTACCCATCATCTTTTGTCAGAGCAAATATTTCAGCAAAGCGCATGGTAGGCAAATGACCAGACCATGGATGGTATCGGCCCAAGAAGCCATTTAAGCTATGGAAATGTGCATACTTAAGCATCACAAATTGGAATAATATCCAGCATAATCTATGTATCAGTTTTTAACAATTTACTTCCCAGTACCAACTCATCCAAGTGTGTAAACGCCTTCGATCGTGGACTCCCTATTGTTCCTCTTTTGTTCATACTTTAACTTTTTCGGAAGACCTCCCATATGTTTTGTACACGTTTTCCAACCGTGGACTCTTCGGTAACCGTGGACCCTATTGTCCCCTATTGTTATAGGTCCACGATTGAAGGCGTTTACACACTCAGATATGTTTACACTAAACTGTAACTTACATAGCTACAATACTCGTGCGTCCGCTGACCTACATATTCATATACCTCAATATAGAACAGCTACTTTTCAACACAATATCAAATATTCCGGACCTAAACTGTGGAATAGCCTACTGATTTCTCGCAGATGATGACGGTCTTATAACAGTTCCCAGCAGAAACTCATATTTTATCTTGTGCAATAGATTTCATGTGTCCTAGTCTCTAGGGCACGGTCCTAGTCTCTAGGGTCCTAGTCTCTAAGGTCTTAGTCTCTAGGGTCCTAGTCTGTAAGGCCCTAGTTTGATATGCGATTAAGTATACATAACCCCCTACCACAGTCCTTCCATTCATCATTACTTTTGATACTCAGTTTGTATATATGTAATGTTTTCCTTGTTTGTATTTTCTTGTTTGTTTTGTATTGTCTTGTTTGTTTCTTGTAATGGCATGCCTGATACGAGCTTTGCTTTTAAGGTTTTGCCACCTTTAGTGGCCTAGTTAAGGTTTTGCCACCTTTAGTGGCCTAATTAAGGTTTTGCCACCTTTAGTGGCCTAGTTAAGGTTTTGCCACCTTTAGTGGCCTAGTTAAGGTTTTGCCACCTTTAGTGGCCTAGTTATCTCATACATGTACATTGTTAGTACCTGTACCTGTATTTTGCCACAAGGAGGAAATAATGTAATTGAATCGAATGGGAAATCTTTCACAAAGTTTGGGGTAACAGTAACAAAATTCCTGCAATATCCCAATCGCTTCAAGGAAAATCCATCATCCAAACTAGGCCATCAGGTTTATCCTTTAATCTTACTAATTCCCTCATTGGTTATGTGCAACTTAATTGAAAAACTGCCAACAATTCTTTATGTATTTTAATTTTCCTGCAAAATACTGAACAGCTACCACATTGGCCTAATTAGGGGTGGATATTTCCTCTTTTTTTTCTTTTTTGAGTTCGAGTTTCATGCTTAGAAATTTTTCAAAAATAAATATTTCTTATTTTTTGTTTACAGTTAGTTTTTAAATAAGTAAACCCCCCAAATGTTATTTAATGAACAGAGCAATGTTTTTCTACATTTATCTGAGATCCAGACATAAAATAGCACAATTGATACACAACACCCTTTCGAATACTTTCAACACTTCAAAGACACAATGGTCTTTCAATGAGTCAACACATAAAAATACCAGTCCCAAATTAGGCCACATAAAAAAATAATTAGTTTAGCATCAACTCCCACCTCTGAAAAAATCTTGCCGTGTGGTTTTTTTTGTTATTGTTTTTCTTTAAAAGTTGTCTTTTCCCATGTCCTTAGCCCTCCCCTGTAGTTTCTACAATGTCCACACAGGATTGTGCACAACATGCAATCCTAGTGCACACACATTGTCATGTGCCCTTCTGTGCACGAGTCTGAAGTGAACATGACACTTTCGTTCCGTAGTTGCGGCAGTCCAGATCAGCATGCAATCCATTCATACCAAAGTATTTAAAAAAAAAAAATCTCGTACCTCCTCGTTTTTTGCAAATATGACTAATGCTAAACTTTTTTTTTAAGCGGCCTTAACTGAGACTCCATAAAAAAGTGGCTATGCATTTGAAACATATATGTACACGACTGTACTTTCATTGCAGGGGTTTGTTACCAAACAGTTCTCTTAAAATTACTGGTAGCAACTAATTTCCAAGTTTAATACTGTATAAAATAGCATAGAAACATTTCTACATAGAAACATTCCTACATTTCAGTTTTACATCCACAGCCACAGTTTGTTTTAAAAATCATTTTGAGAGAATCCAAGTTTTTCCTCCCAAGCGCTGAAGCCCCGATAGAAAGAGATTTTTCAGGAGTCTTTTCATTCAATTTGCAGTTGCTTCTTGTTGAATTGAAGTTATGGTTTACTCCTGCACTTGACTTGCCACACTTGACTTGTCCTCCCTGGGCAAAAATGAGAGGAAATAAGGAGAGATGCTGAGTTCAGATGCTGAGAGTCTTGAGAAAGAGCAAAAAGTTTGGTGGCGGTAACAAGAGGGATAGAGGGTACCAAATATTTACAAAGGCAATTTGAACATTCTGAATCTGCTTTCCTACTTAAGCAGAGTTCCTTACTGTAACACAGCAAAATGTTTCTCTTCATCACTTCCCCCAAATAACTAGCTGTGACTCTTAAGATCAGTTCAGAAATTTCTTGTCCATGCAGATAGCACAACTGAGGTGAGACAAAGGAAGCTTGACAACTCAGAAGACACATTAGATATTATATGAAACACATGAATGCTCGGCCTACACATGAGCACACGTGTGCATTGCCACTGCTAAAAGTAAAGACTGCCCTCATCAGTCCAGCCTTGTTCATGCTTGCACCTGTCTATTTACACTGATTTCAATAGAACCTGCCAGTCAAATTGTCTTTCTACCCAAGTCCTGGCAATACACACGATGTCAAATGAACTTAAATGTCAGCATAACACACTCCACAGAAGACAAATGGGGCTAAGGATTAACTGACTTAACTCTAACCCCCCCCTTTTTTACTGCCACAAGGCTGTTCCAAACTCCAAATGCAAAGAAAGAGTTTCACTCATTAAAATACAGGAATACAAAGAAAAAGATGAGGACATGGTCCTTTGCTTCCTGTATTTTAACAACCTGGATCTGTCACTGCAACATCGTCGCCTGCTTCAGGCATTACGGAGGGCCACAGTATCAGCTGGGGGGGCCACATCACAGGAACACAATATTTTTCATGCTTATGCTTTTACTGACGGGAGGGGCAGCTTCCCACGGGGGGGGGGGGCAGTCCCCTTGGGCCCCCTTGGTAACAGACCCGCGTCACCATCTATACTGAGTACATAGGTGGAGTTCCAAATCCAATCTGTAAAGGCTTTGGTACTACACTGTTACATATCAACACAATTACATGCCAATTCCATTCACTGCCACCTGCCATGCTCCTGGTTGCTATGACATTTGCACTAATCGCCGCAGCCAACAATGTGTAACAACTGCTGTCAAGCATAACCGATTCTCAGTATTTGTCAACAAGAAGACTGCATCCCACAAAAGGAGTCTCCAGGCCATTTATTTCTTTGGACGCATCACTCAATTTGGCATCCTGGTGAAACTGGACAGAGTGTCAGTAAAGAAATGTTGGGAGCTGCTATCGATTAATACATGTACATTTGTGCAAAAGTGGCACTGCTGACTTACTACTCATGTTAGGATGGGGTCACTAATGTGACAATCAGCTCAGTAGAAAACTTGGCAGCCTTATTATGCAAAACATGGTTAACAAATAAAAAAAGTCACTGTCACGCAAGAACAGTGACAATATCTGTCACTGTATTATAAAAAGGCCAAGCCCCGTCTCTTAGGCAATGTTTCATTGTTGGGATCAAGTGAGGGCAGTATTTAGCAGACCACTAATCATTCAGTTCTTTCATCCTATATAGAATAATTTTTCCAGTTCTTGGTACCCAATTACACAACCTTACCCTCACTCATTCAATCAGGTTTTCCAATTCTGACTTCTGAAAATTCTTATTTTTGTTTATAAAGCTTCAAAAAGCAAGCTCCTGGTTATTTGTCAGATTTACTCACAATTCGAGAGTGTTCAATAGTCCCTCGTTCATCTCTCAAACACGCTTGGTTCAGCCACAATTTAACTTGGATCACTATGGCAGGGGTGCCTTCTCAGTATCTGTACCCATCCTTTGGAACAGGCTCCCATATTTTATCAGAAATGCACCCAATCGTTTGTCATTCAAAACAGCACTAAAAACACTAGTTTCGTCAAGTTTTTAAGTAAATTCTTTATGAAGTGATTTAGATTTTAATGTATGTACATGTATATTTTGTCTATGAATGTACTGGTACATGTATTTTCATTTTGATGTACATGTACTTGAAGTGATGTTTTAATGGGCTATATTGTATCTTTAAATTTGGTTTTATCCTATAAAGCACATTGAGGTCACCTTATGATTGTAATGTGCTACATTATATTTACAAACAGGTTATTTGGGAGACATTTTGTGGTAAATTTTTCAGCATTAGGGAGATATTGGCTTTTAGGGAGACATTTCAGTGTCTCCTTATTTTCAAACTACCAAAAGGAGGCCGAATTTTAATGTCTAGATTTTGAGAGATGATAGATTAAGGGCTAAAATGAAAACATACAAAGTTTCGTTCAGATCAGACTAGGGAATATTGAATTATGGAACAGTAAAGTTGGAAAAATGTTGTGCATGTTCTTATGGGAATGTCTCCCTAATGACCCATTAGCGGCAATTTGTTATTATTATTATTTTCTGTGGGAGGGATTTTAAAGATGTTGCCATGGATTTCAGCAAAGTAAGAAGCACAGCTACATGCCGAATGGTCACAGTGAGTAGCCTGGTCTATATGTAACAACCCCCCCATATCTTGTCCACCAGTCAGCAAAACCTCTGGTAATCAACATCTCATCAGATGTTGCATAAAGGTCAACTGCCAGTACCAGGTGAGGTTTGGACACCCGCTTTGATTACCAATTTCTCCCTCTTTTTTTTTTTTTGCACAAGCAGAAGAAGAAATCACATGTACCCTCAGAAGGCGATCACTTTCTCTTGTCGCTGTTGCTCCTGGTAAGGTTATCAAAAACAACGGACTGGGCTGACCTCTGTCAGCGTCACTGGCCAATTTGGACAAAATGCCCTTGCCGTGGGCTCATTCAGGGAAGGCAGATGGGGGAGAGAGGTCCGGCTAGCGAGGGACTGGGCAAAGAGGAGAAACTGAGAGAGTGCAAAATGGCAAATTAGCCTGGGAGAACTGGACTGATGAGAGAAAATGGGATAAGAATCACGTGAATACGTAATTATGGCCTGCCAGAGGACACCAAGGCTATGCGTGTAATATCCGAGTGTGACTTCAAACTGAAAGGTTAATGCATAGGCCTACCCTTTTTTGCTAGGACACACTAAAGGTCAACACTTTCTCATCATTCATTTTTGACATTTAACTCAAGAATCCCTATTATGTACTTATTTTGTTTAGACTGTAGACTGGCCCAGTGCGGGTTTTATGAAAGGGTTTCCTTCAAGCTTGTCTGGCAAGGCTGGGACACAGACAGCAAATTATACAGAAATGGACTTTACACACCCTTAGGGTACGTATGTTCATTGATTGCTATTGTAGCCATGTACCAAATGTTGGCTGAGTAAGCAGGACCATAATTGATCTAATTCCACTTATTTTTCTTTGTATGTGGAGAGGACTATTGATATATAACTCCATTATTTCACAGAAATACTGCAGACACAAACTGCAAACATGGTTCAAGCAAAAAGTAGCCAAGCATTGATATATACAGAACAAAAACATGGACATCGCATCTTCATTGTTGCTGTCTGACAGAGCTATATGTAAGTGTGTTTGCCCCTAGGGTTCATTAGTGTGTTACACAGAGGACCGTGAGTGATAAAGAAGTGGTTTTTGTTCTTTCTCGAGCAAGAAGAGAGTTCAATTGACGTGTGGTGGGCCGCTTTGCAATCAATATGTTCTGCATTTGGCAGGCAGGTCTGACTGCATCTGCCGCTGACATTCTGAGGTCAGAAGAATAGTTTGCGATCGTCTGGGAAGTCGCATACACAAGCGATCATTGTGGAAATGCTTGCTCAGAGTAACAGCCGGACAGATACAGAGGGCCAATGAAGCCTAGCACGTGGTCATTTGAGAACAAACAGTTTCAAACCAGAACCCACCAGTAGTGTCTGAAACCTCTTGCTGTGCAAAATGTTGTCAAGGAACGCAGAGATTGGAGGTACCTCAGTCACACTAGTGTCACTATTGGGAAGGCTTGGTCTCCTCTCTTCAGGAAATTAATTATCTTGTTATTTGAAAGCCGCAAAGAAAAGACATCAAGTTCCAGCCACTTCTTCCATTTCGGGTTTTGACAAAGCAACCACTGGCTGAATTCAGAGTACACACCAACTGAAGAGCTGAACAAACAGACAGCATCCCCCACAAATGTAATATGACATCAAATCACTCTCGGCCATGGTGAACAAACAATAGCATCCACAGGGACATAGAGAGATGTTGTAAAAGGATGTTTGTAAGAGCCCGGTGCTCATTTGTTGCAGGCTAGGCGGAGGGGATTCTAATAACCCAAGGCCCCACAACACCAAGTAGACGACCTGAGCCTTGCCTCGAGGGGGTCCCAGGCTGGATGACCAGGGACTGCAGGATACCGGGAGGGAGTGTGCAGGTTATGTTAACCTCATTAAAGCCTGCCTGCAGAGTGCGACCACAACAACGTGTTGCTGGCCACACTAATCACACTGATGTTCGTTATGCGGCGCAGCTGCCTGCATGCGTGTGGATATACACCGTCCGCTAATCTGCCAGCCTTCCGTGCGAGGTATATTAATTGCACTCCCCGTTTCTCCCTATTGCTGGCTTTAAGAGGGTCCTTAAAAACTCTGCGTGCCGAAGATCCATTTGCCAACATTTTATCTAGTCACGCTACCGCAATTAAACCCCACACTTAATTACGGCAAACCCATTATTCCGCAGCACGACACAATTTGCCTTTAAACCACTTTAGGCCAGTTTTTTGCTGGAAACTGTCCCACGACAAATAGATATAACTAAAAAGGTCCCCAAAATATTTCTGAACTACTTCATTCGAGCCAAGTGTTGACCGTAATTGATAACTAGGATTATGCCAATGTAGTATTTAAGAATCTTATACATAGAGAATTAATGACTTTTTTATAGTGTTGCGTCTCAGAGTTGTGTACTTGCAAAACTCTATACATATGAAATCAACCAATTCAATCATAATACACAGGCTTATACTGCACACAATGCACCATTTGTTCCATTTTCAACAAGATTGCTTTTAATACAGCAATTTGAAATGATTAAAAGCTGTTCTCTGCTCTCTATGGTAGTTATTTATACCCCTGGGTAAAGAAAGGCAATTGCAATAAAGTGTCTTGCCTGTCAACACAAACACAACAGCCCACACGGGTAGCACAGTCCACTTTTCAGGAACTGCACACGAGCGCACACCCTTAAATGGTTTCCTCCAAAATAGATTCATCAATTCAAGCAAAATCAACAAATCAACCAGATTTAATTTCATAATATAAATAAATTATATATATATATGAATAAATTCAGATGATAATAATTTGAATTTAGAATATATGATGTTCCAAGATAACCACTCAATGAGAGAGAAACATTTACAGAAAGGTTGAAGTAAATACAAGTACAATGCCATGAAAAAATGAAAGTCTGAACAAGTTTAATACATTGCAGGCACGTAAGACTGAAAAGGATTATGCAATCTGAATCTCGTCAAACTTTGGGGTATTTGGCCTACCAATTTCTGTGTCATCAAAGTACCTTGATCAATGAAACTTTGTTCAACTGCACTTGTTGAAAACAAAGAGCAGCTGGACCTGAATACATGCTGAAAACGGCTCTTACATGCTTGAATATGGACATTCTCTAAAGTGAAAGGATTTGGTATAAGTACCTTTGTGGAGTTTTTTCTAAATATCTGCCATGAATGAGTGAGATTACCTCTGGAATTTGTATGTACTTACTACTGGTGCTCTGAAACCGGTGCCCGGGAGTAGATACATGACCTCACCAAGTAGAAATCCTCAATTGCTGTTGCCTGCAACAGGTGAACAATGTGAACGAACTCAATCCGGGATATCGGCCTTTTGTTTTTCTTTTTGTTGCTGAAGCAGGCTCTTTAGTGTGTGCTAACCCTTACCTTCCCCAATCCTTCATAATCTATCAGGTTTTAGAGGATTTTGTAGGATTGGATAAGGCAATGTTCATCTACCTACATGTATTACTGTGGGGCTTGATGCCCCTTGAAGGTTAAGAGAACAAAGAAAGTATCACTTATGTTGCTGCACAGTTTAGGATATTGGAGATGGAACCGAAGTTCCTATCGAAATAGATCATTTACAATGCACATTTACAACACTGAAGAATCTTTGCTTTGAAAAACAATTCATTCTTCACAATTCAAGGCAACCAACATCTCGTAGTCTACCAACTCCCATAAAAATCATTGGAAAGATTTAATCAAGTATTTACAAATTGGAATGAAAAGTAAGACAACCTTGTCTTTGCAAAAACAACATATGGTCAGTGGCATCTCTCTGAACCCTTCCATTCCTGTGGGCTAGTACCGATTGGAATCACACCCTTCTCCCCACCTTCATTGTAGTAACCATGGACTTCAACAGTACCGCCACCCTTGGTTCAGGTACCTGCAACCCCCATCAATCATGCCTCCCTAATCGCAGGGAGGGATGTTGCTGTGGCAGTTCACCACACTCACACACCCTCCATTACTAACAGCCACACCCTAATCTTGGCTGTCCGTCCTAACCACACATTTCTCTGGTTCAATGATTGCTCCACTAATCCCAACCACACTCAACAACCCCAAACCACGTGCAGCAGTCACACCTCTTGCTCGTTCTTCATCCTGGTTGGACGAAACATGGTCATATTGGGTTCACTAATACAGGCTCGTGCATGAAGTTTGCATCAGCGTGAACTAGATGTGCGTCAAGAAGCATTGTGCCCACTACACTCCAAATTTTTGACTGGTTATAGTGTTTGAAATTATAAAATCCTGCAAAGTGTCTTGTGAGTGACCAGCAGATTGACCTGCATGTACAGTACATATTTCCCTCGGCTGACCCTCATCTGGTCACTCACAGTCCCTTGGGGTGCATAGACATGCATGAGTAACTTCATTGCTAGTCCAGGTGTCACTATCCTTCCTCAAAATTTACTGGCCATTCTCATAAGATTCCTTTCAATAATGATAAAAATACTAATACTATCATATAAGTCTTCAAGTACAACTTTCCTTCCCAAAAGAGTTCCTGACCATTTGCTGTTTCATCCTGGTCTAGCCTGCAACAATTTACTTGTGACATGGTATGTTCATTTGCCTCAAGAGATGATGAACTGCTCCCCAAGGATTGTGCAATGTGTACTTCATCAATCAAAAACTGATTCTGACTTTGGAGACAGCAGCCGAGATTACTTTCTGTCCCTTTCAGTGGTATGATTGATAGTCAGACAAAGCCAGCACCACAGCACTTCCAGCCGTCACTGCTGAGGACACAAAAGCTTGTCAAGTTAAGTGACGAGTCAATGTCTACCGCTGTTCACCTTCCCACAATCGAGCATCAATGCTGCTTTTAACAGGCTAAAAAAAAGGAAACGTTTTCACTGTTTTGCTTCCAAATGCAAGTCAACTTTCTGTTCTGTTTTTCTTTGTCTTTTTTTCATGGGGGAGGGGACAATGCAATGGTACTGCTGTCAGTAACTGACAACATAAAAGAATGTCTGATGAACAAAGCTGGCACGTATCCAAGCACACAAATGATTTCTAACAGCGCATGGGGCCTACTTCCCCTTCCTGGGGTTTCCATTTTTGAAACTCTATTTCCTGTCTGCTATGGGTAAACAAAAAAAAAGAACATTTCTTTCAAAACATAAATCTAAAGGAAATGGCAACTTTCCTTTCTCAAACAAAAAAGCCCCCCCCACACACACACACACAAAAGGGACTGAATGTTGAGTGATTGTTAATTGAAATGGTCCAGACTTGACATTACAAAACCCGAGGCCTAAACTCCTACAACAGAAACACAGACTGAAAGGGTTGACACTCGTACCAAAGGCACACAGAAGCAGCAGGATTATGATTTATGAACATTTCATTGACAGGAAAGCCTGTTGGCGCAGAGGGGGGCTCAAAATGTAAAAGAAAAGTTGATGGGATGTACATGAGAAATAGTAAATCCCCAGCAGCTGCTCCCAGTAACCATTCTTTCTTTCTTTTCATTCCCTTTTATTTCTTTTAGATTTAAGAGTGGCCATTTATGGCAGATCCGACCGTAAACGCCAACCGTTCCTCATTCAGCAAACATGCATCACTGAATATAAACACGTAAACTCCCTCCCTCGTCCCCCTGCCAGATTTTGTGGTGGAAGAGAATGTGAGACCAAGCCATCTGTATTGCTGCATATGCGCACGATTTGGCACTGGTCCAGAATTGAACAGCGGGAAGCCCTCCGAGGGCATTCTCCCAAAATCTTCTTCCCCAGGATCTGCAAAATAATCATGTTCTGACCAGAAACAAGAGAAAAATTTCTAAGATTTCCGAGTCATGAATCCTCGTCTTTTTGGCAACTTTCAATCGACACACAAGCACACAAAAAGCAGTCATCCCACCCCGCCCCCATTTAGAATTTGGACTGAGGTAAATCAAGTGTCCAGTGCATTCAGTAAGCAGCTCAAAGCATACCACACAGCACAGTAACCTGTTGCACCGACCACATGGACACTTCAGGAATGGAATTGATGAATCCAGGCATGTGATCGCTGTCAAGTCAGGAAGCACCCCACCCCATCCCACCCCACCTCACCCCTACCCTAATGGAGGAGCAAATGTGCCAGTCAATGTTGAGAAAATTTGTCTGATCCAGATCTGGCATGCTGTTTCCAACGTTACTTAAGCCTTACGATCCTGAAATGGTCACATATCCAAATTCTTCTCAACAAAATCTGGATTCTGACATAGCTAAGAGAACAAACACAACACCCTCTCACAAAAGCTGTGTTTTGTGGTAGGTGAGAACATGTTCTGAAAAAAAGGGATTATTTTGGAGGTATTGACACTAATCATCGTTTTTATTTCATTTTTGCTCTGGCATATCATTGATGACAGTTTTCAGAAACTGTGGTCTCGACAAAAGTGTTAACAAAAAGGTTTTTAATGTTTTTCTGAAGTGATATATGCATGTATTACAGGACTTCTGGTGTGAAGTCCTAGTTTTTACACAACAAGGGCAACCCCTGTTGTCATCTCCTCTGGGTCTCTTCAAACTGATTTTGGCATCCCAGACAAACAGGTATCATCATCATCATCATGGACCTCAGGGAGGATCTGCATGACAGACTCAGTGACTGACAGTGGCCATCAGAAAGCATTAACATTCCAGAATTCTGGCCAGACTATGGGAAAAGGGGGGGATTCATCCAACTTTCTGCAATCTGATGACAGACCGCATAGTTCAGAAAACAGCAGATGAAACCAGACCTGGCATGCATGGCTGCTAAATTACTGACAGCAGATGGGCAAAGAGACAGTCAGAAATGAGGACAGGAAAAAGGATGCAGGAGGGAATTAAAACATGTCTTATTCCACCGTCAATACTTTCGGAAGATGCTCCTCTTTTGGAACTGGCACATTTTCACTTCAAAATTAAAAAAGAAAAGGACATTTTCTTTTTTTTTCTTTTTTAATCAACTGAGCACAAGGCCAAGGCTACTCAGAAGCGTGGACCAAAGACTGAGTGAACAAAGAAACACCAAAGTCATGACGATGGAAGGTGTTCACATTTTTGTTCCAGTTGTGAAGAAGTAAAAGGAAAGCCAGAATTGCGTAAGGGGTGCAAAATAGAAGAAAGACAAGGGGAAATGGAATGTCTCAAGGCTAAAGCTGTTTGAAGTAGGGTGGTGAAAAGATGAGATGAGACAGCTGGGCTTGTGGGCCACTTGAACATTTGGACATCAGGAATTAGACTTTAAGGTGAGGCCTTGTCTATTCCAAGGGCAAAAGGAAAAACCACAGTAAGATGGGTATGGAGAGGTTCAAGCACAGACACTGGGTCCTGACCCTGCAGACCAGAGATATATTTCGGGATTTTATCAAACGGGGCAGATGACACATTGAAGCTCAATCCTGTAATTAGCTACAGTGTTTCATCCCAAGTCATACAGTTACCCCATTCGGATGCCGAATTTCAGAAGAGGACTGGTAAAAGGAGGGATCGTGGCACCAAGTGCACCCTGACCTTTAGAATAAATGGAAGACATTTTAAGAGACTGACTGTGGTTGGCAGAGCTGTCATAACTGAGAAATGATCCCCGGTATCTTCAGAAGCCTCTGTTACACCCTTGGGGAGTGAGCTTAGAGCTCTTGGGACCAGGCTGAGCTCTGGCAGCAGATGTGGGAAGGGGGAATGCGCACACTTCCTGACAGACACCTGAGGGCTGTATTTCACCAATTTCTAACCTGCCTGAAATATGCAAGCTTCCCAAAGAAGATTTCACTCCAGGAGACGGAGAACCCAAAAAATACAAAGTGTGCTAAAATCAGCTATCTATGGCCAGCATAGATTCCAAAATGTTTTGCTCTTGAAAAATTCTTCAGCTGGAAACATATTTCTTTCCTTAAACCTGAAACTGAAGAAAAGGAGGTGACATTTTTTATATTATAACCACAAAAGAACATTGAAAAATGAACTATTTTCTCTAGCTTGACACATTTTTAAGCACAATATATCCAAACTCTTTGGAGCTGTTTATTGGTACCCATCAGAAAAAGTTCTAAACTATCATACTTTTCACACAAAATGTTAAATTGCTCCTTCTCAGCTGTTTTCATCCATAAACTGAGATTTCCTTTCTTTTAAATTGCACCTAGACTGGCCTGTTTGATTTTTCTCTTGAAAAGTGTACTTGATAACTTCTCTTTAATCTTTTTTGACATCTATACAGGGTTTCAACATGCTCAACATTTCAACATACACTGCTTTTTTTCCCTTTTTTTGGGCTCTGTGAAATTGTTACAAGTACGTACAGCTGCTTATTTGATCTGTGTAATTTTTTGGGAGGCACTCGACATTTTACATGGTTGATGTTTCAATCGCAATGGCATTGCAGGATGTCTTAAAGACAACTGCAGGCTTGTGGTACCTGGAGATTCATCACGAGTTCACAGTGGTGCTAAATACCATAAGGAAGCAAGTGATTTTTGTGTGTGTGTGAAAAGAGAGGGAAGCAGTGTTGAATATTACAGCCCAATAGATGTTTGGCAACAGTGTCGTCTGCTACTTCAGATATTACTTCGTACTGCATCTCTCCCAGACGCAACAGTACCTCATTCTTCATTTCTGAGGACGTTCCCCGTATCATCGTGATGTCACAAACATGTTCCTTTTTACAGGCCATGAAAACATGCCCCCGATATTTTGTTTCAATACCAATTCCTTCAACGACACCCATATTTTCAATACGATTATTTGAATTCAAATGAAAATGTTTCTGGAAGTCATTTATGTTTCCTCATATGACAAATGCTCTTAATTACACACACTGGTGAGTTGTTACATCCTTATACTATTAGTGTTCCCCCACCCCACCGCATCAAAAACACAGTGCCATGTTCCAGACCACATTTACGAAAGTCTACCCCAGGAAACACCTGTCATGTAATTTCCCTGCATGATGTGTACCCTTCTCCATCATGCAGTATATGCCTCCATCTGTAATTGCAGACACCTGCAATGCATTTCCCCCCTCCCCTTCTCAGAAACCCCCCCCCACTTCAGCTGTTTCCACACCCTATTTGCATAAATCAACACAAAACGATGTACATTTCATCTCCCCAAATTCCATCTCCCTGAACGTCCGCCGATCCAAAACAAGTCATGTGCAAAAACAATCTGCTTGGGGTGATGCAAATCTTCTGGGACTGTATTCCTTTTTTTTGTCTTTTTTGCTTCGCCTCCCTTCCATTCCATTTTGTTTTTCATCACAGTTTTTCATCACAGAGTGGGCCAGTCCCTATGCAACCCCTCTATTTATTCAGTGTATGGTTTCGCAGGTGCTACACAGCAAGCGCTTTGCAATTACCCCAATGTTTTGAAGTCAATGCACTTCACCAAAATAACAACCAAGGGGACCTCAGAGAAGTCTACCTACAACTACCAGGGCGTCCTGCCCGTTCATTTATCTTCCATGGAGAAGGACATCATTTGAGAACGTTGCGGTTGTTGGGAATGGAACTGACATCCTCCTTGAATTTCTGCAGAAAATCCCTGCAAAGGGGGGCTTGTGGACTGAACACAGCGACAGAAGGTGGTGTTGTGGGACTATTTGTGACAGTCCTGATACATATACTGCACTACACAAGACCATTTTGAATCAAACTGTACACAAAACCATGGTATTTACGTGTGGGGAACGGGCGCTTGGTGGCCAGTGCCTGCAAGTGTCTGACAGACCTCTCTCTTTGTCATTGTGTCGGAGGTATGTACATGTACATGTGCGGAGAATACACAGAGAACCCAATCAGTCTAACGTGACTTACACTGGAAATGTTGAGTAAGAGAAAATTTTGTGTTTATTTCAACAGGAATCAATGATCACAGGCATCCCCACCACCAAAAATTACTTTTAAGGACATAAGAGAGATTAAAGTAAGCTGTGTTTCCTTTTATTCTCTTCAAGCCTTTCTTCCTAACCATATCACCTGTCTAATAACATACATGTACCTCAGGAATATTAACAGGCTAAGGCCAAAAAAAAAGTCGGTCTCTGGTCAGCGTGCGCGTCGATTTTGAACATGCGCGTCAATTTTTTTTTTATTTCCGCACTGCCTGAATGTTCGGGAGTAGACTGATTCCCGGCCACAAGTCCATATGTCGGAAGGGCAATTTGTTCAAGGAACCAGACTAATTCCTGGGCAGCTCGTACCCGGTGATAGATCCGTTACAACTGCGTAATGTTGATGTCGAACACAAACAGTAGACCATGGGTAGGTTACAAAGTTGCAGCCAGCTGATCACCAACAATGGCGGCATGACGTGCGACATGCTACTACTAGCCTTTGCTCTTTGATTAAATATGCCACTCATTTCCGTGTTCGTTGCCAGTCTTAAAAAGCCAACCCCATCCCCCTAAAAAAAAAAAAAAAAAGGCATTGCCGCATCAATTCTGGAACTTTGGTCTGACCAGAGACCGAGTATTTTTTTTTTTTTGCCTAATCAAGCTACATGTACCAGGAGTCCGGTTGGCGTAGTGGTTCTTTCCTCGCCTTCCACCTCTGTGGTTCAGATTCGATTTGCAGCTCAGTCCACATGTATATTAGGTTTTCAGTCCCTACCTGATTTAGTGGGTTTTACCCAGAATATTCCTCTGGGGTTTTCCTCCCACCTCTAAAACTGTAACTCCTTCTCATTGTCTCCTTGCTACAGGTTTGTTCAGGCTTGCGAGCTACAGTGCCTAGGGCACTTCTGAGGAATCTTTGGTGTCATTACCAGAACTAAATAATAACAATATGGATTACCGAAAATGGGTCACTTGGGAGACATTCCCATAAGAACGTGCACAAATTTTACTGTCCCCTAATTCAATATTCCCTAATCTGATCTGAACCAAACTTTGTATATTTTCAATTTTAGACCCTAATCTATCATCTCTCAAAATTTGGACTGTAAAATTCGGCCTCCCTCTGGTAGCTGGGGCATTGGGAGACATTGAAATGTCTCCCAATGACCAATGTCTCCCTATTGTCGAAAAATTTACCACAAAAAGTCTCCCTAATGACCCATTTGTAAGCATCATAATAACTACAGCTAGAAACAGTTAACACTGTGCTCATGTGAATGCTGCTGTGCTACTTATGTCTACTGCCAACCTTGATTTGTTATTTTTTTTTCTTTCAACTCTGACTGATAACATACGATGCACATTTATTCCAGTGAGCATTTCCTGTTTGGCTGTTGAAACAGGTGTAACTGAAACACGAACTGGAATCAGGCATGCCTTCAGCACACATGCAGGTGTGACACAGAAGTGTGGAAAGAAATCATGGAGCTCTGCAAGACCAGGATCCAAACTACATGGAGGTTGGGAGAGGTGCCAGACCATGCCCTGTGGGCAGTGAAGTTACACTGACACAAAGCTCATTAATTCTCTAATGTCTGTATCCTGTGGAAACATCATTAATAGGCACACACAAACAAGACAAACACATTTGGAATCCTGGTGAGTTAGGGATTCAGGATACCAATGACATATGTATCTCAGTGGGCATGTAGCTAATGAAACCCAATTTTTTACCACACTGAGGATGATAATCCACGGAGATGCTTCCTTCAGAGACACAAAGAGAGGTGTGGGTCCAATTTTCATCCGACAGCTGGTGAACGGCACTCATTTGCGACTGAAAAAAATGGTGTCTTCCAGAGTTAAAATGTACACTAATGACAAGCAGAAGGCATTGTTAGAGGAAGCCATCAGCAATAACAGGTGGTGGGTGTGCTCGTTTGGCATCACAGATTGCTTACCTAGAAAATCTTTAATCGGAATTATTGCAATGATCACTGATTATGCAGAATGATTTCAGTCTATTAAACTTTTTCAAAGAATCATCCAGACATTACATCTGTTCATTATCTTATACACCAACTTAGCAAAGTTGGATTAAGTCTGAGATGCTGTCTTCAAGAAAACAAAAAAATGGAATAGTTGATTACTACCACATGTGCATAGTATCGAGGGAACCTTCTTCAAGCATGTGCAAGGTAGAAGTCATGTCGAGACTAATTTTCTCCCTGGCTTACGTCCCCATCAAACATTCCTCAGCCTTGCTCAAATCCATTCTTCTCAACAATACATTTCCCAAACAACTGATTAATACCACTGGGCAAATATAAAAAGCCTTTTTCATTTCCAATTTTCTCTTTTAACAAAATGGTGGAAGAAGTGTTAAATTTTGTGCCTCAGCAACTCAGTACCTCTTTCTATTTAAACAAAATACTTTCTCTCTCCATGGTAAATTGCATGAATCAACAAGTGAATAAAATGTCCAGTTTCAAAACCTTTGTTACAATGCTATCAATTTATAAATGTTTCAATTGGATGAAGCTTGACAAGTCTAACCTGATTTTTGCATTCAGATTCCTGCTGATTTGGGAGGAGGGATCTGTGAATTGCTACTTTCCACCTCATTTTCAAGAACGCAGTGCAATGCCCCGCATGACATCTCAAACTGTGTCACTCAGAACAAGAGTCCACAAAGGCAACAAATCAAAATTTAAACAAGAACTTTTACCCCGCTTCCTTCAGATGCCCCTCCCAAATATGAATTAGGCCTAACGGTGAGCAATAACTGATAACATGATGAGTTTCAAAAAACACCTGAACAAATCCATGTCATCTGATTATTGGGTCAAGAGGGAGGCAATCATGGGTTATTCATCCCAACATATGGCACAATAGCTAATGGTGGAAGCTGGGAGGTGGGTCGGGGGGGGGGTAGCTTAACCAATTGCTGCTGGGTGCCTTTGGAAATGCAGTGTCTAATGCCGGGCGATTTTTCAATATCTTCGGTTTTCCAAAATCTTCACAATTCATCTGTTTTTTACCTGAACACCTACTCCCCATTAAGTGACTGTCTGGTGTCTACTCTAATATGACGGACAACATCTATTGACGCCCGAGTATTTCAGACAGGCCTGCCGCTTTGTAAAAAGAGCTGAGATTGTGCGGTGTAATGTAACTTTCTTTTGTTCCTGAAACTGGCCCAGTGCGCTGCTGGCGTCTTTTCAATAGGGGGCCAGATTAGCATGCAGCGGTATTGTATGACTCATCACTGGAGCGCTTTTATCCCCGGTGGTAATCTGCTTGTGCTGAATGCCACAAACAGAGATGTAACCTTTCAAAACAATGGATTTCCTCCGCTTTTGACAACTGAAAAAATGTTGGCAATTCCCAGCAGCCCGGTCTTTTGTTCCGAGTACAGGCACCCCGGCTATGCGTAGAAACCCAAGGTACCCGATCCCAGACACCCCGGAACGGTTAATGCATCATACAAAAAAAAACGGTTAATGCATCATACAAAAAACCTTTTGACCACATTGCAGTGGGATTCAATTAGGTGGAAATTTATTGCGGATTATTTCAGACAATGTACGAACAAATAATGAATAATTCGCATGTGTGCAATGGAAAGAATCATTTGGTGATAGATGAACTAATCCATTCTATGCAGCTTGTCATAGAATGGAACATTCCATTTGTCCCCTCATAAAAATTTGTTTCACCACTGCATCCATAATCATAGGCCTATATTTTCTGAATCAGAACAATTCATGTTTTCTTCCCTATCAAGTACTAGAACACTGGCTCGCTGACTGTTCCGTAGTCTGCAAAAAGGAAGTCCCAGGGTTGCCATTCCCCAGGGCTCTCAAGGTCGCAGCTTTTATTTTTCAGTTGTTTTGGGGTTCCTTGTTTACCAAAACCCTACAGCTGACCAACTGTTATCTCAGCTAAAAACATTTCCTTTTAGTGCAGAAAAACATCCAATCTTTTGAAGAAGGTGTAGATAACAGCTTTGCTGTCAGACCAAACGGCGTCCACTCATACGCCTGGGTTTCTGGCTTTTGTATTGCCTCGTGCTCCCACTTTTTAGATATCGCAAAATTCAAATGCAAATGTTTTTCATCTTTGGTCAGTATGATAATCGCTACCCTGGCACGATGTGAAACAGAGGAACACCACAGAATTTGTTGTGAAATATTGACAATCAGACATGCATTCAGCTCTGTCTTATTTGAGTGCAGCAACCCTTGGTACCAAGCAACATGACTGAATGGTGATGAAATGACACTTACAATATGCTCACTATCCACAAGAACTTGGTAAAGTTATCAAAAGCATCCCCTTTCATTCAAACTTACTACCAAAAGTAAATTTGCCAGGAATCTTCCTTGGCTCTTCAGAATCCTCCCTTGTACAGGAAACCTATGGTGCATTCTTTAGAACCGTAGATGGAGGCTGGACACCATTTCCTCGATACTGCAACACTCCTCTAAACCTCAGGGAAGATTTCAAAGGTTCTGGGAGGGTAATAGGTCTTTGTGCATAAATGTTGGGAAAGCTGATGTTTGTAAATCAATAAAGTACTGGAGCTTAGATTTTGATTGACAATGCTTCAACCAAAACCATCAGACGCCATCAGGTAAATGAAGACCCACTTGACAAAGACTCACTTGACAGGTCACGTGTCAAGCGGCTAAGGATGACAACAGGACAGAACTTTGCCAAGTGAAATCCAAAGGTTTTGGACAAAATGTCATCAACTAAATCATAAGATCCAATATTTGAATAAAATGCAAACATCACGGTTTCCATCAGGATGACGGACAACATCCATCACTAGATGGGAAGATGAACCCCACGACATGTTTACAAACATGTTTATAGTGACGACGAACATGTACTTGTTTTGGTGCAATGTCTTGTGACGGTCCCAAGCAATTTGTATGTCTGCACAAAGAAAACACTGCAGTGCAAGTATTCAGGAGGTATGCTGTGTGGTGAAACGAGCCAACCTCCGACATAAAATTCCGTATTCCCAGACCGCCCTGAACAATTTATGAACCGGTCTTCTCTCAAAAGGTACCGCAGGAGGGTTCCAGGGTCTGCAGATATGCAAACTACGCACATGACGGGAGGATAACCATTAACAACAACAAATCACGGGAAATGACAGCTTGATGGGACACTCGATGAGTCTTTGATACCTTGGTGCATTGGTCAAGCAGCAATGGAGCGTTTATATTGTGCCAGATATCTTGGAAGCACGCAATCACAGAGCAATCATAAAATCTAGCACAGTCTATTTACGATGCAGCTAAGCACTCTTGTCAGTCTTGCTTGAAGCCCAGAGGGCTACCAATTCCTCTATCAGCCACATCAATCTCAGTTGTAAGAGGGTACAAAGGGTCATTGAAATCAATTTCAGCCTGAAGGTAATATTAAAGTAACACAGGATTTTCATTTTAAATTACAACCTAAGCACCGCACTGGACAATGGACGTATGCATGAAGAAAAGTGAACTGAATGCCAAAAAGGGAAATTAGGGAAACTTTGATGCGAATGCACCTGCAGAATTTTAACTTCACCAAAAATCACTGTTTGGCTGATGAATATGCACAGTTTCATTAGCATGGAAAACAGGCCACAAGCCTCCCTACAATAGGCAAAACAAGATTGACAATCAATTACTATGGGGTAATGCATTACACTTGCGGTATTTCAGTACACTATTTCTGTTACATGGCCCTTTGATGTTGAACTTGTTCCCTTTTGCTGCAAGTGAATTCATTACAGGAACTCCAAGCTTGTGACAACCACAGTGCTCAAGCTTGTAAAATGACGCAATGTTCACAGTCACTGTGCATCTAAACATACAAATATTTTTGCGGCATCTTGGCATGACAGGCCCAAAGTTGGTTCCACCCCAACATGACACAAGATTCAAGTTCCAACCGGTCTTAAGTGGGTTCCAAGCTCCAATGACACAAGGTTAAGACTCTGACCGGCAGGCCACAAGGCTCAAAAGATGGACTCACATTTCTGTCGCAGAGTTGCTGTACTGACACCCTACCCTGGCTCATCAGGTACTTCAGGTGGAACAGCTTGCCGTCGAAGAAGCGCCAGGGCATCAGGTTGGCCATGTCCAGAGGCCGGCCACAGGCCCCATTGACCTCACAGACCAGGGACACGCCCCTCAAGAAGAGGGCGGCCAGCTGTACGCCCCTGGTATCAATTCGTGGCCTCTGGTGAGATAAAATCAAATTGCAGATCACAGCTGTATCAACATGAGTCAATATCCATGCTGCCTATGTCGGGGTATACAATTTCAATTGTCATGTCATGTCTTGAATAATGTAATTTTTGAAAGGCCACATGGTAAATACGAATGTTAAATAACTTATGTCTAGTGCTGCAGCTGAACCAACGAACCAAACCAAAAATCATCAAAGATGGCACTTTCGAACCAAATTGGTTGGTTTGGATGCTCAGCTTTAATATGGCATGGCATTGATAGCGCACGGAATGCATGCAAGAAAACTTTGTAAAAAAAGCAAACACATGGATAACGAGTTATGCTGCACCAGCACTTGGCACATATGCGTACGCTAATGTAAATGTACATGTACAGTAAACTTACGATGGCTGCGCATCAAGCGATGGTTGTAAATAGCATGTGGTGAGAATTCACACGGTGGCCTAACTCGCCTTTTGTTTGATCAAAAGTCGTAGTGTGACTCGAAGTGGTTTGCAAATCTCAAATAACAAACTGCCATTATCCGTTCGGCCAAAAATTTCCGAACCGTGTCCAAACTGAACCCAAACCGAACCTTGGCACCTGGTTGCAGCACTATTTATGACACTTGAATATAGCCTTACAAATACACATCATCAGCGTCAAAAATGTGTAATACATCTCATGTGTAAATGTGTAGTACTTGCCACAAGACAGAGCACAGTATTACAGAATGATCAACTAACAATTTAAGTCGCATGCTTACAGGGAAACAAAGTAGTCAACTTATTGGTACTGCAGATGAACAAAACTACCCAGGACTGTATGAAGATGGAGAGAGATGGGTCTTTTCTTATATTGCATGATTGTAACAACTGTAGTGAGGGCTCTCAGCACAATGTCATCAGAGTTCAAAGTTTTCAGATGGTGGACGATAAAGATGCTTCACATGAGAATGGATAAGCGCACCTATGCACTGAGCCATCAACAGACACAAAAGACAGTGTAGCCATCAAAAAATGGCAGCGTCTGAACAAAATCTTGCATCAGCAGCTGATCTGGGTTTGAAAAAAAAAGGTCTATGCATGTGCGGAGATCCATCATCAATCCTACATGACAAAATTCACAAACTTAAAAAAACTGAGAAGAAACAGGTGAAATTTGAAAATGTACTAGTATGTGGTTCATACTAACACAATTTGCACTAAATAAACCAGTCTATGCCATTCATACACATACATGTATGTAGCCGATATGGCATTGGGAATTTCAAAGAAATCACAAGACCAAAGAAACTGACCACCCATTCAGTGCATTTAGCCATATCCACTGAAAGGCAAACGCCATGTAAAATGCCATAACCATAACCCTCTAAAACATTTCCAAATCTCCCAGATGTATTGGACAATTTGGCAGGATTGAGAATGGCAGGGCCAGGCCTCTATTACTACATATAAGGGTCAATGGATGTCCATGAAAGTCTGAAGGACAAAGAGTGTGCCACTGGTTTCCTGTACAACAGAGGATTTCTGACAGATCCCACGCAGAAGTGCTTGCTTACAGGCTTGCAATGATAGCTAGTCTTACCCTGAGATTCTCCAGACTTGCCAGGGTGTACATCGGCAGACACACGGCTTGGGCCACAAAGGCATCAACGTCGTTCTCGCGGAGGAACCTGGGTGTGCTGTGCTGGTCAAAGTAGCGGAGGAGGACGCAGAGGAGTATAAGATGTACTGGGAGGCGGTGGAGCAGGGCGGGGTCCAGGTCACAGTGCATACAGGCCAGGAACACCCGTAGCTTCAAGGGCCACGCCTCTGCCTGTGGGCCCAGCCAAAAAGCCTCTAGCTGGGGTGTGCGTCCTTTCAGATTCAAGAACAACATGAACAACATAAGAAAGGTTTTTCCTCCAATCAGCTACATGTGCTCACCCAAAAATGCTGGTTTTCAGTGAATTTCAGTTGATTCTGTGTCATTTCGCTCATGAGAAGAGTGGTCTTTTTTATGAATTTCATGTTCAAGAATGTGAATTTTGTACCTTTTGTGAATGTTCAAATTCACATGCAAAAAACTATATCTTCATATGGATGTGCAAAATGTAAACTGTTCTGAACCATCAGACATTAAACTCAGCAGCTTGCAATGCATTGAGGCAACAGCACAGAAATCCAACAATCAAAAGTCCTTCTGAGTTACAGGTCCTTAGAAAAATTTTACCAAAAGGAAATAAATGGGAATTGTCAACATTTTCACTGTCAAGATGCAAAACTGATTGATAACGTTACCGAAAATATCGACGAGCTTAGACTCTTCATCATTGGACATCAAAAACTGAACTTTACTTAACACTCAATTCCAATCATTAAGTAATTCAACATTTCTATTTAAGACAACAGCCAATTGAGAAAGAATTATGATTCATGAATGACAGTAAGAACAATACCATGAAGGCCTTGATCATATCCCACTTATCTCAAATTGCGGAAGGTACCACACCTCCCTCACTCCCAATACGCACCTGGAACATTCAAGGGCTCTGCTTGCACAATCTCTGGCTCCATGGCTAGGGTGTGGCCAGGACAAGCAACCCATTCCTTCACTGCATTCACACCGATCACTAACCCTTGCAGTGGTGTACACAAACTCGGAAGGTGCTTGGCAGTTGTGTCCGAGCAAGAGGAGCTCGTTGCTGACGCACTGGCTCCACACAGGGCACTGGTTGGCAGCCGTGAAATGCTCACATCCTCCTCTGGCCCAACCCCAAGAATCAATCCATACATCCGTTTACGAATCGGTTGGAGCAGCAGGCCGGCTGTAGGCATGGTGGAGTCTGTCGAGTCCTCCAGCCCGGGTCTCCGCTGATAGACGTGGTCAGAGAACAAGTTGAAGATTCTGGAGGGGATGTTGGCGTTCACGTGAGCCTTTCTCAAGGCCTCAAACAGCTGTGTCTGGCATTGCGAGGCTGTGCTTTTATCCTGAAAAGTAAGCTGGTCTTCAACTCCTGCCCTGGATCCAGATCTAGACTGAGGTGAAGACTTAACAAGTGCCTGATCCTGGCGTTGTTCCATACAACCGCTTCTGACGTGTGTAACAGCAGGAGGTTCAGGCTCAGTCAACTGAACGTACTGGCTTACCACTTTGTCCATCAGCCCCAACATGTGCTTGGCCTCGCCAAAGACGCGCAGCTCTAAATCTGCCACAACCTTTGGCGTCAAGCACCCAATCTGCAGATCTGACAAGAAGCGGGCAACAACCGGCAGCAGATCGGAGAACCTATTGGATGGCCGTCCCGTGAGTCGAGAATGGAAGCCACTTAAACTTTCATGGGCTATCACATCGTTGCCCATCAGGCAGGCCAAGAGAGGCAGGTGGAAGGGCTGTAGACAGAGCTGCCTACACAGTCTCCCTCTGTCGTATCTCTTAACCTCAAGCCTCCTTTCAAATTGTAGAGAATTCAGTGAAAAGTAGTTGTGGATATCGTACACCAGGAAGTCAGAGTCTTGGCCCAATACACCAAAGGCCTGGTACTTCCTATAGAATTGAAAAATGGCCCTGTCAGCCTCAATGACAGAACTATAAACAGTGGCACCGTGAATCTTAAGGGCTTGTTGAGAAAAAAAGCTAAGACCAGAAGGAAGATACAAAAGACTGTCATTTGGATGTCTACCATCCTTCTTGATACTCTGAAAGATCTTGCCGACCTTCTTGATTTCTTCATTTCGTCTTTTGACCCACTCTGCAATCTTCGAGTTTTCAATGACGCCATCAAATATAAACACTAGTTCAATCCCCACTGCGGTAAAAGCATCCACAAAACACTTAATTCTGTCCAGTAACAGTTTCCACTGCCCACTGAAAATCCAGGGTGTCCTTGGGCTGAAGAATGTACGCATACAGCCCATGCCGTCAACGAGGAGGACTGGCTTCCTGTCATGGTGTCGCTGAAAGTCTGCAGCAAGGTGCGCTATGTTAACTTGCACCAGAACACCAGGGCAGTTGTCAGCAAAGCCCTGCAAGCCTTTGACTCCCATAGTGCTCCAACCTGATAACCACCACACGTCTGATGAGGGCTACCAACCGATGCACCACTGAATAATCCAAAATGGCCTGCAAAGACGGATAAAAAAAGACCCAAGTACGAAAATTGAAATTGTATAAAATGATCAACTTCAACGATTCCTTGGTTTCCAAATTTTTCTTCACAGATTATTTTGAGTCTTTCCAAATTCATTTCAAATCGGTTCAAGTTTCACGGATCTTGGGAATGAAAACTGCATGGTTGGGTGAGTCTACTTATATGAAGAATATCGGGGAGCAAATGGACACTGAAAATATGAGACAATCTGAATTGTTTGTAATTTTTGTGAAGACAACACTTAAACTTTGTTACTCATTTTAATCTTTACTCGGGAACAAAGAGACACTTAATCAGTATGTTGGGGTAATTGGTAGATCTGCATGGTCAATTGACTGTACTGAACCTGTTGATCGATTTTGTAGGAAATCTTTGACTTTTCTTCCCTTTAAGCACATCATAATATCATTCAAGCATCATGAATTAGAAGGAACTGTCTTTATGCTACCTCTGACACCGACTTTTCCAACTGCCTTTCTGTAAGCTAGCTTTGTTGATCAGCTCGACGCCAGTCTGAGTATATGTAACTAGCAGTAGCACTTTACAGGCTGGTCCTTTTAAATTTAGTTGTTTAGTGCAATCTGGAATCTTGCGCAAATTTACTGTACTCCATCCCGAGTTGAAGGAAAACTATTTACTTGACATTCAACTCAGGAAGAGTAAAACACCGTCACTCTAAGTGTCAAGTGTAGTTTGCTCAAGTGGCAAGATTGTGCATGCTGAACAGACATGACAGAGTCCCATACGTTAGCTTAGCAATAGTAAGAATCCGTTTTCCAATACTCAACTTCGTCTCCGTCTGAGGCTTTGTGTAGGAAACCAATCCCCGATTGTGGGTCTGAAGCGTGTAACTTAAATTGAAATACTGTAATTTTTGGTTCTTTTGCATCTTACTTGATGTTTTGTGGCACTTTCAGAGTTGCTGTTGCGCTTACAACCTCAAAGTCAGGAAGTAAAAAAACAGTTGAAGCCTGAGACGGACATGACGGAGCCCAAGTCGAGTATTGGAAAACGGCCCTAATGTCGAATATTTAGGCCTATGTCTGCCTAGCTTGACTCCAAGATGGCAATTTATCTCCCGCTTCCGTCTCTATCTGACTTATATAACAATGTGAAAGATATAATGACATTTAAGAAAGTTAAAAGTTGTCCGAACCTTCTTTTTCACGGACAGCGGAACCAAATGCGACATGTCACGGGGCATTTAGTCTGACCATGAGTCAACTGTGTGATTATACTGAATCACTTTGCGTCGCATTGTTTTCATTGAATGCGCTCTGGGTACTATACTTCATAATTTGTTTTGGTAGGAGGCCCTCTTGTGGTGGTGCAGCCGAGAAGCGTCCATATTATAACTACACTGTATGTACTCCACGCACTGAAGTGGCATTTAGTGGCCGCTCACGACCCGACCCAATTTTGATTTGGTACATGACGTGAAAATATATAATAAGAGTGAAAGACCAGTTTTGCAAAACATTTGAAAATGAAATGATAAAAGCGTGGTGCGCCTATTCGTTTCCACCTATCCTGGGAACAATCCCCACTCATCCTATGATGTACTTTTGTTTCTTTATCAATTTAGGCAGTGGAATAAATCTGTGCTGGAAATTGGGAGATGGGGAAAGGTGGGGGATGACTTGCCTGGCCATGGAAGCTTGAAAATATAAGGGGGAGTGTTCATAATAAAGATGTACATCTTTAATGTGTATCAAATCCATGCAAAATCTTACATCAGAATGGCATGTTTATGGCTTTATAAGATAAATTATCCCTGTTTAGTGATATTGCAAACGTTTTTATTGTTGGGAAATCCTCAGAGCTCCTTACAATCTGCTTGAATCTTTACGCTCATGGCAAAAAGTGAGTGGGGCGGGATGATTGGATAGCCCATCACCCACCTCAAAAAGTGGTGGGGTGATACATAACCCCATCCCCGAGACTTACGCCCATGAAGATAAGCATGACAACCTTCCAATTTTTGCTCAAGACGATTTCGATTCTACGATTAGCATGGCCGGACAAGGCCATCTTGCTGCGAGTTCCGGTCCGTGCCTAGTCCGGAGTGTGGTCTCTGCTCGACTTCCCCTTTGTTCACAGGGGATGTTTGGATACTTGGAGTTTCCATCATAAGTCGAGCAGAGACCACACTCCGGACTAGGCACGGACCGGAACTCGCAGCAAGATGGCCTTGTCCGGCCATGCTAATCGTAGAATCGAAATCGTCTTGAGCAAAAATTGGAAGGTTGTCATGCTTATCTTCATGGGCGTAAATCTCGGGGAGAAATTTATACCAATCTCTTTATTCAGTTGGGTTTCCAAGGCGTAGGGCCTACTCAATAACCGTTTACAGAACTCCGTTACTTTGAACACCATGATCGATCAAAGTCCAAATACCACCTATGATGTGATATGATATACTTCAGTACAAAACCTTAGTACGTGCACACCTGTCTTCAGGTAATACCCTTGAAATCAAGCTACGTACAGTCGCTGATAAAAAGCAAATTCCCGCCAAATCTAATATCAACATGGGCCGCATTTTTTACCTTGTGCAAACGGACCCTGGACTTCGTCCAGCTACAGCGGCAAACCCCCTGTAATCTTTCAGATGTTTGTGCACCTTCAGTCGATTTTTTCCCTCCTTTTTGTCGCGGGATAGCTTTGACAAATGATGCAGACAAAAGTTATCTCTTGGGGCGTGAAATGTGGCGCGTGCCCCGGCCCATTCTGGAGGGCAGGTGGGCCCACACCTGTCCTGCCTGCATATCCGAACAATAGCACCTCACCTGTAGGGCGTCTAAGCCTCTTGACAGGGAAATTCGAACAGGTCCTTTGAAAATATTCCCGTTCATTGTGAACACCTCCTTGTTGTGAAGACTACTGCCGTTTATACCTTTGACGGATTGTAGTCACTCTGGCATGACTACGCAATGAGTGGTCTTCAGTGGAGACAAACGTAGGACACGGCTTGCTGAATCACGCTTAAATTTACGGACATCTGATTTGCACAGGGTTGGGTATTCGTGGCGTGATTTATAGTAGGGTCAAAGGTTTTACAACACAAACTGCAAATACAGGTTTGTGCCTACTAAGGATTCACAGGCGTGAAGCTGACATCGGGAATAAAATGCTAGGGTTGTCCAAAAGGTTCTTTTACGCTCAACTAACTTATGAAACTCTCCTCTTTCTAAACGAGTACCTTTTACCGAACAATCAGCAGGTTACATACCTTTGTACTTACTCGTGAAGTTGTCTAATTTCTGAGGATGGTGCAGTACCGAAACATTTCAAATTCAGAACTCAATCTCTATCAGATAAACCCCTAAACACAGCGCCGAGAACGTTAGCCAAATAAGACAAACAAAAGTTCATAATCTCTCCCCAATGACGCAGTGAGGGAGAGAAGAAAACGACCCTTAGCAAACAAGGTCAGTTCATACACAGAATATTGCAAAACAGTGCATTATATTCCGCACGAGTTCGGACTCCCTTTGTTCGCTCTATGTTGCTTTGAAAGGATTTCGCCTTGTTGCAATCTTTTGAAGATCAGCCCCTTGACAATAGGCGCCCGCCCCCAGGGAAGGACTGGCCTACAACCCACACCCCTTCGCTCTCAGCTCACCACGAATACGAGGGGGGTTCACTCTGGGGTGACTATTTTTCAATTTTTTTAAACTGAACCAAATTCTATTTCTTCTGTGTCCACTTTCCGGATAGAGATTTCCAGACTCTCGCGGCAAATCAATTCTGACATTTGGGAATATTACAGATCGACTCCTCCCTGTGTTACCATATACCATGATCATACGATTAAAACGATCCGTGAAATAATAAAACATTTTTAACTATTGATCAGAAAGAAACAAGTATCTACTGTGTGGTTTTGGAGCAAAGGGGGGCAATAATGGAAGTACATGAAATATTTAGGTCATATGCAAGAAAAACACCTTCTTTGTCGCATTGTCGTTATATTTTGTCTGGGGAATGCTTTGTGGCGCTGCCTATGACTGAATGCTGAGTGATGTGGAATTTTGTTCTGCAATCGGGAACAGGTGACGCTACCTTCTCGACACGCTTTATATGCCACGGGGGAAAGTATCAAGAGGCATTGCACACGGGGGTCTCGCGTGGGTCAAGGGTTGCCTTGGCGACCGGGCCAGGAAGCATTAAAACAGGCCCCCTGAGAGGGGAGCGTCTGCCCAAAGTTCACGATCAGAAAGCATGAATTTATGGTCGGGAAAACCGTACGGTGTTTTTGATCAATCGTCCAGGGTGGTCAATGGGTTTGGCCTCCGCGTGCCGAGCGCACGGGAAGCTTGGATTTGGCACCCGCTGCCCACGTGGTGGCACGCGCAAGAGTGTGCCGGAGCTGACCACAAAGGAATTTACAACTCTGCGCAATGACATAATCATTTTGTTTATCAACCTGTGCGTGTGGGTTCAAAGTTTGTGTATATATATACATATATATTCTGTCACTCTATGAGTCTTTGTCTCACAGCAGGTTTTCAGATTTAGTAACTCAAATGAACCGAACGGAACTGGATGAGAAATGAAGTTTAAACGTTTGGAAAACCAGGGCGTACAATATTATTTTGAGGGCTAGCCAGTGCGTGCGTTGTAGAACTTGTGTCATTGGCCCCGTCTTGTCAACACGGAAGTGAGCTAATAGGCGACTGATGATACTGTGTAAATGGAATATAAATATTCACAACCACAGGTTTCCTCTAGCTCTCTTACTGTGAGAAAGTTATTACTCTCCTGAATAAACTTGACAGAGTTGGTAGCAATATGCATTAAACCACTTCCTCCGATGAAGATGTCAGGTTTCAGCGAGGGAGCTTGACTCCGTTTATCTCTGAAGTTAGACTTGCTTAATTTTTCGATGTCGACCAACCTGAATTTCATCACTCGGGAGATTCTCCGAATGCTCTTCCCAATCAAACATGCCAGGGATATCTGCATGAGTGCAGTAGTGTACAGGACGCCGTTGTATCCTTTACTGGAAGAGCAGGGCCACGATTTCGACGCAGTCGACCATTATGACAGACCCCTCCATTATTTTGTGCACTCTCAAATGTCTGAGATAAAACTTCACATTCATATTTAAAAAGCAATTCAATGAATTAAATGGCTTAAGTAGCTTTTGAAAAACATAGTGTTTACAACCTTCCTTTTTGGGGAGATGTCATTCAAGCAAACAACGAACTCTACAGTAACGACAACCCACCCCCCCAAAAAAAAGAATTGAGTAAACTATAGAGTTACAAATGAGCAAATCAACCTACTGTACCCGGCCCTAAATATGTCATAACCCCCCCCCGCGGGCCCCGCACATCCACACACAAAGAGACAATGTTCAGGTTGGTTTTCTTTGGCCTTTCTAAAGTTTGACCATCGAATAACTTAGATTTTGCCTCAAGGTAACGGTTTTGACACTGATAATTTTGGTTCAGAGACGGGGATGTACTCTGCATGCCCCGCAGAATTTCGAAACGCTGCACATTAAATCCGGTACCAGTAGGCCTAATGACCCAGCAAACATCACCAGTCCTTCCACAGCACGTGAAAACAAGTTTTGCGTGACAGAAACAAGCAAGCTCTCACTTCCATGAATTCGCTGTAAGAGCAAACATACTTTAGAAAATAAATGCTGGTCGGTATTTCATGCACACAACATCCAAGTACTGTGCATTATGCATATGCGCCATCCAACCGCAAAATACTGTTCAACCTTGTGCAGTGTATCTTTTCCCCTTATCACAAGGCTACTTGCACCATAACATTGACGCTCAGGGGACACGAATGGCTTCGTCGTGTTGGATTTATCGAATTATGCCAACGACTTCCTGTATGGCTCTGATACGGGAAGTTTAACAGGGCGAATTGCCGTGGCCGTCAACAAGGAAATCGGCACTTCGCGCCCCGCATGTGTGTAGGCCCCCTGTCTGTCCTGTGTTGTAGGGGACTTGTGCTAACATGTGTCAGTTGCTGATAACAGTACTTACTCCGTATACCACGGCCACCTGTAGAAATGACCCTGCTAACTCCAGCTCTTTTCTGATGATTCCGAACTCCCTCTATGCGGATGACGGAACTATATAGTGGCTGGGGAGCGTCCACGTTTCGGCGTAAAGGGGAATTTGTTCGGGTCGTGGATGAAAGGGGGAAATCCGGAGATACGAGTTTCAGTTTCGGTCCGTTTCATATTTCAAGTCAAACTGTAGTGGAACAGTGGAACAGAATGAGCAGAGCTGTAGCACAACTATTAAGATTTTAGAGTGGTCGTGTTTGGTTTTATTTGTAGGCCTATAGTTTCTGGACCTTAAATGCATAAACTGTTATTATCTCTTGGACTAAACTCCTAGTAAACTGATTCTGAGGAGTAGCCAACACACAGTTCTCCAGGCCCACACTACTGAGCACTAAGGTTGCAGACAGTAAATAAGCTGCCATAGACAAAAGTGATAAATACTCCCACTTAAAAAAACGTTTCTCACAAGTTTCTTATACAGGTGTTCAAGACATCAAATTCAAGCTCACTTTCTCATCAATGATTTTCTTTTCAATTTTCAGTGGCCTAACCGATACTTTTAAATGTATTTCTCTCCAGAGATAATCACTCTTCAGAACAGTTGCTAGGCCAATCGCCATTTTGAAAATTGATGCCTACATTGCAAAATAGGGCGATTTGGAGGGCCCCGTTTTGTCAAATACTTTCACAAATACAAGCAGGCAGTCCTTCTGGTAGATTCCTTCCTCCTTCTTTACAAACCATTATTATATGTGCCACAAAATGTTCCAATACCAGGGAATTTGACAGCTATACAAATCGCGATTCGGTCCGTGCAGGCAATTTTGGGCCCATTGATCGGCCTGCAACCTGTTTGACCTTCAGTACTTGCAGGAATCGAATCGTACATTATATAAATGTATCACTTTCAACACGTTTTTCGCACCGTTTCGCACCATGTGCTCTCTGTAAGAAAACAGTAACAGTTGTCAGAATGCTTAAAAAGGGCTTAAAGAAAATTCCGTTCGACTCAAACTTTTGGGGGGGGGGGGTAGATGGCTTTGAGACGGCCTTATTACTGTCGGGCTGTACCGCCGTTCAAAAATTCGCATTGTTTGCCCGAAGCGCATGAAATTAATTTCCACAAAGAATCTGCAAATCTTGTTTCTAATGACAGTGGAAGGATTCGGCGAAGTGAAAACGGCGAGCGAGAAACAAAGGCGGTCCTTTCATTCTGTAACGTCATTACCTGGAGATTATAATGAAAGGCTTAGAAATAATGAACGCCGCCAGTGGGTTTAGCCCATAAAGAATTTGGGGAAAAAGAATACCACGTGCTTTCTCTTCCAACAAAGCTTACCACAAGCAGTGCAACGAGTAAACACAGTTAAACCTCACCCCAGGCTTTTGCTGCAAGATTCGGTATTTCCCTTTTGAAGCGGCACCAAAGGACACTCCATAAACTTTGAGTCACATCCTATATATTTTCGGTGTTCAAGACTTTCAAAAACTGTTGGAAGCTAATACTAAAACAAGTACCAAAATACAGTCGCAAAACAAGTACTAAAATAAATGACGACGCCGCCGCCGGGGGGGGGTTGTCAGTACAAAAAGAGACGGCTGCTTGATCCAATTATCGATATCCATTTTGCCATTATGCCCTTCACCATTGCAAACGCATTGCAAAAAGAGTATAGGCTTAGGTGATAATTCATTTTACCAAACTTTTTTCTTCGATCCGAGTTGCACTAACCGTATAATGTTGGGAATGAATAGGGGACACTGGTGGGGGCGAGATTTGAATGGGGGGGGGGTGAATGCACATTTGAATGTCCAGACATTCACAAAGGGGAACATCCGATGTCCAGATATGGCTCAGTACTAAGCCCATTGGGACAGACTGCAATAAATGTTACACCAGATCACATGGGGAGGGTGCAACGGTAACAAGGGCTTCTGTAACGCATCATAATGGACGTCTTACGCACACAGCTGGATTGGATTTGGAATATCATCTTTCTATTTTTTGACGATCGACGTGTCCATTTTTTGTTGTTTATGAGTGAAATTCTAAAACATTTTAAAAATAAATTTAAAAGTTAAAATAATAAATTGTAACAATATTTTGTACAAAAGCGTTAAATTAGATTTGATTACATGCTTGTTTAAAATGCCTTCCACCACACCACTGCTGACCTGAGCAATAACGCAAGTTTTGTTGCATGGGGGCATTTGCGAATGTACTTTGGACAGGGATGGAAGCAGGGTTAAGCTGTCGGCGTCTGGGAATAAAAAGAAACCGAGGATCTCATTATTCGCGACAAAGGACTCGTGGGGTGGGGTGGGGGTACCAAAACCACGAGCGGCATCCCATTGTTGGTGCACAATGAGGCACGCGACCTGTCCGGAGAATAATTTTAACGAGCGGGCGCCGGGTACTGTATTAAGAAGAGCATTGTCCGATAGTCGGATGCTATTTGTATGGCATGGTGAGTTGCTAATCGATCGGTTCGTCTAGTTAACAATCCTCCCCCGTGCGGGTGAGTTTGCTGGGGATTAGGTACAGGTTGACAAATTGGCGAAGGCAGTATGAAGACGACTCAGTTTATTGGTACATGTACATGCATTTCTGTAAACTACCTGTATAGGATTCCACATTGTCCATACCGGTATACCCAGAGTTCCAACCAGTCGCATCATGAGTTCAAATCGAGTCGAGTCAACGCACCGTGTGTAGTCGAGCCAATTCAATTAACACAGGAGAGAATGTCATTTGGGGGGCAGTTTCAACCTACATCCGGGCTACTGCATGTGGCCACACCACATTTTACTCTTGATAAAAGGAAGAGGGTGGCAGCTGATCACCATTCAACCATGAAATAGAAACACAATTTAACCACTCAAAACCTCTGTAAATGGTTTACATGGACACTTGGTTTGACTTCAGGAATACCATATCTGAAAGTAACTTTTCTGCAAATTCAGCCCGATGTTCTTTGACCGAAGACTCTTTGTACCTGAGCGTTTGATGCTGGATTTACAAGGTTCAACTTTGGATCACGACATTTTTCGCTAATCGCTGATAACGCCAAAACCTATAATTGCATACCAGACCGTTTCTGCTTCTTCCAACTTTGGACCTGTGTCCATCATTATTTTTTTGAAATTGGGGCATAATAGTTTTGAAATTAAGGGCATAAATTTGACCCGAACAATTATGAAACCACGAAATGAGAAATACATTTTAAGCTCGGTTCCAGGCTGGCATTACATGCTGCAGAACCACAAGGTGGGAGTCCGCGACTAGGTGTATGTTTGTTGTACCAGGGAAGGACAACAGACGGCCGATATGTACATGTATATCACAGTATGCATGAAGGATAGCCTATTGCGACATGACGTGAATATCACAAATAGATACCGTAGACCACTGCGAGTTATTTGGCAAACATGTTTTAGTTTTTTTTGGACTTGAGAATTATTAGCTTCCACTCGAGTCGAGTCTTCTGATGAGATACTCAAGTCAGGTCGAGTACTTTATATGCACACAGGAGTCGGTAGAGAAATAGACTCAAGTCATTACAACTCTAGCTATGGCTCCTGTTGAACCCTGTCTGAAGTAGTTCAGTGACAGTGAATTTACAAAGTGACCATTACAAAAAATTATTAGAGAAGCAAAGACCTGCCCTCAATGAGGCAAAGATGGATCCCTCCTTTTTTAAGGGGGGGGGGCAAAAACCGCCCATCAGTGTTAAACAAGAGCTACATTCAACACAAAATTGCAGCCGAGCCGGGTTCCCTCGGAAGCTGTGGCAGAAGGCGGATCAATATTTATCAAGAAAAACTTAATTAATGACTGCATGGTAATTCAAAATGTTATTTTCCAGCTTACATAGAGTTAACAAAGCATACGGGTCGAGACAGAACGTGGTGCACGGTCAACCATTTTGTCTAAAACGATGAATGACAACAATGCTCGTCTGCGTGGCAAACCACCGAACCGTGAAATTTCATCTGCGACAGAAAGAAACAGGATTTTTGGGGGGAAGGGGGGTCGTAAATCCTTTATTGATCGACGCCTGTCAGATACAGGCAGGCACGCGCCAGATGGCCCATTATGCGCTACTTACATTATCTTACGTAACCGGGTGATTGGTTGAAGCCTAACAAAACTCTCAACCTTGTACAATGTACATGTACATGTAGTGCCATACATAACCCATGTCCATCAAATTTCGGGCCTCTTGAATGATTCGGTATTCATTCGTTCAACAAATTGGTTTCATTTGTTTGTTTTGAAACGGATCGTTTTCTGCGTGTAGAGCCACATCGGCGTGAAATGTTTGCTTTCAATCTAGAGATACTGTCATGAAAGCGGAAGTAAGTCTTCTCCACCAGTGCATGCAGCACTCGGAACTTTGTGGTGGAACAGACTCATATTGATTATCATAACGCACTGGATAATGATTATAGAAAATTATTCTACAATTACAGCACTGCTCGAAGTGTGAAATTTATGACAAAATGCCACATTTTCTTATGGCATACGTCAGCTATGGCTAACAGACAATCCGCATATGAAGCAAACTATGGGACAGAGAGACCCCCCCCCCAATTGTGTTGGTCATTGTTATACTTGCATCTCAGGAATTCTTTTCAGACATCTGGGGTGGATGTGTTACGTGACAATAGGCTGGAGTGTGTAGAGGGATTGGACTTGTGTGTGGGGGAGGGTACCTCTCTGCCCCATTTCGTGCCTGGTATAACAATCCGAGGCTCCCGGTCCCACGGGATTCTGTCTGTAACTATAGAGAAACGAGCTATAGTAATGTAACGATGTTATGTAAGTGAGAAATCTAAAGTATTTTGTGTAGGACTCACCAGTTTTAGTGAAAGCATTCAGAAGTAAAAAGACGATGCATGAGCGTGTTTATGCGTGCTCCTGTGAAACTTAGGTTCCAGTTTACCACCACATCTTTGAACGTTTCTACAATACGTCTGAAGCTATACCAACTTGCTCAGTTTGTTTCACGTTTTGAGGAGCCTGATAATTGTCTAAGACTAGTAAGAAAAAAGAATTACTGCCGTTAAGCTTCGAGAAGGGTTTGGCAAAATTTGTGTCTGATGTTTTAACCACTTCAACCATTTTCGCAGTAAATGGCAAAAGCTAGTAGATTTTCCATAGAGTGATCTATTCATTCCTAACATCATTAATTGGTTCACCCATGGACTCTCCACGCCCTTTGAAGAAGACATCTTTTTACTCCTCAACTACCTCTTTCTGTTCCAACACTTTTGGGCCTGAAGTGAGTGAAAGTTCTGCTTTTGAGACGGGACTTGCGACAGTCGGAAAGTTCTGTTTTCCAGGGCAAGTAGGGAGAAACTGAAGGGTAACGTTTGTGTTCGGCCTTGGCAATAATCTACATGTACTTTCAGGCGTGTGCGATTATCGGCTTAGGCTGCTTTGAGGCGAAAACCATTTCTTTCCTCTTCTCCAATGACCACAAAATTTGTGCCTGGAAGTGTTATACCTACATCCGGCTTTCTTTTTTTGTCATTTCAGCGGGATCGAAGCCCATTTATTACGCGAGCAGGGGTAATATTAAGCTGTACTGAAGAGTCGTGCCTTTGACAAAAGGATAAGGGGGTGATTGGGACAGCGCGCGTGTGGCTTATAAATTGTGATACCCCACACGAAGCGGAGACTGAGCTTCTTTCCTCCTTCATTCATTTGCCGGAGCACTAAAGCTGGTTTTGTTGGTAATCAACTGCTTTAAGGGGGGAACCACGTGACGGTGTTGCCGGAGCACAAAGCCTAATTACAAACGGTAGTTCGAGAAACAAAAGCGACACGCGACTCGCTCGCGTGGCAGCCTTGCCTCCGTCAAGTGGAGACAAAGCCGATCGGGGATAAGCAGGGGGGTTTAGGCGGGCCAACAAAGCGGGCCTTGCCGGCCACGCGCCGAGTCTTCGATCTCAACTCGGGACACGCGTCCCCCAGGGCCCTGGAGGAACATCTGCAAACAGCGTGTTGACAAAGTTAAACTTCAGCATGTAGCCTAATCGCGGGTGCATTGTCTATAGGCGAGGCACACACACTGGCTGCGGACAAAGGACCTTCAAAGTGGTCACTTTCCACACACCATTGCCTGCCTCCTCTCTCCTGCTTTGTTTTCCTTCCCGATGTGCATCCCCCCAATTGCAAGGGGCAAAGCACTCCCCCTTCAAGTTAAGCGTGTGTAAATTTTCCATGCAGTCCGTAGTGCAAACATCGTGCACTTAATGATTTCGTCCTAGCTAATGCCATTCGAGGGCCTTTTCCACTTGTTTCGTGGGATCCACACAAAGAGAAGCCAACAGGACGAGAGGACAGGTGCTTTGATCTCGACATATCCAACAAGAGGAGGGAACCAATTTTCGTTTCTCTGTCGTCTGTCGTCGCCATGGGCGACAACAGTCTAAGTCTCCGGGGTGCCTCTCCATTTGTGGGGTCATAGGTGATTCCCTTTGATTTCATGAAATCTTGACATTTTTTAGTTTCGTTTTTTAAGAAATCAAGTGTTAACTCTCTTTTTTTATCTGTTCAGTACTTGTTCCAGAACACTCCAAACTTCCTTTTTTGGACCGAGGATCTGTTCATCCGGAGATTAGCTAGCAGGGGTGTCCAGTCCCGGAAGAACAAGTGGGCTACAGTAATCTCCGCGTAAATTAACTGGGTAAATTTGACAACCAAGGTGCAGAGGCACCCGCCGATGTCAAGTCGCACCCTCTCCCACACGACAAGCAGTTCCTAATAAGGACACCAACAACCCACAAACACGCGACTTAAACCTAAGTGAAAACAACAAGCGACGGTCTCCTTAAATGCTTCACTGCTAGGCTTGCTGTGTTTTGCATCGGCCCTGACCATATAAGGCGCGGCTGTCACGCGCCACACGTCGTTTGGGTGAGGGCATCGGGACCGGGGGACGGCGTCCGCGAGCCACAGTCAACCCAAGGCCCTCCACGTGCCCTTCCGAATTCCTTCAAATTAGCCCTTGTCACTGCAGACACTTGTAACGCTGATGAAGTACAGCCTGTCTTGGGCAAATATATTAAACAATCCCGAAGTGCAGTAGTGTAAAGATATGGGTATGAAGCTGAGTCGGTGAACCATTCTCACAGCATAAGTTCTAAAACACGACCTAAGTCAGTTTAAACTTTACCGTTTGGTTCAACTGCATAGATTCAAACTTGTCTAACAACCACAGACTATTCTGAGCGGTAATTTATAACATTTTGAAACATTGATTTCACTTTTTCCCCTGTAATTTCGCCTTAGGCTGCGAGTGAGATTTTAATAATGAACAATAGTAATAACAATGATAATAATAATAATACGTACATGTATATGTACTTGTACAATGTACTGTAGATGCATGTACACATTAATAAATGCCGAATGTAAGGGGTTGTTCTAAATGAACACCTCGTGAGGCATGTGTCATGTAACATCATGTAACACACAGTCAGTGAAGCGTGGGTACATTTTATCTATGTGCATGTACTGCCAATCTTCAGAAGCACTTAGCACAGGAGCTCCATAATTTCTGTCAAGTAGCCTATGAAACCAGAAACAAATTATCATGTTGTGAGAGTTTGCTGCACCTGTTCATGTATACCCTCAGCACAAGGCCGTTGGATAGGGTTAACGATATGCAGTAACCTTCCTTACTTTTCTTGATAAATTTGTAACTGTTTTCTGGAATTTTGAATTCTTGTCTACTGTTTATTTCTTTATTTAAATATAAATATTGTCATAGTCTTTTTCTTTCATGAAATACAAAATCTCTGTAATTCAGCTTTGGGCTACGAATGAGATTTCAATAATAAGAAATAAATTACTTATTCTCAGGAAGTGAAAAGCGTTTGCATTTTGCAAGGGTAGGCCTACCTGCAACTTCCCAGCCTACTTTTACCGGAAATTCTCCCATTCTGCTCCCCAACGCCAAATCTGGACACTGGCTGTAACTTGTTGCATTGTACAACTTCAAAATTACTGAATAAGCCAAAGAAGTGACGATGTCGAACACACAGACGACCAAGCAAGTGCACCTGGCTAGGAAGGCTGGTTAAGCTTCTCGGCCGACAGGTTACATCACGCTTTGGACCACTGACCAGCCAGCTAACGATGACACGATCTAGAAGAAAAATACAGCTTTATCATCAGAACCAGGGAAGTTTGACAGTTTCATTTCTGTACGACACAACAATGTGCACAATTTTTGTTTTATAAATGAGATGTAGGCCTATAACTCCACTCGAAACCTCCAATCGTCCTGTGGTATCCCCGTTTCACCATCTCAGGATAAACATGACAATAAATTAATAATAAAAATTAAACAATAAAAATGTAGGAGATGCAAGGGCCATATTCAACCGATAACCGATTTAACTAAAATTTGACTCTACAAGAAGGGGACGGTGATGGAATCAGCGAAGTCGGTTGTCACGAAAGACGAAACACCATGTTACTAGCAACAATGTGATAAGATTTCTTCCATGCTAAGTATCCACGTCGTACCCAAACCTTTTGGGTTGACTGTACTGATTCCTGAAGACACAAGAGTAATTTTTCTTTTGTTCAATAAAAAAGTCTGGGGATCCTAGGCCAACCCCATCCCTCGGGTTCTCCACCATTAGTGAAACTTCATTACATTTGAGGTCACTAACTTTGCAAGACAGAGTGATGGGTTAACCTTCCAATGCGTGAAGATATGTACTTCAGAAGATCCAACATTATATAATTTTGCACACTAAGTACCTAAGCTTCATATTTAAAGTGAACTTTGAACTCTTCTGACCCGTACGCCCGGGCTGAATCCGGATATGTTGTCAACAGTCGGATCGAGCTCAACTGAAATTGCCCGGCACACGCTGAAAACATAGGCCTAGACGTAGACAATGCTGTTGAAAACACGGCCGGAGTCATTTCCAGAACACCTAAAGTATAGGGGATGAGATCAACTTGTCAATGGAATGAAACGTTACGCCTTGGCACTTGTCTCAGTGACCGCACCAGGGGGCTGCAAGCTCTGTGAATTCGCTTCTTGTAACCTAAAACAAAATGCACAGAATGGTTTGTGCCTGGCGCTAGTCGGTCCTTATAGCTTCAATAGCCACAACAGAGGTCAAATGGAAAATTGAAGAACCTCTCAAAGCGGGAGAATGGACATCACAGCAGGAGTTAATTCCCCAACATTTCTCGCTCACCAACCAGAGTGAAGAGAGGTGTCGGCTGTCTGTCGAACCATAGGGCAACTTCAACGATTTCTTGACCGAGGTCATTTGATAATTACACGCCAAGTACGTTTAAATGAGCTAAGCGACAGTTACTTTACACAGATCTCGTCCCACATTTTCAAAGTCATTCAAGAAATATGTACGATCAGGCTTTTGGTTTTTCGTCAATGTTTACTAAATAAGTGTGCCTTTCGAGACAATTTCAATTCCATGAAATCTCATGATTTCCTTCAGAAAATTAGGCATGTGTGTAGACGCCTGAAGCAGAACAAAAGCAGGAACACGTACCTAGTGTATCTGTTCATAGTAAATGGGAGGAAAACTATACCTCGGACCGTCAGATTCACCTCCTGTAACGTGTAAACATGAAGAGTGTATAGCCATTCAATTTTGAGTAAATTGTAAAAAGATGTAAAAGTAGGGAAACCGTTTTGTTGGCTGTTGCTTGTTGATAAACAGTAAACTGACAACATCATTCACCGATGTGACGCACTTGCCACATAACACAATGCAAACGCTTTACTGCTCCTTCGCTTGTTTACTCGCGTGTCGACGAGCGTTACTGGTGTGACAAAGTCCACTCATTATGATCGGCACGCGAATCGCACACTCACTGAAGATAACCTCAAAGTGGAGGGGAGATTTCAATCGTTTATAGACCTGATAAGACGAAATGAACGTGATACATACAAACACTTTATTATGTGCAGTGATAAACGTGGCTCCACGTAGTTTGTTGTTTGTAGTTTGTCCCACCATTCGAAGGCATTTTACCCCTTTCCAAACTGTGTTTTGTCGGGACAACAGGTGCGTTTTGTGTTAGTAATTCTGCATGCTTCTTACAACGCGTCCAAGTTGGAAGGAAAATAATGCTTTATGAGTCTGTCAAGGTCTTTTAACATTATTATACTGCATATAAATTATAATATTATATAGACCTGATTGTCAAAATTGAAAAACTACTGAGACATATGAGTGAACGGTGTCTATAGGCCACGAAAGACATTTTCGAGCTCAGTTTCCATTGGATATAGAACATGTACAACACTCCGACAAACACCATCTTCTTCCTGTTCTATGTCATGGTACTCCTGAACAAATTGTAGAAGTGTTTTATAGTCGCTGATAGAGAATAGTAATGAAACAGTGCATCAAACTGTAACTTTTTTATTTTCTTTGTTTGTTTGGGGTCATGCAAAGGCAACGCATCGTCGCATGTTTCTAGCGGTGAAGTCTGGGTAACCAGACTGACAGTAATCCACAAGGCAGCCCAAGAACTGCCAACAGGTCTATGGCGCCGCCGAAAAACTCATTAACAGAGCACGCGTTGGCACGTGGCGTTGTCACACACCCTGACTGCGGGGTGACCATTGGGGCCTTTGAGGTCTCCACATGGTGTGCGCGGTATGCCTATTTGGGGGTACCCTCAACATTTTTTTCTTGTTGGTTTTCGGGAAATTGACTTTCTTGGAGACAGTGATTAATTTTCCACATGTCCAAAGAGAACACCAGCAAATTCAACAAATTCATTTTTGGGATTGTCTGATTTAATAAGATAGGATGAAATGTGCATTTTCGGAACGTTTGACCTATGAACTGAACATTGAAAGAAAAGAAGTATCTAGACACCAAAGAACATAGGTTACAATTTGAAAGCAGCAAGTAAAAGTTAACAAATATCTGACTGTACGTTGTCATCTGCTTTAAAACTTCTTCATTGTTTTAAACAGGCAGAATATCATAGCCACTGCCGCGTGTCAAAGGTCATCTGCTTAACAGAGCTCAGCATTTTAGCCTTGGTTTCCACTGCCAGCTGTGATGATGACGTGGACTAGATCGGGTCAGAGGGGTCATGCCCTGTATCTCTGTGTTATGATAGAGAGGGATTCCTTAGACCACTAAGTGCATTGACAATGCATATACAGTATATCCATTACCTGCGGTATTGCACTGGCAGGGATCCCCTTGGATGCGCTAACCGCATTCGTCCCAAAATATTACGACTCGGCCCTTTATCACCATGGCAAAGTTAAATATGTTGTACGCGATATAAGTAAAGGCTACTCCTCCATTGTACATGTATGGAACCATATTATATTATGTGGTATGAAAAGGGTCTTGTTGCGTGGTGAATTAATTTCATCAAAACTTTTAAAATACGGGTGAATCTCAACCTTTTCTGTGATTGTAACGTGAAATGCTTTGAATGGTGAATAACCAATAAACAATCGAACGGCCGCGCAGTAGGGGAAAGTTATCAGCTAGTGTACTGTAGGCCTACTGCTGTTTGTTGTAAGTTTAAGTAAGGTGCTGAGACAATCTATCTTGTTGACATCCATTAAGTCTACACTTTGAGGATGTTTTCGATGAAACTGAGTTGTTTCCAAGTGCATGGTAGCCATTTTCACCGCTGCTTAGCAGTAGTAGTGCACGAGCTGCGTTAGAATGGCGGGAACGAACTAAAATACACAAGGCCAAACTGGCATGACTATTCATACCACGCATGCACCTAATAATCCATGTTCAGGTAGGTAGTTAGCATAACAAGAAAATAAGAGCCATTGGGTGACCGCTTCCGGGACTAGGCACGCTTAATGGGGGGATCCCATTGGTCGTTGGTGGCGGTTGTTGACTGGAGGTCATTCATAAAACGGGTACCACTAATCATGTGTACAAAGATAAGGAAGGCGGAACAATAGGTGAAGAGAAACGGACAGGTGCAAGGCAGGGTTTTGGTGGACAACACTGGGCTCCTTGCCAAAAGCTGGCAAGTACTAAAAAGCCCGTCCCCCCGGCGCACGCGCCACAAACAAAGAGAATTGTTGGCAAAGTTTTCTCGTTTGGCAGCAACAAAAGAGATCGTAAAACTTGTTTGGGCCTGGACGACCCGCCGACGCGTGCCAAGTTTGGGCGATCGATGAGTGCATTTCAATAAACACTGTCCGAAGCGCATGTCCGTGACATGGATTGTCCATAGTAAGTCCAAAGGAATTTGGCCAATATAAATGTATCATTTTGTTATGCTCCTGCTTGGGCCATTATGAGAGAGAGAAAAAAGAGTTCACATGTATTTTGTCGAAGTGACATACTTGCAGATGTAAAACATGGTCAAGTCATTCACTCTGAGCGTAGCCAACAGATGGTCATGCTTGCAAGGCTATGAGGTGTTAAAAAATCCAAGTCGATAGGATGAACTGATTAACTTCTAATCCAAAGTGCAAACTGACTAGCTTAATTCAAAATGGTCGAGAAGCCATTCTTTTCCTTGGAAACAGGGATTAAGGTCGCGTGCCATACGCGAGCCTAAATAATCGTATGCTAATAAATGCGGGAGGGAAATACTTAAGACACACTTATACTGATACTGGCCGACCGTCACAGTAGAGTTCGAAAAGTCTTGGGATACGTTGGTTTACATCGCTGAAGTCTCCGCTACCGCCAGACTGCTGTCGAGTCTCTTACAGCTTGATGGTAAGGAAGGAACGCTAGGCTCCTTCGTTAGTTGACAGAGAGCGGAAACACGTGTGCAGGCAGTTCGAAGCTCTCAAATAAGTGGCTTTATTAATTTGGAAAGAGTTTTGTCGTCAGTCAGTCCCCTCAGTCCTTCCGGAGTTGTGCTTTTACGTAGAAGACCATAGAACTGGTCTCGTGTGTGCACACGTCGGTGCCGTTGGGGCATGCACGCATCACCAAAAGGGGTGTCACTAGCCCCATTGGAAGAGGAGCACTCCCTCATTCGTCCGTGCGTGCTAAGTACTGTCAATCACACTCTGTAGGCGTGGCTTATTCACAAAGCCGATCGGATGCATACGGCCCTGTTCGCTCTTTGATACGACGAGGCAGATATTACTCGCTGCCCGTACACCGAGTGCGGCAGAGTCACATATAATCATGGGTCGGTTACGGCTCTCCTGGAGATATATCACGTTTTTAACAGTTTACTTCATCACATTTTGGACAAAGGTGAGTGTATTTTCTGTTGTTTCACGTTCATCTGTGTTTGTGTGCAAATCCGCGAAAATTTGGCTGGATGATGCGCCAGTCGAAGATATCGAAGAGACCCGAGAATCAGTAGTAAGCACAACCGCGTGGTCTCTTCGCCGTGTGCTTGATATGTCATACTTGTTGTGGCTTTCGCTATGTATGCATACCGTGGTGCAGTATACAGTGTGAGAGAATTCTGCCTAATTTGTTATTTAACAGAAAACCCTCAAAAATAACAACCCTGCTTCATTTATCCTCTTTTGCTCGTTTTAGGTAACTGGAACAGAGAAGTTCGAATTGGAATTATCGTCATTTAGAAACACTCTGGAAGCGGACAGTCAAGGAAATTGTTGTGGTACGGGCGCACCCGGGCAGTGCTCGGCACAGTGTGAAACCTTTTTCAGGATTTGTTTGCTGGAATACATGCGGGATATACCATCGGATGTGGAAAATACACAGGCTTGCACTTTTGGAGAAGAAATTACACCCGTGCTTGGAGATAACTCGTTTGAGATTCCCAGTGGGCCCTCTGAGGAAAATAACTTCGTCAACCCTGTGAGGCTCCAGTTGAATTTCGCCTGGCCGGTAAGTGTTAAATACTTCTTTCCTTCTTTCTTGATGTGTGGGTACTTGTTAGTACTGGACGAGGATTGGAATGCGTTGTGCTCGGTAAACGCATGTAAATCATCACTGGAATCGGATGCAAATGAAGATCAGGGCTGTTGGCTATTTACTATACGTGTAGTCTTGTTGTCGTCATTGCGCGCGATGGCGCCACTGTAACTTTTGTCAATGGGGTCAAGATAGCCCAGTGATGGGATAAGGGTTGTACACAGGATTGTTATTTGGTTAGCACGTGTGCACCTGCGCTGCACGGGCAATTCTGGTCTCTATTATGCATGGGTGCATTCGTGCTTTTCACTCCCAAATTACCCCACTATTTCAATGGATCGCAACTGAAAAGCAACTCTAAAACTTTCGTGGAGCCAGCTCCGTGCGGATTTTAAAAAAGTAGAAATTAGTATTTGGTGTGATCATTTCAACAAAAGTTGTTTGTCTTCTTTCTTCATTGTCTCTTTAGGGGACTTTTACGTTAATTATCCAAGCGTTTCACGACGTTACAAGTTTGGGACCCGCCCCAGGTAAGATTGCAATTTTTTCTCTTCGTGAAACCTCAGTTTTGCTGTTTACATATTAATGTGTGCGACACACCCCTTTTTGAGGGCAATGCACTCTTTGAAAGAAAACTGTTTTGGGTCACGTGACCAGAATGTTGATATTAATTTCATCCGTGTGGTTCGCGGTGCAGTTTGTTGGATGCATTTTCAACAAGAGCCTGTTACACAGGCGAGTGTCAGACAGATAAATTCCATTTATTTATTCACCCCTTTGCCTTCCTCCTTTAAGCGATTTTTTTTTTCAATCCTTTTCGCCAAAAAGGGATGTAATTTAATGATGGCTAGGGCCCCAAGGTATGGATCGATGGGGTTGCAATGCAAGTACGGTGTTCGTGCCATATCGCGGGCACCCGATGCTTGGACTCGAGAATGTTCATACCGTGTTTATTATTGCATATCTCGTTCCTCTTTTTGACAGTAAAAGCTTGATTAAACATAGCATCACCGAATTTCTCCTTTCTAAATCCACATTTTTCTAGTACGTAAATGCTATCGAGGTGGAGCAAATAATTCATATTTCATTGACTGCACTCGTAATAAACGGGACTTGTTGAAATGAAATGCTGACAGTACTAGGCTAGGGCCTCTGAAACTCTACCCCGATCCCTCATGGAAGTTGCCCTTCCATAAATACAGCGCGCGAAGGATTGATGCCTTCGACTGGATTCCTCCAAATTATCGAGCTGATCGTGTCTCTCTGCATTTTGGTTGTATTCTTCGACTTGAATCGTGACAGGGACAGGCCACGGCAGCAGCGGAGCTTGTCACCGGTTAACATCAGATCGCCAACCAACTCTGACAGCTTCTTACGTCCGTTTTTGCACTGGCACGCCGACATTCAAGTTAAACTAAAAAAAAACACACACACACACACACAGAAAAAAATTGCCTATCGAGTCTGTATGTTTGGACAATCGCGATGCGCGTTACCATCTCCCCGTCGCACGTTGTCAACATCATACCCGAACCACCCCAAAGCCATGTTTGTTTTCGGCGGAAGTACAGTGCTGAATCCCCGGGGAAACACTCATAAAGTTCACCTAAACTTCGGGGGCAGATGTCAAGGGAGAGACCCTGCAACAACTGCTTATCAGTTAAGCGACACCCAATGTCAAGCCGGCCACCACTTCCTTATGGTAAACGATTTCTTTGATCCTACCATTTTTCCCTCGCAGATGATCTATCCAATGTTCTCCTCTTTCTTGAAGGCTGTTGCTATGTTGATATCGGGTGCCAATTTACCCGGCATTTCCTGGTCCAAACGTAGGACTATTGCAGGCGATAAAACACCTCGAACATTTCCGGTATTGCCCTCGGGACGTCACCTGCTTGCCAAACCGACCGGACAAGTTTCTCCCCGTTTCCAATTCTTAAACAACAACAAAAAAACTTTCCTGTTTATTCCGGCAGCTGCAGGCATTGCAAAAGTGACCATGCTGCCCACATTTTTGTCGCCTCCTTGGGGCTGATACAACAATGGGCTCCTATGTGAGCACCCATCATACCCCGTTGTAATTCGGGCCAGACAATAAACCTGTGCTCACTCCCACATGGGCTTGTTCGGGCATGTCTTAAGACGTACCAGACCGACCACGTGCAGGCCGAAATGCTCTAAGGGCGTTCCTAAAACAATAATACTATTCCCATAACGGTGGCCATAGTAACAATCCCTCACTAAAGCCATGTACAGATTCTATTTTCTTGAGTAGCATTTTCGGCTCCTGTAAATTTCCGCAGTTCCCCGTCCGTCACTGACTGCCACGCTTCTCACTCCAAAGTTCATGGTCTTGAGAGTATTTCCGTGGTGTAAGCCTATACTAAGAGTTAAATCTGTGAGGCAAACTGACAGTGTGAAAAAGCAGTGTATAAGAGGTAGCCTTCTATACTAAAGTAGAATCATGGTTGATCAGCGCGATCACTCTTTTATAGACACAAAATCGGTCAGTGAACAACCACACTAGGTCTTAAGCTCGGAGTGTGGGATTCGTAACACCTGTCCCTCACTAACATTATTTTATGAACCCAACCCATGGATTTACTTACTTGGTAGTGAGAGTCATTCAAACATGAAACATTTGCTAATAACATATACGACTTCATTTTGACGGTCCACTTACTTGCAGGCAGGGGAGAATTGCGAGGGAATCCAAAAAAGAAATAAACTGTCAACAATTATACACTCAAAATTTCCCCCTCTTTCCCTCATCTTTATCGATCGGTGAGCGCAGCAAATACTATAATCAATACGCGATATGTAAATATTTGCTTCCGAGGGAACGGTTGAGATAGGGGTCACTTGATTCGAAGAGCGGCAGGTGGAGTTTGTCGGCACGCTTACGCACGCGAATTTTGCATATACAAAACACACAATGCCACCCTGTCCTTGAGCCGATGCTGTCAATGGAGAGGCAAGGGCTTCCAACTATTGTAACCCCGTGCACAAAAAGAGTTTTCTTTAATACAGCAGACTTGCCTCTGAAATGGGCGAACTGAGGGTGAAAACAAAAATTGAACAAAGTTGGCGGGAGTTATAAATCTCGGAGACACCACGTAAAATAGTAATAGAACGTATGGCCTATTGATCAGAATGGACCGCATAAATTCTCTTGGAATTTGAAGACCGCGTTTATATTTTTGATAAAGGCCTAAGCTGTCATTTGTTCGACTGTCCATTTTTACAGGTAGCGAACGGCAGCTTTTAACAAGGGTGGCCTTCCAACAGTATCTAGGAGCGGGCAGTGAGTGGACGAACGGAACGCACATAGACGAGGACTACCAGCACGAGTTGAACTTCTCCTACCGAGTCGTCTGCAATGAGAATTACTACGGCCCGACCTGCTCTAATATCTGTCGGCCCAAGAACGACAGCTTGGGCCACTGGAGGTGCGATGAAAATGGTCAGAAGGTGTGCTTGGACGGCTGGGAGGGACCCTTTTGCACCATAGGTAAGAGAAAAAACACCCTAACGTGTCGTACAAGATAAGATTTACAAATTTCAGATGGAACCGACTGTTTGAATGGGGAACGGTGAAGAGACCTGTGGTTATTGGTGGTAAACCGTTTGGGTCATTTTCTCCTAAAATATGTGGACTTTGCACTCGCTGAACAAATAGTTTTATCGAACCAGATATGGGCAGTGGATAGTCTGTAGACGTTTACCAGATGCTGATTTTATCTAAGACCTGTCATTTTTTTTATTTGTTGATATAAAAAAAATAACAAATTGGAACAGCCTTCAGCCGTCTGATTCCGAAAACAAAAAAAAAAGTTGACATGTATCGTGGTGGTTAGCAAATTGGTACGGAAGTCCAGATGCCCTTGGCGACTACAAGGAAAAGCCATTACACCGTATAAATAAAGTTGAATTCAATGATTTTTGTCACGCGTTTAAAGTCACCTTAGTTTTCCGAGAACCTTTCCCCCGAATGCGTTCAGTAGCCCGAGGTTATAATATTTGCAAACAGATACGTGTGACCGTACCCGTGTAAGAGACACTATTGAGAAGCAAGGCTCTCTTTTACTTCTGTGGAGACATTGAGAATCTCCAGGGAGTCACTCCATATTTATGCCCAAACTGGTCATGGGTGAAAACGATTGATCAACATCAAGGAACGCGCAAAGCGAGAAACGCTTGTGTCAATAAGTTATCAGTGAATGATTTCCCTGGTAGGCCCAACATTATGCTTGGGGAATCCATCAACTGCCGTGCGCTAAAAGAAAACTGACAAGTCTGAATTGCCTTGATTTTCCCTCATTTTCTTCTTCAATATTATTTACATAAACGCAGTTATGTAAGAGTGACTAGTGCAAGCGATTTTTTTCAGTATGTGTGGGAGTTTATGGCTTCATTATAATTACAACGAACGCGACCCAGGACGGTGCCATATTTGTCATTGGGGTCAAGCCATGCACACGGGACACTTGCACGTTGAAGACCCAAGATTTGCTCTTTATTTTCCCACGCTCGGTGCGTCAATTTTGCCATGCGCAGCTATTCGGCGAATGCGAGAGCCACGTTTTCAACAACTGCTTAGGGTGCTCAGAGCTGACAGGCGGGGGCCAGGTCACTGGCGGTCTCCTAGGACGATGCAAATATCCTCCGTCCACATTAGCCCGTTGCTCCACCATCGTCTTCGGCACCAGCATCATCATTATCGCCGTCATCATCATCTGTTGACTCCTTGTCGTGCACGTTTACTCGTTGTCCCAGCATCTGGCAGCCTGGCAACGAAGCTTTGACCATCTTTTGCCTCTGATTGGGTTAAATTTTGGGGACGGCATTCCTTCCATCATTTCATTACAATAAAGGAGAGTTGATAACTCCTTATGACCCTGGGCTTCCAGCATCTAATTAGAGTGACAGCTGCGCGCAGTAACATTACCAGTCAGGACGCCATAAAAATGAAATTAAATTACTTTCAAACAACATGGCGCTGTCTAAATTTATATGTAAGCAAGGCCGACGAAACCTTGGCAACTATGTCAGCGTAAATCATGTGCTTGGCAACACGTAGCTAGGGCCACCAACCAGCGAGAGCTTTGACTCTGAAAGATGTCAGGCGGGGTGGCATTAAGGGTTGCATTAAGGGTCGCATTAAGAGCGAATGTCAGAAAAATATTGTTCCCATAAATTTTTGAATATGTCGTGCCGTGTTTCTTCTTGCTTGCTACGACAATGAGCGATGATTTCATTCTTCGGTGTATAACAGCTCCCGCCATTGATTAGGCCAGCGCTGTCCATGATTGTTAAAAGCGATGTCGCGTGCGCGCACGGGTCGTGCTGACGGCTGGCAGCTGTCTGCATAAATTAACATAACTTATGAACCACGCTCGGGGAAAAAAATGGCCCGAACACCACAGTACCCTGGCAACGCTTCTGGATGCAGCTGAGATATCTTGTCGTAGCTGTTTAGTGCGATGTCGTTTATTATTAGGCGTACGCGAAAATATGAACAGGCACGTGTCACGTGATGTCTATAAACATAACATCACTGCACCGTGTGGACACTGTCAATGTAATGGGCGCCCCTTGCATACCTTATACCCTGGGAAAAATAGGGGGTCCCCTTGACAATTTCAGATTCTATTCTTAGGAACTACGCGCGTGCCATTCGCAACTAATGGGCGATCAAATCTTATTGAGTATCATCTCCAAAAGTGGTATAATCTGGTTTAATCTCATGTAGATTTTTTTTTCAATTTGCCTTTCAGCTATCTGTGCCGAAGGATGTGCACACGGGACATGCATCTCAGAGCCAGGAACATGCAAGTATGTTCTCCGATTTTCGAGTGAAACATTATATATTTTTATATGGATTTAAAAATACATGCTTATAGAAATTTTGTCGTATTCGTTTGACGTATCTGGGATAACCATTCACGCAAATGCTAATAGGCCTACCGTCAAACCGATTTCTGCGTTTTAATTGAAAAGCGATATATTTTTTCCTCCAACATCTGACAGCGTTATTCTTATTTTCACAGTTGTCAGTATGGCTGGGAGGGAGAACTTTGTGACCAGTGCATCCCCTACGACGGCTGTGTCCACGGTTATTGCGACAAAGTACCCGGGGAATGTATCTGTTACCCTGGTTGGGGAAATCTACTGTGTAATCAAGGTGAACACAGGCAAACAGCATCCATCATTATATAATTATCTGACTGTTCTGCTGGTACATTTTTCATCCATATTTTATGTCTCATTTGCATCTTCCAAAGGTCCGGGTACGATATGCTTAATAATCCGAATGGAAATACTCCTTTGTTTTTTGCAGATCTTTATTACTGTACAAACCACATGCCCTGTCAGAATGGGGGAACGTGCGAAAACGGCGGTCAACCGGAGGGTTTCACGTGCTTCTGTGCGCCTGGGTTTACGGGGATCGACTGCAGCGTGGCGGTTGAATGCCCGTGTCAGAACGGGGGAACTTGTCAAGTAAGGGCAGAAGAACAGTGACACGAACCATTAATTTTACGATGGGCCAAACGGGAAAAAACAAATGTACACCTCAAGCATGTGTAGGAGGAATAGATCCAGCTAAGTGTATCAAACAGCAACGGTCTAATTTAATGACAATTTAAACTTCCCACGCGCTCGTTAATGTCATCCTGTGAACTTGACACAGTTTTCACATCAATGATCTGTGGTAGTGTTTGTCTCGCCGTTGTTTTGAGATTGAAGAGATTGATGTACATGTATTTTGACCACTTTGGTTTCTCACAGAGCACTGAGAATGGTTATGCATGCGCATGCCCTGCCGGGTTCACGGGCATGCACTGTGACACCATCTTGGTCCCGACCTGTTGCAGCAATGGCGGGACTTGCATCACCACTCAAGATGGTCACCAGTGTCTGTGCCCAGCCGGGTACTCTGGCAACCGCTGTGAGACCAGAGATTATTGTAGCAGTAGCCCGTGTGTCAACGGTAAGTGTTCAGGTTTCGGTTTCAGAACAAACTGAAACTCTCTTAATCAAGTAGAACTCAAATGATAATAGAGTGCCCCGAGACAAAGGAGACTCCTCGATGGTACTTCTGCAAAATTTACTTTATCAATAATTAACTGATTCCTCCTCATTGTTTAAACTTGTTATGCAGGTGGTACTTGTGTCAACACCCTGAGTGGATTCTCTTGCGTCTGCCCCAATGGATATACTGGACGCACCTGCAATAGGAACGTGTGTGCACCCGACATGTGTAGGAACGGCGGTACCTGCGTGGCTGACTTTGACACCCTTCGCTGTGTATGCCCCAGACAGTTCACAGGCGCACAATGTGAGACGGAGCTCAGCGAGTGCCAGTTAACTGCACCTTGTGCCCACGGAGCCACCTGCGTGGACCACGAGGACACTGGCTACGAGTGCCTGTGCCATGCTGGATATACCGGCCGGAATTGCACCGTGCCGATGGCCTGCCTGCCCAACCAGTGTCTGAACGGAGGGACCTGCTCTCCAAATCTTACTAACCCAGTGGATTTTGTGTGTAACTGCCCTCCCGGCTGGATTGGAAAGACGTGTGGAATGGCCGAGACGCATGATGTGACGGCGTTCGCCACTACGCCGGAGACGTCGGTTACCTCCGGTTCGATAGACCGTCGGTCATCATCGTCCATGTTGCCGGTTGATGATAAAGACGGTGTTGATGATGAAGACGGTACCAGCTCGCCCCAGCTGCACTCCTCTTCTGGCCTGTCTGATGTCACTCAGATTGCCATTTACGTGTCCTTCGGTGTGCTCATCATTATTCTCATCATCATTCTCATTATCGTAGTGTACAGAAGACAACACGTGGACCACAGCCATGCACGTGGTGCACGCGATGTTGAGAAAACGGACTCAACACCCAACAACAGACACATGTACAGAGACAACTTTTCGCAGGAGGAAAAGGTCCTGCCTCTGCTCAGCATCAGCAGCAAAGTTTGCAATACGGAAAGTGACAATTTTAGCAAAGCAAAGTGCAAAGACTACTCCGCACAGGAGACTTACCACGAGAGCTTGCCCGTGGAGAAGATAAGTACCCAGGAGTGCATGAGTTACGTCCAGAGACATTCACTGCCGAGACTGGACTCGGAAGACAATTATTATTATTATGATGAGAAAGCTTCTCAGCTGAAAAGAACTGAATCGTTGCACTCGACGTGTCAGTCAACGGAAAGCACACCGAGGCACAATATTAAGTGTTCCATCGTGCAAATTTCGTAAGTATTATCTCACTGTTTCTTGATCCCTTCCTTTACCTGTTCATCATCCGAGAGGAAATTGCTCCAGTGTTGAAGTGATTCTGTTTCCCTAATGGATGTGTGATGTGAGCTAGCCGCGCTCAGACGTAAAGATAAATGTCTTTTCCATCTGCCCTAACCGAGCCGCACGTGGCACCCGTGCTCCAGAATTGAACTCGATCTGGAGTCGCCACGTGATGACGTCAACAAAAATGGTGATATCGGGTAATTGCATTTCGATAGAAGAGCGCTTCAGTTTGCACGCGTCATGTTGATCCATCATAGATTAGCATTGCCCCTGTCTGGTATGAAGTTGTTTTAGGGGATCTAATTCCAGAAGTGGACTCGTTAGGTTTCAAGATGCCAAACGAGTTCAATCAGACATCCATTCCTTGGAGTGCAGTCAGTGATATTACAAGAAACTCGACGGTCTCTTTGGTCTCTGTTCCTCAGTTGAACCGGCAGCCTTTACATGTACAGTTACCGGTATTGAATATACACACATGTATACGCTTGGTGTTGGTAATGTTTCATTTCTTTGAAGGGTTTTCGTGCTCGATTCCATTTGAGTTATGTTAACAATTAACCCCTTTGCCTTGGAGGATGTAGAGGACACGTGCTGATCCTACATAAGTAACTTTTCCCTCAAAGAAATCAAAATCCACTTAAACTGTTCTCTGTGGGCTTTCGACGGTCAAACTTCTTTTTGTTTTGCTCAAGGTTTCTAGTACATGAATAATCCTCCTAAGCTGATCCAAGGTTGTAGTAATAGGCGTGAGAAAAGTAGCATGGATTTTTCTACTCACCGTATTTTCCCTGTCTTTCGTTCCTCCTCCACAGTGCAGTTATTGAAGATAGCAACCCAAAAAGTGTAAATAGAAATTCACAGTGTTATTCAGTACATCTCAACGAAGAAAGGTCGACGCCGGCAAGATTGCAAGCCACAGAGGTAAGTTGAGACGAAGAGGGCACGAGTGTTTGTTGTCCTGTGTCCTCCCACTTATCCATAAAACTTCGATCTTTGAAAACTATTCCATCTCGCGGCTAACATATCATCTTTTGTGGTGATGTCCATTTCGAGGAACGGGGAACGGATGGTTTCATTACAACGTCAAGAAGAATCACTCGCCAAGTACCCTGTCGGGGAAGCATCAACTAAAAAATTGATCTATATCTGGGACTGTCAAACAGTGTTGTGAAATATGATCCCTGACGTGCTCTCACGTCTGAAATCTCCCGTCGACTGCGCAGCTCTAACGCACAAAAATAGTTTGCGACATACAGGTCCCTCTCTGCCTATCTCCAGTTATGTCTTCTTCAAGTATAGCTTCTTTGAAGTATTTTGGCTGGCTTGGATCAAGAGGGTCTCACCGAGGACCAAAATAATTAGTTCAACGAAAATTCAATCCATCCCCCCCTCTTCTACATCAAAGACTCATTCATATATAAACGATTCCAAAATACCCCAAAAGGCGCATTGTTTATGATAACCTGTTTTGTGCCAACTTATTTATGTACTTCTTTTTTCTTTCCTTTTCACTTTCTTGTCGTTCACAGGTATGAGTCTTCAATGTTGTGGTCGCCCTGTAATGCCAACACTGCCATTTTTGTTTTAAAAAACCTGCTTTACATCACTGCCAATATTGCTGTCGTTGATGACTTTGCCTCTCCTTCGGAAACTGTTCTTCTATGCAGCCTGTGCCGACGATGCGTAAAACGGCCATGGCCGCTCCTGTACGTATGTACCGCAGCTAAGGAACCATTGTGCCTTGGATGATAATTATATCATAGTTAATTCGCAGCAATATTCCAAAGCTTCAGAAAAAACAAAAAAAAACAAAACAACAAAACAAAAAACATAAGAGTTTTTCAAAAACAAATAGAAAAAGTAAACTGTGTTTTAGTGAAAGGTGTCTGCTTTCTATAGCGCGCTGTTTTTTGATTATCTTTGTATAGGATGGCTGTACCATACAGAATGGTCATGCTTTGTACTGGGATAATGCGGTGATGTAAGTTTACATAAAGAAAGAGGTTCACATGATCCCTTTTTACCGATGTAGTTTCCTTTTTCTATTGAAAGTTGTTACATATTCCTATTTATTGCAAAAATAAAACTTAAACTGATCAAAACATAGGAACGTATGATTGATTGTGTTGTTAAATTATTGAGATATAAATTTTCTTGAAATATTTTATATATTTTTGTGAGTTAAGAGTTTCCTTTTTGATTTCCATTATTTAATTATTGAACTAACAAAGGCGAAAAATGACGAGAATCAATTTAATGACTTTATTGGTTAGCTAGAAGTTTCTACTGATTAGGACCATTTTCTAGCTACCGACTTAATTACTATGCATGCGGACCAAAATGTATTTTATTGTGCCGGCCTTAACATGCGCAAACTTGGATGTTCTCACCCATGCGATAGGTGTTTTTGCTGGCATTTGTCCAATTTTGTATATGCTGTGTATATTTTATAGGGAGAGTAAAAAATGCACATTTGTATATACATAATGTGGAAAATCATGGATATCATATTGGTATTTTGTGATTTTAGAATCCGAAATAAATGAACCAAACTGCCAGATTTTCCTTTTCATGACCGAAGCACTCGCCAAACATTTTGTCACTTGATATCTGCAGTTTTGTTCATGGTCATCAAAACTTTGTATCCAAAAGAAAACACTGTTTGATCTGTAGATAAATAAGGATGTTATTGAGCAGCGGCATGTACTTACAAGAACCTTATGTTTCCGTGGCTAAACGTGGTAAGTCCATGGTTTGCCAAATAATCACAAAATACATGTGACGAACTGGTTCTTCAGTGTTGATTTCCTTTCAAGCGTACAGACTACAAGTACACAACTCCAGAAGAGCTAACCTTTGATATATACAGCTTGGCTTTCTTTCCACTGAAACAGTATTTGGATGGTGCTTCGATGATCACCTTTCCAGCCCTAAAATCCGTCAAGATAAATTTGTCAATTCTTTTCAATATCAAACCCAAGCTACAATGGATTATTTACCAAACGGTAGAATCCTATATATAGAATATGATCACGTGTTGTGACGCAGTGTGATTTTTCAAGACAGCCAACGGTGTCTTGGGACCACCATCATTTTTTTTCTCGCGGGAATGACGAATTGAAAAGAAAATGGGGGGACACTAACATTATGAAATGTTGGGAACAGGATCAAGGAAACAAAGATTGGACTATCACTGCCTGTATAAACG
>NW_019091373.1:2159906-2237106 GCF_001949145.1 Acanthaster planci
GCCTTTAATAAATGAAATTCAGTAGTCTGGTCTAGTAACAACAGTTGTTTTTTTCCTTTTGAAACAGAAGACGACAAACACCTTTCATTGTTCAGGGGCCAATGGCTTCTTTACCGGTCACTTATTAATATTAAGAGGGCTCAAAGAAGGGCCCTGTTTGGGAACAAACTGTTGTAATTCAAAGTGCACGGCCCCAGTTGAGTGGTGATTTGAAACGCTGGCTTAGTTCCACATGGGTGACCCTAGTGAACTGACTGAATCCTGCCCCATTGAGTCCACTAAATGGGGCTTTGTGATGGCGAGCAGGTGCAAGTTGCTAGCTCTTTCGCGGCCTAGAAACAACAGCCAGTTAAAACTATTGTTGGGGCTGTCAAAAGAATGGCGACCTACATTGTGTGGTCTTTCCCCCCAAGTCGGTATAGAGTCTGGATGGGTCTGTTTTCAAGTTGAGAGGAGCCCACTTGCTGCGTTGTGGCCTTTCGACTAAATATGAAGACCTCAGACGTCAATTTCAGATTATGCACCCTCTAATTTCCTCTATAAAGACCCCTCTTCAAATCAATCATTTAACTGCACTTCACAAAAGGCAGTTTTCCAATCTCAGGCTTTCCTTTCTTTTATTCCGTATGAAACTGTAACCCCATTGCTGTCAAATTTCCAACTTTATCATAAAATCAGGCTACTCCTTTTACAATTTGAGGTCTTCCATTTTCAACACAGCTTAAAAAGCTGTGGAGATTGAGTATGAGATCATGTTACTTTTGAAAAAAATGATGAGAAGACTTGAAATTATGAATACATAATACATGTATACCCCAATTTTTACCTGAAACTTTTGCAAGTGTTGTGTACAAGTCCAATCTATTGGAAGCCTTTTAAGAATGAATATGCATTTCATAAATAATTTCACATTAAAAACGGTAGAAGTGAGAAGGTTTGTAAAAAATACTTGTACATCGGACCAATGATTGGAAATGCTTTGTCACCGCTTTGTACGTGAATAGTATAATGTTGCAAATCTCTGTACTGTAATTAAGCAAACCTTTTACGCGCTCTCTAAATTTCATATCTTCGAGGGATTTTGTTTCCCTTATTATACGTAAAATTGCCTTTTTTATTGGGAAATAAGACAAGCCACTGCCAAAAACTTTAAGGACTCGGCCTTTCTAAGTTTCAACCAGATATGGTATTCAGCCTGTTCAAGGGAATTTCTCAGAATGTGAGGCTGTCTTTACTCACTTGGGCAGACAAATTAATAGGCAGTGCATGATACAGCGTTGACAAGGCCTCACACAGCAGTTAATTTGGCGCCATTTAACGTCACGCTGCAGACAAAATTCTGGTGACGGCCTTGGTGAGATGAATGCCTTTGAAAACCGCAGAGAATAAAGACAGGTTCATAGTCTGACAGGACGATTTGAATTAATGTAAATTGTGCCTCTCCTGACCATGTATTCAAAGTCTGTAATCTTTTTGTATGTGGACAATGCCCACTTTCGCCGTTTTTATATAGTTTTCCATCACCACACAAGTTGTTCATCGTTCAAGCGTTCTCCTTTTTAATATTTATAAAGTCAAAAACTACTCGCCTTTTCTTTGGAAAAAGGGCTCTGTAATTTTCTTCAAGAATATGGAACAATTATGTTGAGTGATGCTGTTTGGATGATCCTGCGGTATACATGTACAGTATGTGTCCGCCTTCTATTGTTTTCACAAAATAGGCTAAATAGTACACAGAAAAGACCTTTTTTTCCAAATCGTACAAAGTATTTTACGTATGAAAGTGCAAGGTCAAGTGCAAAAATCGCTGAAAGTCGGTGTTTTTGTTGTGAGCGGAGGTCTGTCTCCGTACGTTGGAGCGTGAAACTGCTTATAATTTATACGCCATGGAAAGTCTATAAAATATATAAATAAATACAAAAAACATTAAAATGGCAAAAACCGTGTCTAACGATGTATTCATTTCTGTTTGTAGGCCTACTTGTAGAATGAGATGTTAAAGCCCATGCGTAGGCTATATGTATTATATTTACTCATTCGGAAGGCAATGTGGTACAAAAATTGTTTAGGATGCATGCAACAGGGATATTCTTCATATTCTTCAAATTATCCAACAGACGGTGTGGGACTTGTGCACAAGCCAAATTTGAAATGCCCCTTCGATATAATTTCACGGTATATTTCTGGAGGTGTTTCGAGCTTATGAACAGCCTTTGACTCTTAATTTCCATGTCCGTGATTAAAATAATGGCCTTCATTGGTGAGACAGCAGCGTTGATTATGGTAATGAAGCACTTACAGGCACCATCTTCTTGCTAATTATACACGTTCTCGCTGACTAAAAACAAACCGAGATCCGGAAATGGACTAAGTCTTGGCGAGAACGGATCGATAAGTTTTGAAACCGCTAGACTCACTTCCACTCATAGCGCTTAGACGCCGAGCACTGGTTCGCATGAGCTAAAGACAACGAGGCTTAATACTAGAAGACACAGAAATGGCATACACAACGAGTAATTAAATTCTTGCATTAAACATGCATCGGAGGATGTTAACATTAAAAACGTGAGTACAACAGAGAGGAGAAGAAAACAGGACTGAATCTTACCCGACACAAATGTCAGCTTAATTATGTGGGCTAATGCCATCAATTGATTTGAAACCGCATGTTCAATTTTCAGTTAAGGGTCCACGGCATTTCAATAGGGGAATGCTATGTTTTACATTGTGGAAAGTCTTTGTTCAGAGATGTACAACGTGTGGAAAGGGTTGTACACAGGTGCGTCGCCCAGATTCTGCTTTGCCCTGCATTGTGAATTACAATCTGTATCTCATTTCGGTTCACTTACAAACATAATGAAGATAATCTGAAAACAACAACTGCGATTTGAGAATAATTCAGCAAAACAGTGGTCAATGCTTCAGCTCTCCTGATATTCATTTACATGTATACTAAACCTACCTTGCCGCCACATTTCTGCTGCTTCCATAAGTATGGCATACCCAAGGGCGTTGGCTGCGGGGGGGGGTCGGACTCCGCACCCCCAGGGCTAAACCAGCCTACGCCCCTGATACCAGTGTCCTGCTGTTGCTTTTAAGATTTCAAGCCCGTTGCATTCTGTCATCCTAAACTCCGGCTACGCTGTGCTGCACAGGTCGGGCGTAAATCCCTGGGAGATGGGGGGGGGGTATATATTCCCTCACTTTTTGAGTGGGGATGGGCTATTGAACCCCCCCCCCACAATTTGTTGTGAAGAATTTTTCAGACTTCCAACGACTTAACTTTGAGAAACCAATTGGAAATCCATAAATATGCCATTCTTAATACATACTACACTTGTTCATCAATACCTCCATGATGAAATCCCCACGTAAAAACTAGTGTTATTGAATAGTAACTGCAAAAAATATCTTCCTCTTTGGGGCAAATGTGCATTTTGAGTCCCGCTCCAACCGCTGCGAGCTTCAGCCGCCCAAAATGATAAGCATTTTGAGAACGGTCTATCAGCCACTGATGTTTGTTCAAGTCAAAGACCAACTTCGAGGTGATAATTCAAACCTACGTGGGGGGGGGGGCTCGCCTGACTCACATTTAAGCAAGGAACAATTCATCAGGGGTGCATTAAGTAAACATAACACATCTTTGAGCAGCCACACCGATGCATGATTTTCATTCTGTTCGCCTTGCGAGATAGCATCTCTCGGTGACCATGGTGGATTTTGGAGCCAAGAGCCTGTCGAATTGGCGGTGAGGATCAGACGGTCCTGCATGCCTATATAACAACCGTTTCACCTGGATTGAAATTTCGGTCGAACGTACGGCATCTATTTTCTGGTCTGCCGTTTCATCTTTGCCGACATTTTCCTCCTTCTTTCAACACTAGGCAAACACGCTGGCTCGAGGATTAACCGGAGTCTGCCGTCGTTATGGAAACGCTGTGTAAGCAACAACATGAATTCTCTATGGCCTATTGTGGACTACAATGAATGAGCACAGCGAAACTTACTGCTTCATTTAATGTGCAAAACATCATCGGCAATGTTGTTTTTGCTCCGGTTGCAACTGCAAATTTCTACCACTTACGACGACGTCAACAAAATGTATAAGACAAAACGACCATATTCTTCATGATCAGGAAAGCTTTTGGATCAATTTTAACAGCAAAACCTAGATGACGGAGAGTTATGATGAGCAGTATTTCGACAGTCCTGCCTGCTCACGCCAGCTCCTACCCTGGATTTATTGATTAACCAAGCCCCGGCCACGTGCTACAGTGAAGTGTTTGACCCCCCGCGCGCACGAAACATCTTAGTTGAAACGAAGCCGGCACCTCTACATAGCACGCACGCGAACGTGCCAAGAGAGGTAGGATAATCATGGTGAACGTCAGGTCTTAATGGCCAACAGTCATTACTGGACCTTTTGCATCCCTTTTAGCCTTAGGCGGTGCGGTATAACCGATCTTGGGGCTTTAGAGTTCTATTTCTCCTTTTGTTTTTATCTTTCCATTTTTTATGCCCGTCGGCTGACCTATATTTTTGTCGATAGGGATAATACCAGAATGATAATTATTAATCACAACTCCTCATTCTGAATGGGAGATTTGTGCTGAATGGTTCGTAGTTCGTATGTTTGCTTGCAATGATAGGTCAATAGTGCAACGGTCAATAGTGCAATGGTGAAGACCCTACGTAATTATTACTATATGATCAATTTGCCTTTTGAAATAAAACCCAACCCGAAACGGCCCAGCTTGAAATTTTATCTTCCTTATAGAGAAATTAGATATTTTGCAAGATGTCCTATGCAACATGACAGTACTCAAAGTTTAAGTTATGTGAGGATTTCGGCTCGGAACAAATTTAGGCGAAGTTGCCCATTTTTGTGAAGGCAGTTTCAAAGCTACAACACAGATACTTTCAACTTCAATGCAAATTTTGTGTAAATGGGCACGTTAATACGCCACTGTACACATTCCACTCTTGAGACGTTGAATTGACCGGTCGTGAGCCAATTTTACATTATCGATTTTCTACTTTTTTATGCGTTCCGTGTTTTTGTCTGGCCAAACTCACCATTAATGTCAACAGGGCGTGTTTCGTGGAAACGTACAAAAAAAGGAGGGCTGCACAAACTGTAATGAGCGTTAGCTTTTGGTCTGTAAAAACTCCAAGCCAGTGTTTTCAAAGCAAGCCAGGTTTTTCACGCAGACGATGAGGATTGGCAGCCCCAGGACCGTGTACTATTGTTCGGCTTATTGTTGACAAAAAAAGCTTTTATCGCGCGGTTTGTACCTTGCACCCGCGCCCTGCGATTTTGCACGTGCAGCTAGTGCTGTGCAATTACCCAGTTTGGCGTGCCGCCAAGAAATCTTCGAGTCGGCGGGGCCCACGTGCAGGACACGCGCCTGGTTGTCTGGGGGCCACGCGAGGTTACTTTTAAAGCACGCCCCTTTTTTAAAGCACTGAGATAAACCAAGCACTCTGCCGCTTCTAGCGCGCTCGGCATGGTGCAGTGCATACCGGGGCCAACAACAATATTTATGCAGCTTTCATATCAAAACTAACTGGGACTGAGTGGCCCACGCGGGCCGACTTACGCCCCCTGTGGCCACATCTTCAACCGTCCGTATAGGTTTCCAAATTCCCAATCGCAGAATTACTGCAGCGAGCTTGCCGTGGTGGGGGACTTTTCCGTTCAAAGCTTCCATATTACAAACCTCGATCGAACAAGCTCAATGAACTAAATCTCGCTAAAATTCACAGTATCTTGTCTCGTTGACGAGTGACTCGTCAAGTGGCGTTTAGCATGATGTAGCAGGCTGATTGTCATCCACATTTATTTAATTAGGTAGGTGTGTGCCTTAAACAGAATGTCAGTCGCGGATTTTTCCACCGATTGATCAAGTTGTAAAGGCAAGTCACAGGGATGGGACATGTGATGTGTGAACACGAACTTGTATTGCGGCACTTTTTGGTTCACTGTAGTACTGACAACTAAAATAATGGCCATGCTTCCTGGTGTAAATGTCTGTTCTTCTAGCTATATCGTTCCTGGTGTATTTTCTTCTAACTATCATTCCTTCGGATATTCGATATACTTTGAACGGAATACCGGCACAGGAAACATGATACGGCTGGTGTCGTGCTGGACAAGGCCATGCCAAGAGTAAGCCCAAGACGTACGGCAATGTAAACCCCAGCTGGTTTCCCCCTCATCTGTACCCCTGTACTGACAAAGCTATCAGGCCGACAGCAAGCGACGCTGCTGGCAGCGTAGATGCTCTTCGTTCAGAATCATCTCACTTAACATGCCAAATCGATATGCGCCCAAACCGGAAAGAAACTTGTGAAAAAATCATTGCAGCTTAGCGGCCGACAAGCTATACTACAACGCACAAGCAGGATGACATGGCATATGCCATCTAGTCTGCTGTCCAAGCCATCCACGCCGCAGCACCAGTTTATTTATAACCATGGAAGTCAAGTCAATAATATGCAAATTACCAAACCTCGGCGATCACGTGAATCGACTGCAGTGCGCATGGTGAATAATACATAGCAAGTTTAAATCTCAATAATGATTCGAAAAAGGATCGATTTTTTTATACTCTCACAAGTACTGCCATATTTTGAGATTTGCGAAATCGAATTCACAGGGAGAGCGATACATGAAAAATTTCACAAGAAAGTTAAATGTCATAATTAAAACATGTGTACCATTTCATTAAAACTAAACCATCAGATAAAATAAGATTTATTTCTCCAAAATACGTCTCAAATTCCCATTGCCAAGTTATTTTTTGTAAAAGACCGTTTCATTTGGCAATATCTCCTCTACATTATTGTTACGACCACAGACTGACGGTCTGCAAGGTCCATTGTAGTCAGTTGAACCTGAGGGAGAGGAATCATACCTGAACTGCAGCCCCAAAGTGAACGTGACTGACCCAGTCTTGGCTGCCTGGATGGTCCTTGACTCTCTGTCTGCACGCCAGCAGACTGTCTCTACTTGCACAATCTCTCCTGCTTTTAATGAAGATTAAACACAAAGGGTGAACGAGACACTATTGCTGCCGTACATTCGGTCGGCCGGCTGGCAGTCTGCTCCCGACCTTCGGTTGGGGGTCACGTGTTGAATTTGCGGTTGAATGTAATCTTTGATAAAAAATAAAAGCAACATCGGGCTATAACTCATTAAAAATTCAAATACCGTTAACTATAGGCCTAATAGGAACAGAAAATCAACCATTAAACGCAAAAAGAATCAAATTCTCTTCTCAACTACTGACTGCAAAAACGTGCATATGGGTCACGTGAGATTTCTTTTATAATTAGAGAGATATTTCGACACAGGTGCTCAGCAACATAGGAACAAGCGGTTGATGCAATTTTTAATTTCCCCAAACACCCAATAGGGACTATACACTGTACAACCAGTTCGCTACAACATGGAATGTAATCACCAATGCACGAGAAGACTGCATAGCGGCAATGAAACATGCTTATAGCGAAAGTGACGTAGAGTTGGACAGAACTGCAGTGGACATGGAGTGCAAAAGAAACGAATAAATTACGCAGAGTTGTTGTAAAAAGCGCCACCTCTTCTCCTCTAAAACCGAGTGTGTGTAAAAGCCAACGTGGGGCAACTCGATGATCAACTGAGGAGAAATTAAAATGTCGAGAATCCCAGGCCTGCCTTGCGACATAAGAGACTGGGCAGATGGATAATAGCATCTCGCAAAGCAAATAAAACTATAACTTGATAACCGTTCACACAAACCAAAAAGTACATGCTGCCTGCGAAAATACACTTTGTTTACTTCCTTTGACCAAAAAAAAAAATCCAACAATTTTCTCAAACTCCGTAACTGTATACCTTCCACAAAACAAAAAATTCCACTTCAAATACCGTTGCCTCTGTCAGATTGTCTGAGTTATTTCTCTTTCCTTCCGTTCAAGTAGGTGACTCAAAGTAACGATAATTTAATGTTGGCTACACACGATTTTTGGAAGAGCATAATTAGAGTGTGCGCAAACAAATTGAACAACACGTGGCCCAGTGAGACAAACACCAAGCTGCACCATTCAAGCCCGGGAATACGGTTCATAAGGTAATTAGTTGTACCGTTCGATATTCCAATATCTGATATACATGTAATCCCCAACCAAGGCCAGTTAGCTTCTATGGAATAGGCCAGAAGTGTTTTTCATATCGAGGTACCAATTTCTCCTAATGCATATTTATTAAATACGGGTTTATTGAGCTATAACATCCTACGATTGTTTGTAATTACCATGTAAATATCAGGTTAAAAAATTACGATTGATATTCTGGCCAACTTTTAACAGAAATATATGAGTGACAAGCGTAATTATAACAAAACGGTCGAGGTATAAATGCAAATAGCCTAATGTGATAGAAAATGATTATTTTGACGTCTAAGTTCTCTTAATACGACATTGCTACAGAATGACCAATGCATATAACAATGATGATACTCGCATTAACCAATTTATTTGATCTTTGGGTTACTTGTCCAAATGTTGAAAGAAAATCATCTCATATTTTCCAGAGCAGTTTGTCTGATTTGGAATCTGATTAAATAGTCACGCTAACGAAAAGAAGGCTCGGTTTGGTAGCAAGTAGGCCTACTGTTAGCAAAAGGACCAATGAACAAAAGCAGAATTCAAAATGAAGGCGACAATACAGCACAGCTATGCAACAGTAAATATGTTTACGATAATAATGATCAATATGCTAAACAGCCATAGGGTGTTCTGAAACAAGTGAATATCATAATCACGTGGTTGCAACTTCGACTGCTATTAGTGGTTTTTCAGCTTTTGGTATGCTCAATTACCAACGCGGGTGTGTAGACGTTGTAATACGTAAACGGTTAGCTAACTTAGTTTTGCGGATAACTGCTGTACTGTACTTACTGGATATAAACTATACTCTAATAAGATCTTATATTTTGAGCTTAATCGAACATGGTTGACATTATTATGCAAGCTAGCAGCAAAGAGTGTCTTGATTAATGGTGTTTTTCTGTTGCTAGCCTGTGGGGCTCCGAGCTGGACCAAGAGAGGGCGCAATTTTCCCAACAATGGAGATTCCTTTGGTAGTAACTACGCATCACTAATTCACGAACGACTGTATAAAGAAACGCAGGCGTTGCAGTCGTATCGCTAGTATAACTAAATGAACACTGCCGACCCATATGCCTCTTTTCAACCGATGAGGGAGTGCATGTGCTCAGGGCGGATTCAGTCACAGACGTTACACAGCTCTGCAATTCGATATTTCAAGTGGACTATAAACCCAAACAAACTGAAAACTTGAACAAGTTTGGCTACCAGCTGTTCCCTCTTTTTGCATTTAACACGTGAAGAGTGCTTAAACGAATCGCTCCATTCCAATCATGGACACAACTGACCTAGGACTACTTCACCAGGGCAGCTCAAACCAGTATAGCTCAAACAGCTCGGCTAAACAGCGCGATTGTCCAGTTCGGCAAACATCTGGTGCGCGTGNCACACTGGTCATGCACCATTTTCTCCAATGAGTTTGTTGGGAACTCGAACCACCATGGATCAATGCCTGATGTTTGGACCCAACTAATATGCACGAGGCAGTCCATAAAGTAGAATCGGACAAAATACCGACTTTCTGGACTCCGTTTCCATGTTTAAACGTGCCAAACCCGCCTCTCCCTTTATAGTATGTACGCATATCTCCTATAGTATGTGCGCATATCTCTTATAGTATGTACGCGTTCTCTTTTGGTTTATTAGACCGATTGTAGCGGTACTGGTAAGATAAAAAAAAAATTGTGCTAAAAGATACTGTGCTCTTTTCGACGTATAAAAGCGGGTTCTGGTAAATATTAAATCAAAAGAAAGTACATGAATTTTATGGTAATTCATATAAATCAAAATTAGCGCTTTGCACATTGAAGTAGGCCTATAACGGTACCTTGGGCCTCCGTCCTTTTATACGCAAGTGTGTATTAAGTACCATCCCCTGTACATGCTCTAATACACCCCTCTAATGTGTGAGAGTTGGCTGGTGAGCCCGTCTCAAAAACGTTTCAAGAACGCATCGTACCTAAATCGCAAACATTTCCAACCCGGTATTTCTGCCCTTTGCCAGGTTAACTCTAGTCTAAATCAAACTTATCGTCACCGACACCACACTCAGTTGCAAGTGGGCGTCAATTCGTGAAAACCGCGTTATCAACCATTTCCGTTTCACCAACTAGCACCCGGCAGTGGACGTGCACATCGGACACTGAAGCCAAACAATCGGACTGACTTTTATTTTCACGAACTGACCCCGAACCCCCCCCCAGCTTAAGGCAATTCAGCACAGAGAAAAGTGTTTTGAATGGTTTGACATGAATTTAATCCACTCATCTACTTGCTGCCTTACCAAAAACATTGATTTAATATTCGTTTTAACTAGTGGAATAAAGATCGATATCAGTATCACTTTAGAGGGTATCAGTTCATGAAAACGAAAATAACTCGGTTCTCTTGAATGCGCACAACCTCGTGCACGCCCGAGTCAGTTCGTGGTGGTGACACTTTAACCACCACAACTGTTTAACTCGGTAAAGGGAAAATGTCAAACTTGTCAATTAAATCCAAGGTACCTTGTGGCATTTACGTATTGCGAATGGTTTCCCCCAGCCAAATTCGTCGAATGGCCCTAACGCTGATCGATAACAACCGTCAAATCCTCATATCATTTCTGCTGTTGTTTCAAAAGCGACTTTATAGAAACTCCGGAAAGGACTTACGTTACCGAGACCTGCAGGACACTGATCAGAAGACGGCAGCAAGGTCACAAAACTGTGCATGTCGGGGAAGGGGGGTTCAATGCACTGTTGTTAAAATGCAAAATCTAGCCATACCGAAATATGTTTGTCCCTGTTTGATCTTCAACAATGCCCTTTTAAGATTAGTATACAGGTTTTGAAAAAACCTCAACACTTTTACACGGATAACTTAAAATGCATTTGTGTCCAGCAAGTAGCATTTCCTTTTCAACAAAGGACGAATAAATTGGTTAAAACTTTATACCATTTTGCATGCAAGATTTTTGCAAGGTATCATAGTATAAACCCTATCTAACGTTCAACTTTGCTTGTCGTGAACATGTTTTCAAATGTAACTTTGGGACCTTCACTATGCCCAATTTCAATGTAATCAACGAGACTGCTGCCGCATACTATTTGTCATGACGCAAATTAAACATTCACACTCGTTAAGAAATATCCACAATCATTCATCAAGGTCGTGCAACTTCGGCCGCGATTGCATCATTGTTCATGTACATGCAAGCTACTGAACATATCAACGCTCGTGCAGCATCAATATTCATGATGCTGGAGGCGCTGTCCCGAATAAGCACTGTTGATTGGTCCAACGCAGCTCATGACGTTCCTTTCGTCATCGGTGCACTCGCCACATGACCCGTGGGTGGAAAACACAACGAAGGAAAATCTCCATACGGATCACAATCTCGTAGGTTTCCTATTCTAGACACCGCAGGTCTTGTCGAATTCCTCTCTCAAAATGGCGCCAAATTACCATTTATTACCCGAAAATTATACAGACACGACATGTCTTTGGGTTTTCGGCTACGGGTCGCTTCTTTGGAAGCCAAATTTCGAGTATTCAACACTGGAAATCGGTCACGTCAAGGGCTACGTTCGGCGTTTCTGGCAGGGCAACACAACGCATCGAGGCGTGCCGGGAAAGGTAAATGCTACATCATCTATATTAGTTTTACTTGTTTGAAGTTTCTTTCTTATATTTTCACTGCAATTATGGCTGAAATATCGATCATGAAGAATACCAATATTTCGCACCGACATTTCTTTGGATAAAAAAGGATGACAATAAATCTCTTGCCGTTTTGTTGTATGTTGCAGCCTGGAAGAGTAGCTACTCTAGTCAAACAAGACGAGGTAAGTCTTTGCCACTAATTTCTTTCTTTTTCTTTTTTTGTTTTGTTTTCCAGTTTCAAACAAGTTTCATTGTCACTGATAGTTATTTTGGGAGTCACACATCGCAGAAATGGGGCCTCGGCTTTCATTTTCTGTGAATTCCGCCCTGCAAATAAATCAGTGTAGGCCTAACTGTGGAAACTTATGCGACGCCGTTGCAAAAAACAAAACACAAACAAACAAACAAACAAAAAAAAAAACAAAAACAAAAACAAGTGTAACAAGAAATACTCAACGAGGTTATTCAACTGAATGCCATCAGTCAAACGGAAACATTCTTCCTTCTTCGCATTGCCAATACCTTATTTTCATCACGACAGTGACCCTCTTTGCATGTCAAGGAGTTTTGTTTGTATGTTTTTTGTTTACATTTTTGTTTATTGTAGTTTGCAAGGGTTGGTGTCTGTGGTGCACTTCTTGGTGATAAGGTTTGACTCTGTGTCAGTATTTAAGAAAACATTCGAAAAATAAATCATTCCTGAAAATGGTTTCAGGTAAAGAATAATTACTTCACGCAAATTTTTAAAAACTCTATGACAAACATAGCTCTACATGACTGACGTAGCTCTACAAAAATTAATGCAGTTCATAAAAATAATGACGATGTAATTTCCGTAGTGAGTCAGACTTCGTAAGCCACTTCCCTTTTAGCGTGCCAGATCAAAATAATATTTTAAGTAGAGGTTGATTCAGGCTATCGCAAAGGTCTCCATCTTCTGTGGCATTCCACAAATGTGACACGGTATGTTTGTGTTTATCCCTTCGGTTGACCCAAACACGCCTGGGGTTGTTTTGCCCACGCACCCAGACAGATTTTTTTGTTATGAATGAATCCCCAAATACTACAACCTGACCGCTTGACACTGTTACACCCACACACCACCCAAACCGGCTTTCCAAGCATCGCACTGAGCACGTGGAGTTGTTGACAAGGATGACGTAAACGTGTCGGTCACATGATGTGACGCACTTCGCAGCTGCGGAACTGACGTGACGTATATGCTGTGTGATACTCGCTTTCAACTGATTATTGGCAGTGCGGTTGGGTTCCAGAATTTATCCTGACTGAAATGTCGACAGTTTTTAAAAGTAAAGTTTAAGTTCTTTTCAATTCTATGGCTTATTCAGACAGAATGTAATTAGTAAGGTAACTGAACCAAGTGAAAGCAATACAAGACATTAGTTTCAAATACATGTAGCTGAGTAAGGAAAATTGTTACGATTGTTTTTTTTTTTCTAAAAAAGGAAAAGAAAAAAGAGCAAAATTGTTTGTTTTTATTTTTAAAATTCAAATGCGAATTCCATGACTTGTATGACAACATGGATTATTAACACTTATCATTCAACGTTTAGCAAAGTTCATGCATAATGCGTAATATTATTTAACCGCACACATTCGACATGCAAACTTAGCAAACCTTTGCGCAACACATCCCGCCTATGTGGAACTGAAACCTAGGCCAGCTAGTAGATTGCTAATAAGTGGTAGACCGTGGGAACTGGGCGAGAGTTGGGTGGACAAAGCTATACAGACGTGCACTGGCCCAAGGCCTGGCTATAGGGAGGTGTTGGGAAATGTGGTGTGGTTATTGATCCAATCGCCCATATCGTAAAGGTCGATCGATAGATTAGAGGTGGAACGGGGTGTATATATGTAAATGTCCGTTTAATAATTTCCAGCCTGTAGAAAAGGCATAAGCTCACATGTAGACCGTTCGAGCTTTAAGTTCACTTTGCATTCTGTTTTCCTCCGAAAAAACAACAACAAAGAACAATACAACACCAAACAAACAAACAACTCCCAAACAATAATCTTATTGGGAGGGGAAAGCACTTATTTCGGTGCTGTTTATTGTTGGATGACATGGAACCAAACCGGGACCAAAGTTTTCTTAGATTTCAATACTTACCCACACAAAAAATACAATTTCCTCCGGTTGATTACCGCGTGTTTACGTTCCAAAAACATATAAATAATGCCAAATATTACTTCCCTCTCGGTTACGATAATCCACTCAAGAATCTCCGGCATTTCACCGTTCAAAAATTGCTGGTCTTCTGAAAAACGTCCACAACGCAATGGCGGCAGACATAGTACATGTACTATGTGACTTGCTAAATTTCACCGTAACACGACGTGTGAGTCGATCACAGAAGGATGAAGTTATACATTCGCCAGTACTTTCACCAATGTAACGATGGCTGGTAGAATAAAATGTACATCGTTTGTGTGCTTCAGTTCCATTATGTGGAACGTTTGTGAAGTATTTTTATGTTGCTATTTTTCATACCAGCCCCAGACTCTATGCCGCCGATCAGCGACTGGGTGACTTCGGCAATTTTGTACCAAATGTGCCACGCGCAACATGCAAAATAAAAACAGCAATATTCCATTCTGATATATCAAACATGCTGTGTGTTTGGGGCCTTTCTAACTTATGCTGTTACATTTGAGTTTGATAAAAATAAAACAAAGAACGCCTGCATTTCATGTACATGTTAGTTTATTTATACAAGACAAAATGTCATATTTTCATTCCATTTTTATTTGCACTGAAAAGCAAAAATAAAATATAATCCTATGCATTGTTCGCAATAAGGACATAAAAAATAAACTTCATCCTTTCAGTACAGCATTCAACATTTGAATTGGTCAAAAGATATTTTGCTGTTTTTATCTTCCAAACTAACAAGAAATGTACAATTAACTTATTTTCATCACTGAAATGCGGTCCTTTTACAAATTTATTACCACATTTCTTGGATTTAGTAATACATTTGGATCAATCCTGCAGTTCTAATTAAGCCACATTCATATTTAACATAGATGTCTTCAAATTCTCTCCCCAACAGTGTTCACAACTTTCAAATAATGTTGTTTTTTCCTTCTCCGCTAATCATGCTTTCAAATAAATGACAATTAAAATATAAATTTAAATTAAATGCACGAGAATGCAGTTAAAACTACGTACAAGAATGAATAAAAAACCAAGTAATTTCTAAGTACACTGTGTACACGTCGGTCCTCAGAACACTTTCACAATAATGTCAAATTTGCTTAGGACGGACTCCTTCATCGGCCATTTTATCTTTGACCATGTAAATAATTTTTGTTTCATCTTTCATCTACTTTTTAAACACATAAGGCTTCCAGTGTTAAGGCCAAGTTATCACAAATATATCACAAGTCTGAGGAGGCATATAGGAGGATCACAACTGATTAAAACTGGTATCTTACCATAGAGAGCTACTATCTCTCTGTGACAAGTTAAACATAAATCGAAAATGGTGAACCAGTGACTCACTGACATCAACCACGATGAGGTACTACTCACCACCACGAGTAAAGTACTTGCCACAGTGAGTTACTATCTTGCTATGACAAGACACTAATTTTGAAAAAAAAATTACAGGTTGTGGCCCTTCTATGCTTCTGTACAAGTTACCGTCTCAAGCCAAGTTGCAAGCTATTTAAATTAACTGTAATCAAAGCATTCCTTTACCACTGTTCATTCCTTTTTGCTTGTGGCTTAACTTTTGACTTGACCTGTGACTGACTTGACATGGACTTTTCCAAAAATCCAGCAGTTGATATCCAAGTAGTTAATATGTTTATGACTTACATCAAAGTTCTGTTTTGTTCGTTATTCACAGGGTGTGACGTGGGGAATGGCCTTCCTACTCAAGGGTGAAGCACAGATTCTGGATGCGCTAAGCCACTTGAACACCAGGGAGTGCCAACTGGGTGGATACACCATCCACAGCACCACCTTCCACCCCAGGAAGGGTTCAGAGCATGAGGTGGTGGTCTTCACTGCAACGCCGGGCTGCCTGAACTACATGGGGCCAGCGCCCATGGCCACCATAGCCAGTGAGATCCTGTGCTCCAGAGGTCTGAGTGGCCACAACCTGGAGTACCTCTTCCGACTAGCAGAGACCGTCCGGCGGCTGATTCCTGAGGATGAAGATGAGCACCTTTTTGAGTTGGAGGCTGCAACCAAGAAGATGTTACGACGTCTCAGCTGCCGCACACCCTCCCAGGAGATGTTTGCCATCCCTGTAAAACATTCAGAGGAGTCTAACAATAGTTTGAGCAAATGGCCGTCCACTCAGCCTACTCTACAAGGACAGATGCTCACCAAAAGCCATTGAGACAGATTATCAGTATTTTGTGATTTGTTGTGAGTCAGTAGAGAGAAAGATCTGTACCTCCTTTCAAATGAACGGCATCTGAGGCTGTGGTGTACATCAACAAAAAGGTGAAACTATCAGGCAAATGAGCGCTTCATTTCAAAGTGAATCGGGTAAAGTCGAGCCAAAAATGGTGCAATACTCAAAACAGCAAAAATACACGGACATTGAAATAGTACGTGGCACACACCAACCTCACTAGATGATGTATATAAAATTACTTTATACATAATCATGCTCAAAGTGTGAACAAGGACAGAATAGGAATGTTTATAAACTATTATATTCTATGTGATCATCACTTAAAAAAAACTGACCACCTAAAAATTGATATATATTGAAGCAGTAAATAGTATGTGCATATCAACTATATGTTTATCAACCTAACCAGATAAATACATATTTTGCAAATCATGCAGAAAGTCTGATTTAATAAACACAATAAAAATGCCTAGAACTGATTATACCCTGTATGAATATAACTTTAACAAAAGACTCAATTTCCTCAGCAAAAATTAAATGGCCCATTCCAAAATTGGAATCTCTTGCAGCTGTTGTGAAGGCTGTGTTTTCCAACAGCAACAAAATCCCTACTTAGCTATTCTGTATCTATCAGTTTGTGTAAAAAAATAAAAAGGTCTCTCCTATACATGTGATTTGGAATGCAAGGTTTGCAATAAAACCCCAACCTTTCTCTTTCTAAAACACCCCAAAAGAATTACTTTGGATCCCTAATCCCATTCGTTCAAATTGTTTATCCAAAATCTTGCCACAAATGACTATCATGGAGATTAGCACTGACCTTGTAATATTCAATATTTTACGTGTATGTTGGCACTGATGCCAACAGCGCAGGCCAGTAGAATATTGCGGGATGGGTGAGGACTCGTGCACAGGGCACTATTTCACCTCAACTCTTCTTTCATCATGAGAATAATGCACAAAGCCAGAGAGGATGGGCTTGGGAGGGGAGTCAGGGGTAAAGACATATTTTGGGGTGAACTAAATTTCAGATGTCAAAATTATGCAAATATAGTGCAAATACAGTGAGTAAGGGGCAAACTGGAATGGAGGGGACAGCACCTGCATACTTCAACCAATGCATTTCCTTTGTGATTAACACTGAAATAACACAAGCATTCTCAAAAACATCAATTTTATTTTTTCTATTTGAATGACTGTAAAGCAGCTGTGCATATAGTTGTATACACAGAATAGTGTAATACCAATGGATTATTCATGCCAATGTAGGTACTTCAGAATACAATATCAAAATGCATGTTTCCATTTTAAGAATTGAGAAAAATAAATTTGGATTCATGTGTAGTCTGATATTTTTGTTTCCATGTTAGACTGTTTTGTTTTGTGGTGGTTCAGAGGGAAAGAGTATTTTGTATTTTTAATTTTTGCATTTGGGAATGCTTAGTATTGTTTTTGCCAAAAGCATGCTTCTTTTTTATACATTGTGTTTTCCATTAAAAGCAATATAGTAGACTACTTGATTTCATGACCTCCAGCTTAATTCCATAAGGCAACTCCTTCTACTTTTCTCTTGAAAATGCTGTTTATTTTACAGGGGAAAATCGGCGAAATGCCACATCAAAGAAAATGACAGTGAGAGAAAGCATACCAAATCAGGAAGGAATCGTGGATGAGCACGATCTGTTGGGCTGTTTGTCACTGCCGCACTGACACGGCCTACGAATTAATAACGGCAACACAATCTTGTCAAATATTGACCTAGGCACCCTGCAAACACACAAACAGCCCTGGACGTGCAACAAAAACTGTCATAACACCGACCCCTCTGACCAAAAGGGTTGGCTGGGCAGGGGCAGTGGCGATGGTGATGGGGGGGGGAGGTTGGCAGCAAGGCACTCTGGGGAAGATAACACCCCGTAATTAATACATCGGAGGAGATGCAAATTAGAGGGAGAGATTAGGTTCATTAATTACATGCCCCGACTTCACAATATACTTCACAATATACGTAGACAGTGACGCATCAGGCAAGCTGTTGCCAGGTGAGGCTTTTGTGCAAAACAAGTGAAGCTGATCTGAGTGCAGCCACTTCATAAAAGTGCAATTTGGGTGGGGGGTTCCGAAAAGCTACGGTGAGTGCACGTCAATTGGCAGCATTAAAAATTCAGCATCAGTGGGCTATAAATTGCATGAAGAATAATACGTCTTTTGAAATTATAGGGGGGTGGGGTGGGGCACACGACGCACAAAGACTGTTTGCATGACTGCCATGATGTGACATTTACATGTAGATGCACTTTTCCATTCCGAAAAGTGAAGCAATCAACTCAAAGTACATAATGGCCTGTGTGAAAGGTCAACCTTTGACTTTCATGAAGGAAGTACACGTACAGGCTGCAATATAATGCCAACAGAGCCCTTTCCAAAACCATCTTTCTCTTGATAAATTAGTTTACAATTGAGAGCCAGGGGGGGAGATGCTGAAAAAGAGACGATTCTCCGGCCATAAAATTGGAATCATTTACTGTCCTCTTTTTTACTTGGGGACAGGAGAGGATTAGAACAGAGGACATGAAATGATTGTCTCTCACTTTGGTGGGTGAATGCACTTTCATGTAATAATGCTACAAACACCCCACTACAAAACCATTGATCTGATTTTTAAAATACTGATCTAGACAAAGAGGTAACTTTAAAAACCAAAACTGTCTCACCAGACAGCAAAAAGTCTCTGATCCCCCCTTTGTTTTTCTCAGACAGAATGCCCACCACATCGGCCTGCATGAACAAAGTCTTGGGCCTTCACACACATTTACAATTGATGGGCAAGGCCTAATATTAAACTGACAACATCGAGTCCCGTGTCCTACATGTAGGTAGGCTCCAACACCAGACACCAAGAGATGCATCTATGGTACATGTACTTCATATGTCATCTACTGCAGGCATACATCTTGCTTACTGCACCAAGGCAGATACCAACAGTGTTCTTAACACTCCATTAATTTTTCTAATGCTGGTTTCTAATCTCCTCGTGCAAGTTCTGATTATGCCCAAGAACAGGTACGTTCAAGCAAGAAAAGTCTGCACTCTTGCACTGATTGGTAAAATAAGTTCATCACTCGACAACTCTTTTCATACGATTGGGTTATTTTTGAATCTGTCAAAGGCTTTTGACACAATAGATCATCATATTCTGATTAGTAAACTAAATCGATATGGAATTAGAAGATTTGCTCTAGAATGGTTCAAAAATTACTTAAGTGATAGGAAACAGTATGTAGTATGGCATAACACCAACTCTTTATAAACATTTGCACCAATCAGATGTAGCGTCCCTCAAGGTTCAATACTTGGTCGTATACTTTTTCTGATTTACATAAAATACATCTGTAACTTGTTGAATATACTCTGCGGATGACACTGATGTGTTCCACAGCAGTAAAAACTTACCTGAGGCAATTCACACTATTAATCGGCAACTATGCAAAATCTCTGAGTGGCTTAAATGTAATAAATTACCCATTAACTTAAATAAAACCAAATGTATGTTGTTTTCTAATTGTAAAGTTACTAGGAGCAACACTGTATATTTGAACAATACACAATAGGACAAGTTGATACCTGTTAATTTTTAGGAGTAATTATTGAAAAAAAAACTTTCTTGGGAGCAACATTGCCAAAATTCCTCATATCACTTTCTCAGAAAAAATGCATTTTAAGAAAACTAAAAAATGATCTATTCTTAATCTATACTCCCTTGTCCCTGCCACACCTTCAGTATAGATGGGGTAACACTTACCCCTCCTATATCAATAAATTGTATATCATGCCTAAGAAAACATTAAGAGTAATTAATAACTCGAGATCCCTCGAGATCCCATTCTGCAAACCTTGTCAGTTTTTGATTTATATGAATAACACCTCAGAGCACTGATGAGTAAATTTGAAACGAAAGTCTTTCCCTAAATATTTACTCATTATTTAACAAAAACTCAGATGTTCCTTTTTATAACACAAGATCAGCCTCAAATCTACAACTCCACAAAGCAGAAACATCTCTTTATTTATCTACTGTCCCCAATGCCTGGTTTTAGGTCACTGGAACTTGTCAAAAAGTATCTTAAAATGTTGCTGTTGTCACATTATTCTGATAAATAACTTATTGTCACTTTCATCATTCCACACACTGTTGAAAATTTACCATTACTATTATCTGGCCACTTCCTTTTTGTCATCATTTGTTATTCTGTTACTTTCTTTCTTCTTATTTGAGGGGTTTACTCGTTCCCTTGTAGTTATTATCATAGAAATTTATTTACTTTATATGAAACAGGATTATTGATGCACACACAGATAACTTATTCTGTTTCTGATCTTGTAATACATAATAGCCCATTATTTAAATAATTAGAAACAGGTTACAGATCTTGTACAAACATTTGCTTCTTATCTGGAATCCTCAATTATTAGAGAATTAGAGAACTAGAACTAGAGAACTAGAAGTAGAAGTAAAAGGAAACCAAACCAAACCAAACCAAAATAAAATTGCGTCATGCTCAAACTGAAGCACTTTCTGAAACTGAGCTCACAATCAGACAATTGGTTAACTTTCAAAGTTGCTCTCAGGTCATCATTCCACCCTCACATCGTTAGTTCAAAGTTGTATGGGATTGTACTTTGTCAAAATTTTCAAAGACCCAGTGATATAACAGAGTATCCTCACTTTTACATGGAGCATTCCAACATGCAGTAGCTACCAGCCTAATGAGTTTAATTAGGCCGTGTTTGTTTCACAATCAGTGAGCCGCTGTTGGTTTATGGGCACCAAAACCCAAATAGTATATGGTGCAACTCAGTATTAGGATCATTAATCAAGATCTAGATCCTGGTGAAACAAAAGGGCCCATAGCCTCAATATCTGGGCAAGAACAAAGATGGCTGCCTAGCAGGAGCTCTGAAAAAATGCATGTAACTATGTGGTCTCTTGTGCCCCACACTGTATCCTCCTGATACATTCTGCAACCAGCGGATGGATGCCCCCCTCTGCAACCAGCAGATTGATACCCCCCCCTGCATTCGCTGATAACATCTTGCTATTACCTTCTTGAATCTTGGCGTTCACCCAAATGCTATGAGGGCCTGCTACACTGACAGATTGATGCAATAACCATCATGGCAACCAGATTACGCTCAGGGTTGCTGAATATTCAGAGAGCGTTTTCCCGGAAGCAGCTGAGAAAAACTGGGTTGACTCTTTCAACCTGGCAAAAGGAATTACTTAACCACACAAACAAGCCCACAAGATATGGCCAGACAAACCCATCTGAAAAGAAAACTAATTCCACAATCCCACATCTGACTTGATTGTTAATACACATGTCACTTTTGCTGCGGAAAGTACTTGTGTTCTTGACACCATCTACGTTAAACAATCTCCAAACTAAGCACTTTATAAGAAAATTTGTCATGGGGCCATATCAATTAAGATAACTGCCTTACAGCAGTAGGGAGAAAAATTATGAGAACATTTGTTACTCACACATCTATTTACGAAATTGGAAGACATCCAACAGAGTGATTTTCATTGCTATTTGCTGGCTCTTCTATTGTGAACAGTCTAGGAAATGGACGGGGCTTAGGAAACATTGTAACTGTTTGGAAAATGATGATGCATTGCGTTGGAGATTTTTGCCACCTCTCTGTGTAAATGTCTCACTGAGCAATCTGCTAAACTTTGCTACAAACACAGGAGACGGTCATTACAACAGTTCAATTGCGAGTCATATATTTCTCCTTTCTGCCACCGGATAAACTAAACTGACTGCTTTAGAGAACCTAGCGGCACTTTTCACCTTTGGAAGAACATCCACACTTCCAAGCAAGCACAAGGCAATCACTTTTTCATGAAATCTTCACACAGAGTGTAATGATGACATCATTACACACATAGCAAGAGCATTCCCTTCAGCAGGTACCATACTGATGGCTCTAGGCAACGGGAACATTCAAACAAAATTCTTCCTTTCAGAAATGCTTCATTAAAAAGCAAACCAGGGACCTGCCCCCAGTGCAAGCATGATTTAAGACCTGGCGGGCAAGAGATCACAAGGTAGCAAGTCTTGAAAAGGATTCATTGACTCGGTGGGAATGTTTCTGGATCCTGCTGGGAAGAACCTGCTTAGATATCAACATCTCGATATTTTTATAATAAGGAATGGATGTGCTCCGTTCTTATTTGGAAAGTATTTTCTTCCACTTTTTGTCTCCTGTTTCAGGTCACCGTTCCTGTACACAACAGTAACGATTGCAATGACAGACAACAGGAAATTTTGTTCAAGTTACTTTCAAAGCTGACTGATAAGTTAAGGTGGAAGATCTGTTTATGTCCAACACTTTATACTACTTACTTTGTGGGTTTCTTTCATTTCTTTTAAGAGGAGGAAGGAATCCTGTTTTTTTGGGGGGGGGGCTTAGGTTACAGATGCTAAATAGGTAAAATTGAATAAAATAAGCTGTACATATTCGAGAATTAAAGAAGTTGTGTGGTGTGAAAGACATCTGTTGCATACTAATGAGATGGGTATTAACCTTGAAACAATCAGGTATCCCACTACCCATATAAATAAGTAATATAGTGCATATCATCTCAGTGAGTGCATGAATCTTTCAATTCTCACACAGTGAACTGCACTTTGGTGGTGTGATGGAAGTGCGATATTGAAAAAGGGGGAGGGGCATGTGATATACAATAGGAGGTGGTACTTCTATTACTTCTTGTACTTCTATTAGAATGATCAGTGGGGATAAAAGAAGCAGATTTCACTGAGATAGATCGGCTCCTTTGCACCATCTTATTCCACCTGAATATACCAATGCCACCATTGGATATCCAGTTTTCAACTTACACCACTTGTGACCCATTTTGAATATGAAACAGAAACAAGAAGTTCATGCACAATGTCGATATTGGAGGTACCTACACATAAATGTGCACGAGAAAAATGCAGCAAAGTTCCAATTCTTACCCAGAATTTTGCACTGCTGTTCAGTTGATTGCCACTTACTTCCATTTCTTAAGCTGTTGACATTTAGTTTTAAAATATCTTTAAATGTTTGGCAAAATGTTTTACTTTGCAATAATGTAAACCAACCATTTCAACACATTCTACCTAACTGTTGTTGACATGGTTACATGTTGCTTTACCAAACAAATAAAACAAAAACATAAATAAATATCGTTGAAGGTTTCCGCAAGAAGATTCAACACATTCTACCTAACTGTTGTTGACATGGTTACATGTTGCTTTACCAAACAAATAAAACAAAAACATAAATAAATATCGTTGAAGGTTTCCGCAAGAAGATTCAGAACTGGGGAAAATGGAAGTGGAGTTCAACAGCAAGGGAGTTGACAGCCGCACAGCCAACCAAATACTCCAGTTGTCTGTATCACTTTGCATCTATCTTTTAAGTCCCGATGCTATGGATGGCTGGCTGCCTGCATAGCTAATGTCTGTTCCAGTTACTAAAACACCCGTAAATTGTGGAGAGAGATGGGCTCTTATGACTTTTAAAGAGTGTTAAAATGAAGAGGGAATTACGTGTAGGTTGAGTGTCTAGTTGTGTTGGGATGAGGATAAGTAGGTTACGGTGTGGGATGAAGGACTGAACACAAAAACATTCGCTCAGAGTAAATCAAACAGAGGTGGAGCTACAATCCTGGACAAATCTCATTGGAACATGCCTCCCCTCGCCCCCTGTCAATATTGTTTCTCATTGGGTAAGCTGGGCTTAATCTTGGTCCAATAAATGACCGCAATATTGAATGGGGGAGAGGGGGGATCTTTTCACAGCGTTTCCCACAAGGTGTTCCAACTATTTTATCCAGGATTGTAGGACTTGGGGGGGGGGAGAAGGGGGGAGTGAGTAGTTATTCACGGCATTCAGGGGACAAGTTCTTTTGTAAGGGAAATTTAAACCGAGTTGTGGGGACATTTCTGAGTCCCTACAAAGTTTTCGGCCCACACAAAATAAGTAAAAATGTTGAGCGTATGTCTCCACAACTACGGTGCGGGAGTACATGAACACACACTTTGTTTTACATACAAAGTGTGGACATTCCTTTGTGTTCCTATGGTTAAGGTACATGTAAATGATTCTTTTTCTCCCACTTGGATAACTCTTTCAAGCTGGATTTTTGATTATGATTTCCAGGACTTTTCCCTCTTCATTTTGCCACAATAACCTTGACCCCAAAACACATCTGAAACTGTTTTTCAGCGAGGGGAAAACATTTTTTGGACATGTGCCAAGGTAACACGCAATGCCAAGGTACCCTGCATTATGTGGACTTCCTTTATGCCTATACACAGAACACACACAGAACACACACCTCATGCAATATGCCAAAATTTGAAATATTGTGTGACATCGTTCCAGTGAAAAGAAGCAGATATTTTGAATTAATCAGAGGAAAATTGATTAAGGTGCCGGTGAAGTGATTGCTACAAGAAAATTGGATTCCGTTTTTCCAACACTGTCAATATATCTATTAAAGCAAATGGAAAAAGACCACCTAAGTTAAAGGGAATTTAGTCAAGTATACACTTGTTTAACTTGTTACAAAGACATTGAACAAGTCACATGGCCTGACAGTTTGATCCCTGCAAGATCCTTCTCAGCCCCTGTGAAGGATTCTGTTGGGTCTGAAATGTCAGGCTTACTGACCTGTACAAATTGTATATTAACTCCAGTCAGTTGGTAATTTGCAACTCATGATTGCTTTTGCTTAAAGAAGAAAAGGAAATGCCTACTCTGCCCTTTTTGGAGATCGCCGATCACTCAAGTGCGTTTTCTGTTATCTAGCGATGAAAGTAAAACTCATCGGGGAAAGAAAACAAAACTTTATCAGAGCCTGAGAGGCTGAATTGCTTAGACAAATACAAAGCCATTATAACGGCTCGATAATCAGACTGAAGTGACATTGTTCGAGGAAGGAAATGAAAAGACAACAGTCTGATTAGGAAGATGGCATTTGTTGTTTCGAACTGCTGTATTAAAGAGAAGAAAACACAATCACGCTTGGTTGAATAAAAAGCTGCCGGGACAATTGCCTCATCAAGCTGATGGCAAATTGGAGAGGGGGATGGAAACCTTTTTTTTCTGATGAAAGGAAACAAGCTTGAGGAAGTGGACTCGGGGGAATCTTGCTTTACGGTGATATCATCTGAAAATTGTCACAGGGATAATATAAGAAGTCATTACCACAATGCTTTGTCAGTCCAGTGTACGCCTACACACCAATGAATGATTTGACTTATTTGCAAGATGAGCCATTCAGTCTGGCAAAAGTCTGGACCATGAATGAAAAATGGACAGGAAATGAAAAAAGAAGAAGAAAAAAACAGAGACTTTAAAGAGACAGTTAAATAATGCAAGAAAAATATTACCGAGGGACAGACCAACACAGCCAGGCAGAGTAGGCTGAAGATGACACGTGTCAGCTGTGCTGTGTTGGCTATGTAGGATGAGTTATGACAGCATATAAAACCAATGACAATGGCCACCAATGCAAGCCATCAAAAATGCAATGATGTAGTCTACGACCAATCCTCCATTCCTAGAAGCCTCCCCTCCCACTCTGGCCATCGCAATTTGGCACCAACAAAATTATCCAGTGCCTACGCGAGTCAACGGTAGCCGAGCCTGCACTCTGCGGTTAGGCTCCATCCGAATGCGGGCACGCAATCAGCCAAGTTGCAGCTTCATTAGGACTAATTTGCTGATCAGTGGCCTACATCCTTTTATTTCAGCCTTTGTGTTAGCATTTGAGCAAGAGCAAGAGGCACAGCAGGGAAGCTTCCGGGTTTGTCAAAATGCCCACTGATGTCGTCAGGCTGTCGGCATGTAAGACAATTAGGGTAGGTTGTCTTTGCATCTTCCCTGCCCTGCCTGCCCTTTCGGTTATACAGCTACAGACCTGCATCACAGGGAGACCTCGAAGAGCACACGATGAAACAAGTTGGCATGGCCTCTGGGAGGATGACTTTTCTGGGAAGCGAACAAGGTTGAGGGAAAGCAGGATGGAAATGCCAGGCACGATGACAGACACAGTCATACAAGGCACTCATGGGCGGGGGATCAAACAGTTCATCATCCCGTGTCATTTCATCACACGTATAAAAACAGGAGATAGCCACCATGTTTTGTAATTCACCATTAAACATTCTTCCAAGAGCCCCTTCTGTAATTTTGTTTGAACCCAAAAGAAAAGAAATGAGAAAGAACATCAAACAGGCATGTGTACATTAAGACATCCCTGAGAAATATCTCCTGTAAAAAAACACACAGCTCTTAAAGATAGCCAGCAAGAAAGAACAAATTGTTTTGGCGGAAACAAATCTTTTATATTTTTCCTTCTTTGAACATTTGATGCAACCTTTTTTCTTTGCTAATCAACCTAAGCATCCAGCACTCCTCCAAACCCTGTATGTTGCTGATCCCGGAGTTTTCACTGTGGGGTGGACAAGACGTGAGGTCAAGACACACACAGACCAACTGGCCCATATGGAGAGCTGCAATGTTCGGCATTTTATGACATTCTTGCTGCCACCATCCAATTTTGTGCCCCAAATTTGTTGGTCTTGAAGGAAAATCTTAATTTTTGCCTACCCCTCACCCACTTTTTGTCATAAATTTCAATGCAACTTAGTTTAGACCTTGCAAAGCTCTCCATCCCTTTGTTTTGTAATTGAGAAGGTCCAAACAAGGGATGCATGATGGCTATTTTGGAGCCCCCCCAAAATGGGACACTTTAAAGTCTCAGAATTTTCTTAAGGCCAAAAATCTTCTGCACAATAAGGAACATGGAAGGTACAGGGTCAGCATTAACCCTAACAGTCCTCAATCCTGCACCTGTTGGAGGACAGAGGACTGTTAAGGTTAAGGCAGCTTAAAGAGTGCCCTCTACCATCATGCATAATGTGCACATGGACTGTTTCACAGAGGAATGGTTCCCACGGTCCATCTCAAGGACCCATCTCTCCATCATCGCAAACTTTAGGTAATCTCTCTCGAATTTTGGACAACCATGTGTTGCACTGATCACTAGTTACAATGCTTTGTACTAGCTATCTACAAAACGGTAATATCTTTCAAATGAGCATCATCTCCACTACTTTCCCATCTGCTCATCATCGCCACTCTCGTCCTTGCTGGACAGTGATTACAGCTCGCGGGAGGGCTACGTATTGACATCCACTTGTCCTTATGCGCACCGCTGTCCCTAAGCACGTTGCCGACCTTCCTGAACTGCACGGGAGTGCAGCACTTCTGATTAAATCTCAACCTTAACACGCAATAACCCCAGCAAACGTGCCACAAGCTGAAGACTGCCACTTATATTAAAATACTCTGACTTTTTTGTTTAGACTGAAATGTGTCTGGCCTTCCCAAAGCATTTGCTTAAGGTCATTGTCCATTTTCATTTGCATTTTCCAAACAGGTCTATCTCTTATTAAAAGGAGCCATATTGGATGGGGAATGAAGTATCCTCTCATGGAATTTTCCTCACAGTGAGGGAATATCTCCTCAAAACAGAACTGAAGAGGACAATCCTCATTAATACCTTTATTTCCCCCGTGGTAGCCTGCTGTGGATATATTTGAATGCTAGCCACAAGAAGAAAGGTTAATATTATACACGTATGTACTGCGCGCTAAGTAAAAATAAGTACTCTCCCTTGAGATCTGCTGACTGTGATGCCCTGCACTGGGCATAGGGTCTCCCTCTGATGTCTGTCATTCCTTGAAAGGTAACATTCAAAGGAAAATTGGGAAACTTTGAAAAGAAGGAAGCCCCCCCAAAAAACACCTCTACCCAACCAGTTTAATATTTCTCGATAAATGAGTGTTTTTGTGGAAAAGCTTTTTCTAAATATATTCTAAAATAAACACGGCAAAATTAGAAAAGTCACTTTGCTATGTTTTCTTCATTTGTCCTTTTAAGTTTCCATTTCAATACTTCAGTCCCATCCAGGGTGTGAAATTGTCCATTATGCAATAGTTGCCTGCTGTTGTGGCTGTGTAGGGGTCCATGGTACACCGCTGTCCATGGTGTTTTGTACACTGGAGGGGGAAAATGGCACCCTATAGGCTTTGCTTGTGGTAGCCATTGCCAACAGAACCCATTATCCCGTCACAACAAGGCAACATTCTTTTGTAATACCACGGAAATCCGACTTGCATAGAAACAGCCCCCTAATTGGTTGAAAAGAGCCATGTTGGTGGGGAGTGCTCATTTGTTGGTAGCAATGCCACTGCAGTGCAGTTCCCAACAGAGGAAAACTGCACCCTCTCTGGCAGTGGTGTAACTAGGATTTTCCTGATGGGGGGGCACATTGGGGCACCAGCATCTAATAGGGGGGGGCACAAGCTTTCAGTGGTGTGTTTTTGGGGGGCAAGTTTTTGTTAGCCTTGTTTAACATCCAGTTCTCCATTTGTTTTTTGTCAGGGGGGGGTGTTGCACCTGGTGGGGGCACCGGGAATTTGTGGGGGCACAGATTTTACGAATGCAAGAGGAAGAAGTAAAATACATTTTACGTCACAATGCATTTCATTGAAACTGTTTTCACCAACAAAATATTTAGTTAAGTGAATTAAACAAAACTGATTAATCGGTAGGGAGTACCATAATTGTTTTGATATTTCTGAAAATTTTTTTCCAGAAAGCTATCCAATTCTGTTGTGGGTAACGTCTGATCTGCGGGATCTCCCCCATCATGCCTGTGGCAATGTAGAGATGCCAGAATTGCTGTGATGCCACATGTACAGAAAGTTACAGGGTTGGCTGATTTAAATCATCTTGATTTAAATCACCTTGATTTAAATCAAATGATTTTTTTGAAAAAAATCACTGATTTAAATCAACATACATGTATTTAATGTTTTGGGTAAAAAGGCAAAAAAGTTTCAATGTTTGATTTCCTTTTTACTGCTTAAAAATGTTTAAAAGTTTTGCACAATTCAAACGTCCTTTGCTGTAACTGTCAAAAACAGTTAAAATTCCTTCCACTTGATTCCCCCAATACACAGATACATATGGGAAATTTGACTGGTTTTGACTGATAGGACAACTGGTTCAAGAATGTGTCTTTGCATAGGAGGGTTAAACAGCAACCCCCCTCTGTAAGCCTTCCAGTTCCGAGTATTAAAGAAGTATGAATTCTACCAAAAATCTGGGTTGGCAAGATTTTATGTTCAATTATGTCCACTTGTTTCAATTTAAATCAGCTTTTGGGATTCAGTAAGTGTATTTGGGGCGAAGGATTTACAATCATGATTTAATTTTACTTCATTTAAATTGCCCACTTCAGAGTTTAACCATAGAGGAAGGACATAGGAGTTAGAACTCTGGTACTTCAAAGTGCTAGATGAGCATTGCCGCTGGTCAGACAAACAATAGTAAACATTCTAAAAATGCCTGATCACTGCCTGCAGCTTGGCCAGTAATAGCCTAGCAATATTTTGGGTGTTTTGTTTGCAATTAACTACAACATATCACGGTGACCAGAAAATAGAGAGCAAAAAGTCTCTAACATTAGATCTACTTTTGCAATCATGAATAAACTTTTTATTTTGATACGCTGTTCCATTATCCATGTAATATTTGCAATTTTTTTTGTATCTCCTAACCATCAGTTTTCAAAGTCTTTGTATGAATTTGGCTAAGACCGGCCAACATGTTGACCATCACTGGACAGTTATGTTCATAACAAACAAAACGTTTCTTTCATCACAAGGAGTGCCCAAGAGATCTGAAATACCTTTTTGTATAAATGCCGTAAAAAAATGATTCAAATAAAACACAATATCTTATAAACAACTTGGCTATTCATTCCCCAAACTCCAGAAGAAAGTGTTCCATAAGGGCAATGACTGCGCATGAACACTAAGGGCACACAGCCTAATATAAGCAACTGCGCAAGCATTAAATTTGATGTTGTTTTCAGGTTAACCAAGCACCATCGATGGCATGAATATTCAACTTCCTATACTGCAGTGTACAATGTTTTAAGGATGCAGATTACCAGTGAAAAATTGCGGTAATGATCATAGGGTACAAAGGGGGCTTATGGTTGTGAAACAGGTGGTGAGTAGCAAGCATTCGCTGCGTTCTGGCCATGGACGTACCGGACATGCCAGAAAGCGGTAATTGGTCAGATGTTACAGCCCGGGCAGTTCAAACTCCTTCTGTATCCTTTCTCCATGGTTTAACATGGTAAAATATCAGTGAACATCAACCTCTTACATCTCTAGAAGTATACACATATTTACTTAAGATTAGAAACGTTAGTCCTCAACGTTGCCGTTACATGTAATAAAATGATTTTTAATCAAGCCTAAGTCAATTGCTCTGTGGAGCTGGATCACAAACAAAATGAGACTGCTTTCTGCGCACAGAGCAAGGTAAAATACCAGCATTTTGTACATGTACACATGTACATGTAGCATGCAAAATAAATGCATGCACCTGTTCATTGCATGTTTCTCACTCATTAGTCATTTGATGCATGTATAAGTATCCTATTAACAAATCTTGTGAACTCTACTTTTGGCAAAACTTAAAGAGTTCAGTTTAAAACCTGGTTTGCACTTTCTACCTGGTATCCATGTACATGCATGTGCTTGTCTGTGAAGGAAGTGTCTTAGCTGCGGGTACATGTACTGGTAGGTGTTATACCGCATGCATTTCACCAAGGCTAAGACATGGTGGTTTGTGAATTTAATCAAATTACTTGATTTAAATTTCTTAATTTAAATCCAAATTTGTTTAATTTTGTCACAAAACAATACATAAAAGAAACTATTACACATGCAGCTAATGTGCTTGCTTTTGAAAAGACATTTGAGCCAACTTGTCTCAAATTTTATAAAAATAAAAAAGAATCTGATATAAATAAAAAAATTCTGATTTAAATACAAAAACGATTTTTTTTCATTAAGAAAAAATAAAAAAAATCAACAACCCTCAGAAGTTCTGTATTTTTCTTTCTGCTGATGCTTTCCTGCCCAAAAATCCAATTTTTGAGAAAAACTTCTTCTTAACCAACCTGCTGACACTATTACAGTGAAATCTGCCCAATTCAAGAACATAAACGATGTAAACATGTGATTCATTGTCCCTCCACAGAATATCTCATGGACTAAGGTAGTACCAGTGTGGATGTACAACCTCGTACCCAGTGACCATATGGTGGAAATGACACTTTCAAGTGCACCAAACTCAAGGTAATGTTTGCTGTGGGGTACATCACTCATACCATGGCCAACACCGCTCGTATTCTTGCAATCTGGTACGTGTGAGTTTGTGGCACGTCACATGATTGATTCTTGACCCCCCCAAATTGTAACCTAGTATGGTGGTATAACAATTTCATCAGTGTTTTAGAGAGACAGCAATTTGCAATTTCTTTTGTTTTTCTCAACAAACATGACTATCAGTACTGCTTACTACAGATAATCATCATATGTTGCCTCCCCCAATACAAATTTGTTAATATGTCTTTCCGGAAACGGTTTTATTTCACATAATTTTCTAATCAACACAAAATACAATGGAACAGTCACTCTGCTATCTTTTGGACATTTGTCATTTCAGTTTCACCTCGAATGATTGAATCCCATTCTGGTGGTGTAATGGACAAGGCTACAGTAGTATTAATTGGGGTTTAAATTAAAAAGGCATCACGATGAACTTTCCAAGAGGGTCATGCACTGGTTTCCAGGAAGGAGCGTCTTTGTTAGACTGTCAGTTTATATTAGTAGCCATCAAATGCAGGTACAGGTTACCATCAACAGGAGGGCACAACTGTGTGGTGGAAGACTCAGACTGCACTGGTTACGGCAGTGGATGGGAGCCTTAGAGGTCGAGTTCGGGCGGCCTGTTCTTGACATGGGTTTCGCGTTCTCGCGCTCGNTTTTCAAAATGGCTTACAAAACTGGAGACAATGGAAAGTTTCGCACAATTAACATCAATAATTTTCCATGACAGATATGATTTTTTTAATGGAAAAGATGTAAGCTAAAACATTAACTTTCAAAGAATGTACAAGGACGCCCTCATGTGGCATGTTGCTTGCATGCTACAAGTAACTAGTAGCGATAATCGGTTGTACATTCTCAGTGTTCGAGTGGCCGACCCACAAATAACAATTTGAGCTGTTCCTGAACATACGAGAAGAAGCTGCCCGAACTCAGCCAGAAAGTCTACCTGGTCTTGTACCTTGAAGTTTGGCCAAGACAACGTGCTCCGTGTTTAAATTATGCGGTCAAACATTTCTCTTGCATCACGAACTAATCAGGATGGAATTCCTCACTAGCACGGATAATTCCTATGGCACACAATACTTCCGATCGGAAAAGTTTCAGTTTCTTCCTTTTTATTAAGAGCTCGATCTGGGAAACCTTTCCGTTGTTCAAACTAATCAGGGGACAATCTTAACACATTTAATTACACAGGATTGCAGACTGGTATGACCACGCAGATGGCTTCACGCAGCGATTTCCGATTCATCTCATGCCTATCCAATGAGACAACAACACAAGACTTGGGCAGACACAACATGCCTACATAAGCCTGACTGGCATATCCAGGTTAGTGTGAAAGATAACTTAATGAACTGAAATTGCTGCAGGGTGACGACTCCACGCAGCAGTTTCACTTTGCACACCAATTAAAAAAAAAAAAAGAAAGGCTAACAAACACAAGCCGACCAGAAACAAGTTCTTATGACACTCAAGTGAATGGAAAGTTTCATTTCTTGGAGTGAACTCCAGTTGTTGGATTCAATCACGGAGAGCGGGCGAGGTCCCTGAACTCATGCTGATGAGCCTCCACAGCAAACGTGACGGCATGCCCGGTCATTAAACACACGCACCTGACATTGTTTAGTCTCTGTGGAAATGGCTTGGGTCAGGTACAAGTTTACTCATACTGAAGAGCAAGTCACTCACAGTCAGACAAAAGATATGCACAGTGCCTGTAACACAAGACCAGTTAGAAAGAGAAAGCCATTTAGTCATCTGATTGCCAAACTGGTTAGCAGTTAGACAAAACATAAACTACTGACATTCATTTCAAGCTAAAGATGGCACAAAGTGAGCTGACCATGAATACACTTACAGCTTCATACAAACACATGGATATCAATATAACCACACGCATCCCACATAGTTACGATTGAGAGTCAACTCGCTATCAGGAGCTATAAGATCAACTATCCATCCTCAATGTTAGATTTAACAAACTAGCAAACCAGCTAAACTCGGGCCAATGGCTGAAAAGCCGTTTGTCAACAACCTATCAACTCAAAATCATAGTACAAAGTAAACACCAACTACGCTTACAGCACAAGTAACTGAACCCACTCACAACTCAAGAGCTGATCAGATGTCAGTCTAACCACCCACCCACCCATCGACCATCTCATCAACCCAATCACACCCACCAAAAACCAACCAACCAACCAACACAGGACAACCGAACAGCCCGTTCAAACACCCAACCATCTCTGCCAGCCATCTTTACACTCAGTGTACCAACTCGGCCAGTGATGCAATCCCTATCATTTCTCATACAAACAAGCCCCATCCCTTCTCTGTACACCTAGCGCAGCACTAATTACTGGCCAGCAAGATGGCAAGCGAACTCCACTTGAACTTCTCCCTGCCAACAAACCTCCTGTCGCAAGATGACAACATCATGGACAGCCGGAACGCTGCGTGTCAAGACCGCACAGATGCAAGGCTTGTGCCTTCAACAACACCCACATTCATCTCTAGAACGGTGCCTCTGCTCCAATGTGTCTTCCTGGCAGATAAGACTGACACCTTAAGGGGGGGGGGGCAATGGGAGATTTTTCCCCCTTGTTTTGCAATTGGAGATTATTCTAGAATAGATCAGTCTTAATGTCAGTCAACTGTACATGAATGCTCAGAGTTCATTGTACTGGTATCTTGAAACCATTGGATACATTATATACTAATTACAGAAAACTACTGACCGCTGTTGTTACAGATTGTTGGAGAGCTGGAGTTTGGTTAAGGTCTCAAGTTAAACGTGCAAACAGTGTCCCTGTGCAAAACACCTTTACATTTTTCCATAAAGTAAACTTCTACAGGCAACTAGAATTTTGAAGCAAATGCACACCTAAAACAATCCCAAATCAGAACAACAAAATGAAGCAACACAAGACTCCCTGAAGAAAGACTCTGAAAAATAAAGAGATAAATAAATGTAAGCCCCTTCAGAGCAGTGGAAATGGGCCACAAAGTATGAAATAAACTGACAGGCCATCTGGCCAAAGAGAGGAGAGACAAGAGAACCAGGGAAGACTAAGAAAGCAGGTTAATAAAGGTCAACAGAGATTCACAGGCAGGCTAACTGATGTTGACAGCGTTGATGGATAGGTTATTTGTCTGTGCTGGAACACAGGAGGTGAGAAGGTCATCCTCAGTCAGACCATCACTGCACCCAAAGATGCCTTGCCAGCCTCTGCCAGGCCAGGCACACAAGAGTGAGATGGGTGAAATCCAAATCCATCACGAGCCTAGATGGATGGAGACAGTCCAAACCAGGACAGAATCGAGTTTGGACTTCCTCAGTCGAGAAACAAGAATTGCCCTGCCCGGTTATAATCTGGTCAGCCAAAATATTCAGCGCTTAACTGGATGAAGCAACACCATGCTGACTTCAGCCGGTAAACGACAGCACCAACGTACTTGGAAATTTCAAACATGCGGCAAGTTTTTGCTGAGATGAGCCCCCAGATACCAAGTCAAAACCTCATTAACACTTGAGACCCCATCATTAAGGTTGACTGGTGGGACGGGAGCATTGAACAAGAAAGTATGCAGGAGGCCAATGACTTTCAAGTACTAAGACATGTTACAGATACTGTCTGCTTCTTTTTCTACAGTCATAATTTTTGCTTTAGAATACTTTGATTTGGAACTTCAAAGTGACATCAGTTCTGAAGAACCAGTGACACATTCAGTGGGAATGAGGAATTGCTTTGTCATCATTACTGAGAAGAAAATTTAGATGGACAAAGGGTAAGACTGGACTATCCATGAACTCTGTGATTCGGTCCAGAAATGCATCTATTTCCAAAAATCTATGTCCCTCTACTTGGATGTTTAGCATTTGGGACATGAAGGCACAAGGATCACTCCATAAATTACCCATTCACACACGTCTGTGTCAGCATATGCATGGACCTCTATCCTTCCTGTTTTGTTCACACAAACGTTTTTGAAGACCTCCCGTGTATTTCACATGATCACTACCTTCAAGTCCTTATGTACTCCATTATTCAATGTTCACCATTTCAATGTGTACACACCAATATATACATGCATACCTTTACGTTGCTACCTAGGAAGGACATCTCCCTATTGTTGCACAGGTAAGAAATCTCACTGAAAATGCTTAGTTTTCTGGCACTGTGAATACTCTCACCAGCTCGATTTTTTGTTGATGTTTTCTTTGACTGTTCTTTCTTTTGCTACAAATAACAAAAAACTGTTTTTCAAATACCTGTAGGATGAAATCTTGTGTGAACCGGCCTAGTTGATACAAGGTTTTGTCACAACCTGCATTACAGGAACCGCTTTTGCTCCTTGGTCCACACTAGGTATAAGTTGATACACACATACATACAAGCCCAAATCAGAAACAATGACAACCTCAAGGCACAGTACATGTGCCTCTTACCTCAACCAAAATAGCCCTTGGTGAGAAACAGAGAGCTCCCATTTGTCCCCGGAAATGCAACTGGAGATAAAGTGAACGGTCATGCGGGTAGAAAAACATACAATTTTCAGTGTCACACAGGCTTCTGGTTTTCGATTTCCACAAATTTATTTCATATTTTAAAGGAACATCCTTAGATTGTCTCCATCACACTCTTTTTTTGGATAGCTAACTCCTCCCTTCAAGTATCATCCTGGCGCAGTAGTGCCCACAGCCAAGTACACACACCACAGGAGATAACTGCATTGCTGAAAAGCATCGTGGTCACGCAACTCGGCTGACAAATAAATCTATACATGTACATTCATTAGCTGAAACAAAATGTACTTTGTGCTTTTGTCGGTTTTCATTCTCGGTTGACAAGGACCAAAGTCCAGCCACATTAATTACTTCTTATACATTTTGCTGAACGTACACGTGTACAAGTATTTCACTTTAAAAACCTCAGTTTGTGTTATGGAGTGGCTCCACCTGGATTGGGCTGGTTTTTGAATACATTTGCATAACAATCAGGAAAGATAATTGTGATGAATTATTCACTGTGCCTACTTGGTTTTTTTTTCAACCTGGTAACCTGCTTCATTAGCACTTTTGATAGGCTAGCTTGCATGTGCGTGATAAGGTACCGGTATGCTGTTGAGAGGGGATCACTGTGACTGACAGAGAGAGAAAGGGGGGGGGGAGGGTGGAAAGCAAAGCGGTTGAAGGTCTGGTCAAGGGCACTCGTAGTAAATGTGTCTGCATGAAAACCAGGAGTGACCTGTGCTCACCAGTCCCTACATCTCTGGTATATGCTAAGCAGGCAGTTCCATGCTTATGGTTGCCCTTAACTGTATACTAGTTAAGCTTGGAATTTTATCTCACGAAAATTCCAAAAGTAATACATACACACAAACCCCAATTTTTAAACTAATCCCAAATAAGTCTACACAGTTTTCTGAGGCATGACATGTTTACTGATTTATTACTGTGCTGATTTAATTTGATGAACATAAAACTTTTGTAGTTGGGATTGGTGGATAACAAACTAAACTTCATTAGAAACAGCGGAAGAACTTCAACTGTCCGTTCACAACGTGCAGAATTCTGATCAGCCAGATTTGGTTAATTACTGTTTAACTACACTCATTTTCCGTCTACACTCCATCAAGCCCAGGGTGTGCAGGTTGAGCATGGTAGGAAAGGCCAACAAATGCCTATATTATTCAGAACAATTGCACAACAGAGGTCTGCCATCATTTTCACGACTCCTTTTATGAGCATGTGGCATATTTCTCTACATTTTTTTTCCCCCAGAAAAGGACTGCATTGGAACATGGGCCATCTTACCGGCCTAGTGGGGGTGGTGTTGGCAAGCGCCATGCCTGCACGGGGAGACTGCGTGTGCCTGGCACACGACACACAGCATTTGGGGCACCATATCTCATATATCATGTCACTGAATATCATATTTTGATAAGGCCAGTCAAAAATAAATTGCTGTTTGCCACAGGCTATTGCGTTGAGGCGTATGTTACAACGAAGCAGTGCTAACTAATGTGATGTGTCAGCTTTGATGATTTCAAAGGGAAACTGTGTTGTTGAAACACATTCTCTTGCAATTAGTTTTGAAAAGGGAACAAAGAGAGCAACTGCAGGGGATGTGAGTGTTGTAAGTTCTTAAACAATTAGGTGCAGATCTACACGTACAACAGTAGTCTTAACATGAAGATAATAGGAGCTTGTGCACATTTAGTTGAAAATTGGCTGTGTATATTCAGCTGAAAATTGGATATCCCTAGTGATGGAAAGTATATGTGCACATTGCACTGACATGAAAAATGTATGCACACTAAGATAAAATTTGGATGTGCACATTGAGATGAAAATCGGTTGTGTGCAATACAGCTGAAAATCGGTTGTGCCCATTGTGATGAAAATCGTGTACACCGAGATAAAAATTGGATGTGCACATTGAGATGAAAAGTGGTTGTGCCGAATGTTCCCATGCAGATCTCCCACACACTAGCTTTCATGATTACATGCATGCTGCCTATTATCATCGCCTACTGCAGCGATGAAAAAACTGCAATGGAGTGCTCAGAGTAATGAACCACAAGATGACATTCCATTGTGAGTTGCCCTTCCATTAGGGCCACTTCTGGCCATTATTTGGTACATGTATTAGGCATAAAGACATGCCTTACCATTTGTATGGACAATTAAAGCTACTTGGAGATGTGCTTTTCAGGAAATGTGTGTGTGGACGATGATCTTAGTTTCTAAAATGCTCCAAAAAGGGCAAAACTTGTGAAGCTACAATAGTGCTTAACCAGGTGCCAAATGTTATTATATTTCTGGCAATTTTTTTCCCCGAAATTTGAATACAAAGATCATTTGTCTGAGTACAATAGAATTGAAACCTGGGAAAACCTACTTCAAGTGTCAATTGGTATGCGTACCTTTAGAAAGGTTTGTGACTTTGGCACAATGGGCAATTTCAGGTGAATTGTGAAATGGACAGATACTGAAACCAGCCTTCAAGAACCATTTCAGTTTGTGGGGAAAAAATCCCTAAAATGACCATTAAAAGTTGATTAACACCTGATCCCAGCTATCAAGCCTACTTTAATCATGCCGGCAACCAATAAGAAAAAAAAGTAGAAATTGAGATAACTCATTAGTATAATTATAGCACACCTGTTATTTTAACAAGTGATTGAGGTGTTGAAGCAATAGCATTGGAGCGGAAACCCGTAGCTCAAAATGCACTGAGAGACAAGAAATGGTCACTCTGTCAAAGCAATTTCTGGCTCTTCACTCACTGCTGTTTCATTAAAGCAACTCCAAGTTCACTCACCCTGCCTGTGATGTACATAACGAGTCACAGGCTTACCTGGGAGAGAAATGAACTTCAAACTCCTAGGAACAAGTGTAGAGATCTCATCACTGTCTTGTTAAGCACACATGGTTGCCTCGTCTTACTTGATTTTCATTTAAATTCAGGTTGAATGATAATTCTCTGTGAATGACTCATTTTGAAATGCCTCTTCAGAGCAAGTTAACACACAATTAATCAAACTGAATTCTGAAAATGTAAAATAGTTGGCTCACTTGATGGACTGAGGTTACTGTCAAGTAGAGGATGGGATTTACTTGAGAATGTTTACATGTACATCAGGGTCTGTATTTCAAGCAAACCATTATCGAAAGTGTTCGCACATACCATATCCATTCTCCAGAGTAAGTGCCATTTTGAAATGCTATACGTTAGGCTGGTCATTTATTGAAAAGAATTGTGTCTTGTTTGAGGTGATGCAATTTAAATCAGGAAATCGTTCTAGACTGCTCGGCATCACATGTCCCACAAATGAGGCAATATATCAAACAGAATCAGTTGTGAAACTGTGTTATGTTCTGATGCAAACAAGTTCTTCTTCTGCAACCAAACGTTCCTGTCCAGTGGCACAGGAAATAGCAACCATGAAATAGTACCTCTTAAAAGGAATTCAGTTGCACAACTTGTGCAATTTAGGAAGCTAAATTCCTCTTGTAGCAGAGCCATTCATTTTTAAAAGTCTAGATGATAGATGTAATTAGAATATGCAATGGCACTTTGATCAAACATTGAGAACAATCGATTTGATCTGGAGAGGGAGGAGATTGAACTACTTTTGAGGAGTTAACGCCAGTGAGTTTTGGGACCAAACATATTTTTTAAAAGAAATTTTATATTTCCGAAGCAAAGAATGGTTTGTATCATTTGTAACAAGTTTGCAGGACACTGGCACTGAGATGACAAGGAAAGATGACTAAGGACACTACCAAAATGAATGAGACCAGCTCTTGGGTTGAAATCGGTATCAGACTTTTAATTCATCATTTGAATCGGTATACATGTACATGTACATAAATCTAACATTCTGCAGTTCTGTTCTGGCTATGATGTGTGTACATTACACGTTAATGACCTTATGTTGGAAATACAAGTATGTGAACAAATCATGTTGCCACACAGCATTGGATACTATTCAGTTTACAACATTTTGTGATTTTTCGTCTTCTTGAATATTTCTCAGGATAAATTACATCACCCACATTTACTCTGTGATTTTCCTTGTTCCTGGCTAAGTAAAGTAGAAACTTCTCACGTCTGACAGCATCTGAGGTATGACTGTGATTAATTAGTGCGATTCACAATAGTGCGCCTCCAAGAGTTTGCAATGCATTGACCAATCACAGTGCGCGAAACCTGTCGACCCAATGCGCATTTGGAAAGGGTCGACAGATTTCGTGTACTATAATTTGTCAACGAGTTGCGATCTTTTGGAGGCCCACCATTGCGAATCGCCTTTATCAGTGCAGTATTTGAACATTTCACTGAATATAAAAAAATAATGCATTTTAATTTGTTACAGCTTCTACATTTTAACCTCCAAATCTCATCGTCAGAAAACGGCATTCCCAACTGGGACATACTCAACAACAGAAACTAGGGCCTGGGATTGCAGCTGTTAAAATAACAAGACCTTCCGAAAAATTTCTGGGCACCACTGTCTCCAAACATGCCCAATGTGCTTGCAACATTCCTCATCTTTCAGTGTGTCCGAATATTTTGCCCGGTGACTTACAGGCATAGCTCGTAAAAAGATATGGAGGAGGGTTCCTTGTTCAACTACTGATGAACTCGGGAGGAAATCACCACAATGGTGGCGTTTTCTGAAGAGTGAGACAGCACCCAGCCCCAGATGACATATGCAAGCAGTAAGCAAAAAATATTTAGCGTGAATGAAATCTTCAAACTATCAGTCAGCTACATGTACATGCAAGAGCCAACCGAAAGCAAAGAAAAAATACATCTGAAATCATGTATGTCATTTTCTAACTCAAAGCCAAGCAACAGGGGTAGAGCATATCAAAAGAAAAGTGAGGAAGAAAGCGTATTTGAATTCTCACTTTTGTAACTATCATCTGCACAACGTACAAAAAAAACCCTAAAACAAATCAGAAAAACAAACAAACAGACCTCCGTATTTATTAAATTAATATATCTTCTGTCAGTCAAACGGAGGCACTAGTTACCTATTTATCATGACAATGTTACTTTGTACAAAGTTTCAACAGTGCAGAACAATGAATAGTCACATTAAAAAAAAGGGGGAGAAGTCAATCACTTCTTTCTCTCAAAAGTTAAACTTTCAAAATCACTGGATGTAGGCGTAATTCATCTTCCATTGATTCACTTTAGAAATAAGAAACGCCATTCACTTTATTGATATATGTGATGACATTACACCAAGCTCATGACATCTGGGCACCACAAATCATTTCCTTGAACACTGACAAGAGATGCCTGTCTGGCAGACAGACTGAAGTCCATCTAATATCCATTCTGGGGGCTAGTTCAAATTTGATCTTTCTCCGCGGAGCCAGCTGTGCCAATGTCTGGGACCCAACCAACACCTCTGACCATTACTGATCGGTGAAACAGTTTTTGTCGGCAGATCATCCCAACTTCAAACGACGGCCAGGAAGGTTGCGCAGAGTTCAGAGAGTTGTTCAACCCTTTGATCTTTTCACGATGGTGCAGGGACTAAGATTTTCTTTTTCCGCGAGGGCTGCAAATCAACGGGCTGGATCCAAGCTGGGTCTGGTACCCGTTGCTGGCTCTGATATAACATGCTTAATGACAGGGTCAAGCACCGTTTCTCAAAGTGGAGGGATGATGGAAAAAGACCCCACCAAAGAATTATTTACCAACAACAAACACAATGTGAATTTAGCGGTCCACAACAAGTGCAACTCCTAAACTCGTCCAAGCTGAGGAGCTTTTCTGTCTTTACCTAAGCAGCATAAGCTCAAACCATTGTGCAGTGACCAAGTGGATCATATCACCAAGCAAGGGAGCACCTTTTCATATAACGACCTTAAAAAAAACATCTGGGTTAGAGAAACAATCGCAGGATGATTACTAGCGCATGTAGTGCACACAAGATATTAGGGATGCTTAAGGCACAAACAGCGTGTCAATCAACCCAGATTCTGGGAAACTGGTTGGGGTGATTCGGGAAGAGATTTGCTGTAAGTGTTGGGGATTTGTCACCTGGAGATAAGACCGTTAGAATTTTCATGGCTAAATGGAAAACAGGAAACAAAATTGATTGAGAAAATATGTGGCCAGGAAGTAACAGACATTAATAAGCTGAGCGGAATGGAAGATAGTACCAGCTAGCACATGGCATCACTGTCCCTACCTTTGTTGAACAAGAGGAACAACATTTCCTGTTGAAAGAAATTACTTACAAATCAAATATTCCGGAAAAAAATCATTCTTTTCATTTCAGATTAGAGTGACTTTCGTTATTCAGTCTGGTTCCAAAGATGTGCCCATGTTTAAACCTATTAAAAAAATCACACTTAGGTACCCGACTAGACCAACTGCCTTACAGGAAAAAACACTGTGATTGATTAACTGATTAATAATGTAGCCGTTCTGATGAGTGGCAGTGACCTTTGTCTAAAATGCTTTTTGAAGTCTGTGGTCACATTCAAACCATTCATGCAAAGTGGTCATCATCACCTCTTAAACCACACACCCACAGTAACACAAGTGTGGTCTGAGAAACGTTGTAGTACTGGATTCCAGTCTCAAAAGTAACAAGAGCCGGTAACTGGTATTCCAGTGGTGTGTGGGTGGCATTGCCAAGGGAATGGTTCTGCACGAAATGGCCAAACAGCCCGCGGTTTTTAGCTGGGAAAGAGAGATTACTCCAAGTTCAAATGACACCAATATTAAAGTTGATTTTGTGGGCCCGAGTGTCATTTTATGCTACAACAACACAACATTTGTTTGCAAAACTTAATGGGCGCAATGGAGCGCATGAATTCGCTGAAGGCAGACAGGTTTCACTTCAAGGAAACAAAAATGAACAACAGCACAAATTGTGTGAGTGGTTCTGGGCAGATTGAAGTTTTCAGTTTGGCTATATACACTCCACAGTAAAACTGGATCCTGGCACTGCAAAAATGAGTAGGAATGGAAAGAGGAAATTTTTCATCACAAATTCATTAGGAGCACAGGTTTCCTTATCCGTGTTACTGGCCTACACTTCTACAAATCTATTTTAACAAGGGTGTGATTGTGGCAGAAACTTTCTTCAAATCTGAAGGGCTCAAGGCATCGTTTCTGGCCTCCAACTGATACCATTTTGGGTGGCTTGTGGCTCACTTCAATATGCAGGATCTTGTGAGTCTTCAAAATAATGCCATGCCTTAGAATTGGGAGTGAAATCGAGCGTGAAGTTTTGGGGATGAAAAAAGAGAAGACTTTGAGGATCAAACCTTGCAACCCTCTCACCTACAAAACTGGGGTGATTGGGGAGGGGTGGACAGTAGCTGAGTTTTCCAGCTTTTTGTTACCAGTCATCTGTGACCTACATGTAGCCAGTTTTCTGTTTTCAGTGGGAGATACTCAGTGATGCAATGTACTCAAGATGATCACTACGCAGCTGCGTGTCTGATTTATCTCTGTCTCTGGTTGCTGCGTTAGATAGCCTTGCAGGACTGCAGGTGGATCCGTTACAAAGGCCTGGTGATGAAGACGCTGATGACGACAATGATGATTATCATGGTGATAATGGTGGCGGTGGTGAGTACTGACGCTGGCCAAAGGCGGATGGAGCAAGATTTCACCACCCCGTCCATTTATGCTCCAAATGTCCGGTACCACAGAGCCACTGGTGTCTCACTCTGAAACACTGTCTGACAAGAACTTTCCCGGCACTCTGCAAAGAAAGTTGGCATCAAAGAAAAACCAAAAATCCCCATTTAGATGCAATCAAATCAAGACTTCACCATGGAAATCCTACGACGCGACATTCTCGGGCTAAGTGGGGAGCTGGCATTGGCTCCGGATAACCTGCTACCTTAAAGTTAGTAGTATTTTTTAGAAATAGGGAACCTTGATCCAATAGAAAATAAACACTAACAAGTCCAAATCTAAAAGGTGCAATGGAGGGGAGATAAAACATTGATCTTGGTGAAAGCAACTCCTGCTCTTCCTGATAAACATTTGGGTAATTGGTGACTCGCCATTGTCAAGGAAGAACACTGACTTCCTCAATAAGGAAATTAGAATTGACATGACATGTCCAGTTGAAGAGAGGGGAAAAGGAGCTCAGAGAAAAAGCAGTCTTGGCGGCAAGGGATGGAGACAAAACAATGAACAAGGAAAAGAGAAATTACAGTGTAGCCTGCAAGGCACCACGTTTTTCCCTTGGAGACCTTACCTAATCAAGGAATTATTAACAAACACAATTCAAAGCTGTGATTTTGGCTGGTAAGCAAATAGCTGTGTTTTAGAATCATTCCAAACTGACTTTGAGAATTAAGCCAAGAAACTGTCCGGAACCCTCCCTGAGCAATTCCTGACAAGTGTTCACCACAGTTCATGGGTACGATCACACCACTCGCCCTCCCAAAGTTTCACGCGTGGTCACCTCTCTCCTCTTTGTAACAGCTACTATTTTCCCCACCCCAAACTCCTGACTCCTTGCCACATCAAAAGCCCATGAGTGGTACTCCTGCCCTTTCCTCCACTTTCCCTTTCAGAAATTTAATGCCCTTGCTGCAAAGTCTCTTGAACTTCTTCAACACAGATGGTCCAATAGAGACCTTGTGCCCCAACTATACTCTAAAGCACACAGACCTAGTGTAATGCCAGGCACGTTTATTCTTAAATTTTACAGTTGAGTGGCCTGACAAAAGTACAAGTACAGTCATGCTTTCATTTGAAATCCATTCAATCATCATTGATCTTATGTCTATTCTACCTCCTACTCACGATAATTACAAAGCTCAAATTTTGAAGAGTCAAAAATGTCCATTGTATGCTAAAAAAAATACTAATCAAGATGATTACAGGAAAAAAGGTTGAAATCAGCTTATTAAGAAGCTGGGGGCACGAATCACTAGTACTATTGGAATTAACAAGCCAAAATGGACTGAAATTAGCTAAAAGGCTGAATTCTCACACCCCTGAAAAGTGATAATTCCCAACATTCCAATGCAAACTTCATGAAAAATACAGGGGAGAATCCCTTATTCAAATGAGGAAAATCCCATTATGGAGGCTTGTTTCAAGCAGATTCCAGACACTTGAAGGCAGCTGATATGCCCAACAGTCAATATACAGTAGAATCCATCCTAGAATATGGAAATAGCTTTTTAACAACAAAATATGAATGTGCCAAGATAGTGTTCTTTGGACTTTGATAATGATGTATTGATGCAAACTTTGTAGAAAGAAAAATGACAAAACCTTCATGACAATATTTCAACTTGAAATTGAATGACTGGAGGTCCGAAGAGGAAGATGGCTGCATCAGACGAAATTGTAAGTAGTCTCTTGGCAACCACAAATTGTGGTGTCAGAAACATTTTTTAGTGCAACAATAATCTTTGCTAAATTGTGGCCGGAGATAGTCCAAAGTGAGAAGTCATCATAGTAATTAGAATGTACAATTGTGTGCGTTATTGTGATTGATTTTGTATATGGTTTGTTCATCAACAATCTACTGGCCAGAACGACAGTATATTCGATCAAATTGAAGGTTGAACATTTGAATAATCAATTATTCTAATTGACTCAAAGCCTAATTCAACTCTATCCCTAGGATGGAGCCCCAAAATCAAGGAGTTGATCCTGGCCTATATTTACACCAGCCCATCAATACTTCCACCAAAGGATCTCCTTTTTCCAGAGAAACTCTGTGTGTGTGTGTGTGTGGGGAGGGGGCTTTTCAGGTTAATGAGCTCAGCAGAACTTATCACTTGAAAATCAGTGCACTGCACCCAGAGGAGGTATCTTTGCAGGAGCTTGGACAAAGCAGCATATAGGGCAGACCAGATGGGCATTGCCACTATGTCCACCACTGATCTGCATTTCACCTTGGGAATAAATAAACAACTGGACTATGGGAACTCCAAGCTAACAGGGTGTAAAGTGATCTTGATGGGTTCTGGGTCAAGTGACCTGTCATTGGGGTCAGCTGACCCAATAAGGTAAAAAAATTTTACAGTTAAACATTCTAATCCAAGTGACCACAAAAAATGAAGCAAATGCAACTGTACTATGAAAATTACAGCAAGAAGTATGTCCAACAATGAAATCTGTCGAGACTGAATTCAAAAGCCGGTGGTCACCTCTTTGGTGATTGATTTCATTAACAAGCTGTTTTTATCTGTAACTGAATGTTAAACCTTTCTTCACAAATGGTGCAAAGAAATCTTCAGCCCCCCTCTAGCCCCAAGAAGGTAACACGACATACTCTATCCACCTGGCCAGAAAGGAAGTGCTGAACTTGTGCAGTATCTCCAGCTGGTGACAATTTATGATTATTCGGAAAACCCATCCGGTCTTTACTACCCCTACTGTCAAACAAACTCCCTATCCTCCTCCTTACTAGATGGAGGCTCCCACAAAACCAGGCCGGTTGGCACCACCAGATTTACAGCTTGTGAGAAAAGAAGACAGAAAAAAAGAAAGAAAGAAAAAGTTCCAGCGAGGATCAGTAAATTCAAGAGCTGCCAGAATGCTGAGCATTTAGTAAATCTGGATGCTGGGTTTCCTCTCTAAATATTATCTCTTGCAGGAGGAGAGAAAGAGAGAGAGAGGAAAAATCCAAAGACAACAAGATGCAAAGTGGTAATATGTGTCATCATCTGCCCAGGCCGAAACAAGCCGCGGGCTGAATTTATGCCGACCCTTGGGCTATTTAGGGTTTGGCGATCTACGAAGTTTACATTATTAGCGGTTAGCACGGAGGAAATTAGGCCAAAATTGGAGGGGTCTGCGCTTCGTCAGGGATGGTACGTCAGAAAAGAAGGGGGAAAGAAAGAAGATGGGTGAGACCAGACAATGATTTGTGACTCGGCTCGAAAGAATTTTTGTCCAAATCAATATTTAGGCAAGCAAACATCATCAAATTAATGACAATCATACAATGAGAAGTCCCTGGCTCGGAAGGCTGTGCTCATTACCTTATCATAACAGGAAAATCTGCAACAATAAAATAAACAAAATTAACAAAAAAATCTCACTTCTGTTCCCACATTCTTTCCCTATCCCTCCCCACAGCCCTCTATGGTACCTAGTACAAGTAAATGGACTTATAGGAAAGAACTGACACAACTAACTTAACATCTGACACACTGCCACTCAGAAAGAGGAAGTTTCTTTTCAAGGACAAAACTGATCCAAATGCCATTCTTAGGAAAATTCTGGTTCCAAATAAACTTGAAAATCTTTTGTACAATGTAACATTTCCTTCTTCCAATACAAACTGAAAAAATTCAATGTTAAGGCACATGCTTGCTTTTCCAGATTCACAACTTTTCAGAGAGATTTCAAAAAATTCCTCTTGAGCAGGAGAAGTACCTCGAATGTCGCAAAAAGATGATTCGCCATCAAGATTCTAAAAAAGGTACCCTGTTGCCACATATTGAAGGTACACCCTTAAACTGCCCCAGACTACCTCATCAGGAATAATCCCCCCCCCCCAAATCTTCTGATTTACACCGTGGAAGGAAAGTCACGACAAAGCATTGTACCAATACAGTTCTGACAGTTCAGACGATTTATTCTCATTCACTGAATGATGCTGCCAGGATCAAAAGGTCTCTATAAATTATTCTGTCTCTCTGCCTTAATCCACGATGCTGTTGCGGAACAGTCATATGGGTAATTCCAGAAATTAGGGGTCCAAAAGTGTGACATTTTGGTGTCCCTGTTACATCTGACCTTTGTTGTTTGACATGGAAATATCACCAGAATGGTTTTCAAACGATTACTATTTGTTTGGCAAGTAATTTGCATTAATTCATCTCTCTTGGGAAAAGAAAATGTGTCCTGAACTTGCAAAATCATATGTCAGATGTGACAGGGACACGTAACAAAAAAAATCGACCCCTGATTTTTGGAATTACCAATATAAAAATAAAACTATCCTAAGAAAAATCTTATATTTCCAACACTTGAATAACATCAGACCATGAGTTGCTATTCCCAAAAATGATGGGGCGAAAAAAGGGGGGGGGGGAAGACCTAGAAAGAAAATGAAGCAATGCGGGTAATATTTTCCAGCCACGTTTTGGGGTCTGCATATTCACGCACGAACCTCCAGTGGAAAAAAAAGCCAATTTTTATTAGCACTGATGCGGGGCTCTTCATAGGACGTGCAACGGCTATTTTGAAAGGTCAGCCTGTTCTTGACAACATAGGATTAACTTCATGTATGCAGTAGCTGAGAGGCATGGCAGAGGGCAAGATGGTCAGATGAGATACCATAATCAGCATCTGACCTTGCTGAATGTTGCATCGGTTACGACCTTTGTGGCAAATTATCTCCAAATAAAATAGATGGTGTCATGAAGTGAAACTGGGAGGAAATTCAAAATTCATATGTTACATCTTTGTTTCTGATACAGGTTGATGTGGTTTCATCGGCTTAAATTGTCTAAACTGCTGTATGTTACTTTCGTAATCTCCAGTATGACCAGATGTATGACAGCCCACAGATTCTGGCATCTGGCATTGGATACTTGATCAGCAAAATTCATACCCTATCAATCCAAGAACTTTGTGGTTTAAAGTTCCGTTGACAACAAAACAGTGAAAGAGTGGGGAAGCACTCTGATACTGAAATCACTCTGTCAACTTTTCATGCTGTGACTTTCAATTCTTCATGACACTACCAAAGCTACTCTTAGCGAAGGTATGCTTACTTGCATAGTGTCTTCAAAAAAAATCAAATTTGGCAGCAAAAATAGAGAACGACTTTGAGAGGTGTAGTGGTCTTACATGCATTTATTTCAACAACTGACCCTGAAGAGGGAGTGCAGGGTGACTTTGACCTGTCTATCCCCTGATACTGTCTCCTACATTATCATGTTCGAAATCAAACAAAATTGTAAGAGAGAGAGCAAGAAAGGTATACTTTACACACAACTGTGGTATGGCAGTACGGCATGGTGCGGTGAGCAGACAGCAAACGTATTAACAGAAGAAAGGGGAAAGCACTGGAAAATGTTTTGTCTTTCATAGATGGAAACTACAAATAAACACCGGAGGGCCAAAGGCATTTCTAACTTCCGCTCCTCATTAGAGTACGTAAAACAAACACTTCCAGGAACAGATCGGTGTGAACAGATGGGTCGAATGTCTGCCAATCAGAAGATTTTTTTTTTTTTTAAAGAATCAATTCTAAATAGTTAAATCCTAACCCGTGAAGGCATTCCGCACTTCCTGTGCCTCTGACAGACTGGTGATCTATGTTGATGGCAATGCTTCGTTGACTGCACATTTACTTTGCCGTCAGTGATTTGTCCACAGCGGGTGAAAAAGGTATCCTAACTGAGACAATGAATGCAAAGTATCTCCACTCAGTATTTCACAAACATATACACCCACAAGAGCACAACCGATTCCAACTGAGAGATTCAGAATCCAGCCCCTTTCTTCAATAAAAAAAATAGGTTAAAAAAGGTTTAAATCAAATCATTTAAAGTGAAATGAATTCAGACCATTCAGGATGTTGGATCCTGAGATCTGCCTGAACGTGTCTGTTGTGGCACAAGGAGGGTCCCTTTACCAACTCTTCTAATTAGTGGCCATTTCCAGCCAGCCTCCATGAATAAAAAGAAGAAAAAAAGGTTTAATAAATGTGATAAATAGTACTAATAACATAATAAATTGAAAGCCAAATTAATTCAAACCATTAAGAATGGAGGATCCCGAGATCTGCTTCAACATGTCTGTTGTAGTCACAAAAAGGATTCCTTTAGTAGCTTCCAATTGATGGTCATTTCCGGCCAAGCACCCTATTTGGAGTTGCTTGTAAATCGGGGGGGGGGGGGGGGNGGGGGGGATGACAGGTCTGACCAGCAATACCCAGACACAAGCTGGTCCACTGTGCAGGCCTGCTACCCTCTGGCTTTACCTTGCTGGCTGAGTGGCTGGGGGGAACTGGTTGGCTGCTTAGGGCCAGCATGCAATAAGAAAATTTATCATGTAGCCCAGCAGCACAGATGTCAACACTTACCACCAGTTAATCTCATGATGGCACAGACAAGATTTAGGTAGGTGGGATGTGACGTTGACACAACGACGACCCCCCCCCCAAATCCTGATCCAAAAATTGATCTCAGGACGTTCCTTATAAAAGGAAGAGTGTGGGAGGTGGAATACAGGTCCAACTTTTCTTACCGCTCCTTATCATGTCTGCTATCCATTACAGACTTGTTAGACTATATTTGAATCATTCTTAATTTCATTTTCTAACTTCCGGGGAGGGGGGGGGAGGGGTTGTACATTAAAATTGTGCGCGAACCTGCCCGGGCGTAAAGAACACAGAGAAGCATATTCATATCCCAAGCCAAACAAATCACTTTTGCCAGTATTCAGTAAGCTAAAAATAACCCCTCTGCATAGCCTCTCTTTCTTGATGGACCTTTGACCTCCATAAAGGAGGAGGGGTTTCAGAGTGGCACGCGCTACCACCCGCAGAACAGGCAGCCGGCCCCAGCAACCGCAGTGGGCTTGTATCAGTGCCTTAATTGGTTCTGCTGGAGACCCACGTGTCTCCGCAACAAAAACCCCAGACCATCAGGTACCAATTTAGAACCTCAGAGACCATGCACATGTACCAAAACACATACAGAGTAAAGTAAAGAGCTAACTTGGGATGGGCCCTATTTGGGTGGACTCGGCTGACACTCGAAAGTCAGGGACTCATAACAGAGCAAAATTGTGGCAATTTAAACACCTCTTTCAGAGATTCACTTGAACCTGCCAAATTAAAAAAAATCAGAGGCTAACTTTGCTGCTTCAAACCGAATAAAACTTGCTCATTTGAAAACAATACAGCTAGTTCCACACTTTCTTACACCTCTGGGGGAAATTAGCCTGCCCAATGAAGGGTCTATGTAATTCTGAACATTTTTTCATGGTATGGACCAGTAACCCACTGCTAACATCTTAGGTTTGTCAAATTATCATTGGATTTTCATATCATCACATGCACATTTCAGTTTTCAGAGGACTTGTGAACTGGGAGATCAACTGGGCCTGGCAAGAACTAAAAGCTGAGCCTGTCCGAAAATCCACTCCTAGACATAAAAGCACCCACAATGTTCCAGTGACCTGAGCAAGGCAATACAAACTGTAGGATTTTTTTGGGAGAGGAGGAGATGTTTCCCACTGAAGCAGAAACACAGAATTTACAGGTACCTGATTTCTGATAAACAACTTAAATATGCTGCAAGAAAACATTCCAAGTTATTAATTAATGAAAGAATATGTACACACAAGTACTACATATGTACACTGTCTGTTAATACAATTTCTACAGAAAATTTTGTCAGACTAGGAAGTTTTTGTCAGTAATTTTTGAATGGGATCGCATGGCTCAGTTGGTGCAAACTTTTTCCAGAACAATCACAGAATTGAGAGTTTTGAGGCAGGCAGTCAAGATCCCCTCCCTAAATTCTTCAGGGACAGCAGGGCACATTGTGGACACAGCGGGGGAACTCATGTGTAACACATACCCCAAACAAACCTTGAAATAATAGGGGCCACCCATCAAAGTGTGATCTGGTTCCCACGCTAAACCTGCCAAGGATTAAACAAAAGGTAAGGAGAGCCAGCCGCAATGGGTGAAAAAAAAAAAGAACCCCTTGTTTTAGGCCGGCTTCCATCGTTGCTCAGACCAGCCATTCTGTACAGTGTCTACTGCAAATGAGGCAGACATGAACTCAAAATGAGTGACACTGTGCAGTCCACCATTATATGGTGGCAGTCAAGGACAATGTACATGTACATTCTATGACTGAAGATACATGTACAAAGCATTGAACACACACAGAAAAAAATGTCCTTTTTTGTCATGATCAAAATAAGAAACACAATGGGAAATTTGTCTTTGGAATCTAGTGATCCTGTAGTGTTATATAATGGGGCCTTTTTGGGTGGGGGCGGGGAAATTTTCTTGGTATCACTGAGCATCCACTCAAGCATGGAGACCAGTCTAGTTCTAGCCGAGGGCTTTGAGTGATGCCGAGTAAACTGCACAAATGAAGTCATACACTGACCCAAGGTATCAAAACAAAACCCCTTGTAAATGTACAAGGTAACGGGGTTAAACACCGAGATGCTTTCCTGTTGGTTCATGACTTGAGTAGAATGTAAACTTCATGGGCTGGATTTTCCCCCAAGCCTGACGATGCAAACAAACAAGAGTTTTTGAACGTATGTTGTTAGTGTATGCTTATTTCTTTCACAATCAGAGAAGGAAAATTAACAAACAAATGAACCCCCTCAAAAAAAGTCCCACAACTGTTACAAATTACAAATTTTACGCAAACATGTAGGTGATGTTATTAGTACACAATACATCGGTTCCCCGTATCATCTCGTAAAACTTGATTAACAATGAATCAAGTTCCTTGACTTTATTGTTTTTCCACATCATGTCCCTATTTCCAGTTCCTAAAACCATACAAAGGTGATACTGCATCTGGCAAAGCAAGGTCCTGTCTTATCACACCATTGTTTGAAATTTCCAATGAGATTAGGGTCTTTGGGGTTCACATTATCGTTATCTCCGGTTATCTCTGCAGCCTCTGTTGATGTTAGATATGCCTCCCAGTCTCGCACGCACACACCAACCCCCCCTCCCCCAAAAAATCCCAGCACAGATACACAGGCATCTCCCACGGCCGGCCGCCCTGTCTCCCTAAGCCCACGCAACAACTATCAAAATGCCACAAACCATCCACGGCACAAATCAACTCCCGATGCCCAGTTCACTGGAAGTTCCCTGTGATAACAACGGAGTAAAAAAGCTGACACGTCAAAAGTCCCCTCAGTTTTAATCGCAAAAAAGAATCTTTGACGGCGTTAGGCAAAAATAACATTAAAAGACTGAGACTCCCACCAAAAAAAAAAAGAAATGAAGAAAATTTGACTTATTTGATTTAGGGCATGGCAGGATAGTACCCAGTCTGGGATGTTATTGGAAACTGGGGAAGTGGAGATCATATTTTGGTATTTTAGTAAACTGATTAACGCCTTGTGTGATGAGTTAACTCTTCCCAAGGTTTGAGTTGGGTAACATGAGATAATCTCCTTCCCAGGACTACTCAGATGTGGCTGGAGGGAGACAGTTATCAAATACAGGTGCATGAGCGTGAATGGGCCGCCGGGGATCCAACAACCAAGAACTATGACGACCAGGTGTTGTTTTTTTCTTCCTCGTCTTTTTCCCTTCTCTGTTATTAAAATGTACTGTTGCAAATTTTGCACTGATCAGGACAGTTGAGATCCGGCTAAGTAATTCCAAGTTACGAATGAAACATAATAACTATTATGTACTGTCAAAATAAGTAGGCCTACATGCATGAATATGTACTTTGTTTGTTAAATGAATGAATTTCCTCTAAGCTTTCACCACTGGACATACAGACATTTGGGCAAAAACCACCTAGGGCAATTATTACGGCAGACCAACAGCATGTAAGCCAAGCGTACAGTGTGGGTACATTCATTAAAATTCAAGGATTAAAAGCTTGTCAGAACTGATCTTTTCCTGAATTATTTAAACTGAAAATACCCTCTACTACGAATGAACTGATGTAGGTTTTAACTGCCGATCTGATGTCAGATGTTTTACTTGGAACAAGGGCTGATGTCCAATCCGAAGTTTTTACGCACAATAACTGAAAACGCAACCTTAACAGGATGTAGGCTCTAGGCCTGCTCATAACAACACAAAACCAGTCTACTCCCGTAAAGTTTAAAATGTCGGTTTACACATTACCGGAAATAGGATTAGTTTTTTGCCTTTACTTTCACTGAGTTGAACGAATCGTGTACATCACATTGCCGCTTGCGTGATACCAATAGTGCTCCGTTGTATTCACACCCAACGCACACAGTGCATACATGTGCATGTATATGTACGTGTGGAGTACATGTACATGCAGAATAGACATACAGCACCTTGGGCTGAATCATGGCTAGCCTATAGTCAAGGCACGTATGGCACCAGTGTACCATGCTCGGCTCATGGCTTCACTAGTCACATTGGTGTCTTCGTTGTGCCAACGGCAAAGGTGCGTGCCGTCCAGGCAGCCACGCACACCTTTGGTAAAGGCTAAATCGTGGGTTACCTTCAGACTGGTCACACAACACCTCATGGTGCCACACGCGGTTTAGTTCCCTGGCTCTTTTCATGGCGGTCAATGGAAATGGTAAAACAACTCCTTGGGTCCGCGGTCCGTGCGTTGAGTTGTTGTGGCATGGACACTTGTGCGGATGTAATTTTGGGGGATACTTTACTTCGGTTTAAGCATGGCATAACTGTTCATTTATGTCATCCAATGAAAAAACCCTGTTTTATTCATGCTGACATAAAAATATGCCATTTGTGTTTGCCAAAACTGAGTGTGAGAGTTTGTTCCTTTCTTCAGTTTAATATCGGCACTCATATCGGCAAGAAAGGTTACATTTTGCCGATCTGATGTTTTGCTGATGTTGCTGAAGATCGGCCTAATTCAATGTTCGATCCGATCATCGGTTGATCCCTACCCTCAACCCCCCCAAATACCTCAAAGTAAAGCAATAACTTTTATCAAATTTAGCGCTAGAGTTCCTCAAAGTCCAAATATGCTGTTTGAAACTTGGATAAAAAATTTCATGACTACAAAATGTGATCACTGTTACTTTGGCGTCCGGATAGCTGTCATACTGCGAGAAGTGCTGTCTATGAAGGCTGTTCAAAGACAGAATCCATCTCAAACATCCGATTCAGGGCCACAGGCATCACTGACATGACCTTCCTCAATTCCCGGCCTCAGACTGTCCATCCCTGTCTATTTGTTTGTTTGTTAGCGCCACACTTTCTCTGCTTCACAGCCGGTGCAAGAAGCAAGTATTAACACAATAAACAGGATGTGCGGGACGACAATCACGCCAGCCCAATCAAGCCAACACTGACGGAGACATTGGCCTTTGGTATTTACGCAGAGTTATTGACACGGTTACACCATGCATGCTACTATGAGGAGCTTGAACACGAGGGGAGAGTTTAATGATTCCAGCAACTCTTCCTGGACTTGTTACAGTGGTGCGTCTTATTCAAATAGATAAAGGTGGTAATTTGTTAGCTGTGATATTTTTTTCCTTGTTGGGGGGGGGATTCCTTGGACCAGTCCCTGATAAGCCCCAATGACAAGCCAAGTACTGCTCCAGCCAAAGCAGGCTGACTTGCATGGCGGTATGCGGCCAATGCGCGGAATGTAACTCGGTAAAGGGGCCCCTGTCACCTATTGACCTTCCGCACTGAGCTTACCATGGTTTAGCCTGTCAGACCCGTGTGCTACATGGCTAACTTGATTGCATTGTGGGCTCTCATTCCACACGCTTGGCTCAGACCAAGACCCCGAACCCCACTGCTCTTTATCACTAGAGGGCAGTATTAAAAATGAGCAGTTTGGTTGGGGAGGGGGGTCAGGGTAAATGGAGGCAGGTTAACTACCGCCTATGTGCATGTGTGTGTGGGTACGCGCGATGGATGTAGAATGTCTCCCATCATGCATGTGACTTCTTGGCTCAGCGGCATTAGTGTCTGTCATTCTTGACGCTTGTGGTTATTATGATGGGATCATGTGACTGAGACGGGATTCCAAAGATATGCTAGCTGGTTGACACACGAGGGCAGTATAACAAAGTATGTCTGACGACCCCCGAGAAGAGTCCTCTGCTACTCATCCATCATTACTCAGATGCAAATGGGTTATGGAAGCACAGATCCTCAACTGTCTATTTCCGCTGAGCCACTTTTTTTTAACAAGACCTTTTTATAAAAAGACACGACTTTCCCATCACCATGTAACCCAATTCTAATATTATCAGAACACATTCTTGTCTCAAAAGTGATAAGTACCAAAATGGACAAAGTTTGATAATAATTTATAACCAGAACTACACTTTGAACCTTCAAGCTAAATGCAAATTTACAACCACCAAGTTAAATGAAAGTGCAAAACGAATCCAATCGTCAAATATTGGTCTTATCAAAACTGTTAATAACTTGTAGCAGCAATTCTTGGCTTTCAAGTACAGTATGGGCTAATCCTTAAGACAAAATACAATTTTCCCAAACAACTTTGTAACGATTCTTTCACTCAAAGCCCTCAAAAGCAGGAAACAATTTGAAGTCAGAGGCTTCAGTCAAAACTCAACCAGCTCCATGAATATCTGATTAATTCCGTAAGCCCGACGAATGATCATGACCGGCAGCAATACAAGAACAAGGATAGGATATCATCCTCGGCCAGATAGAAGTGACGGAAGACACAGTCTCCAAGCAATTCCTTTCTCATGCAAATGACCTCTTATCTCCAGCAGTAGACTAGCCCGCCAGTTATCAAAAAAATACTTCAAAGGCCACCGACACGCACCCCACTGTAAGTCCCCTGCATAATTAATTCCAGCTTGCTCTTGCAAGTATCGTCACCAATTTCTTTTTTCTTTGCCCGCCACCAAACAGTTCATGCACCACAAAGCTTGCATTACATGACTAACATTCATGTCAATAATTCAATAATGCCCTTCGTGCTTTGCCCTTCCGCGTGCAGTGCGACATAAGTTGGGCATCACAATTACTCACACGAGCAAGCTATTAGGGAGAACATTTCGCTTGGGTGACTACTTCAATTCTGCCAAGGCAGCGAGCAGCCTTTGCAACTCCTGGAGTGCTTGTGTTGGCAATCAACAAATACACCAATAATACTGTGCAGCATATATCAGCTTGGTAAACCGCATGCACTTCAGCAGAAAGAAAGGCTGGAGAAATGAATCCGTGGTCATGTGATTGGAAAATTTCCTGGCAGAAAGTTTTCAGATGTACGGTACACTGCCGGGAAATCCTTGCATTCCTGTTTTCCTTGACATTTCAACAACACACTAAAAAAACTTGAACTGAAATGTTGACATAAAAAATTAATCAATTGGTCATACTATCCAGACCATGCAATTTCTGTCTTTTTGACGATAGAAACCTACAAAGTCTCCTTGTCATTTTAAACAGCAATGCTACTGGTATTTTCATAAGTAAAACACACCTCAAAAAAGTTATATTGACAAATTAACCACTTCTGCCGTCGACCTCTCATGCAGATTTAGGATTTTTCATGAGGGGTGACTGCGAAATGTTGAAGTCAAGGATTTTTCAGATGCACATACAGAGACTGGTTATTCAGCTCCAAGCAACCCCCCCATTCAAAGTGATGCATAAGCTACATGTGTACATGTATACACTCTTGGCAACAACATCAACTGCATCCTCCCAAGACTCAGACAGCACAAAAAAAGACACATATTGTGCCACATGTTGGGCATCCACGGAGGAATAATCATCGTGCATCACAGGGTTAGTCTAGCCAAGGACCTTTTCCTTATATTCTTCCAAGCACCTTCCAAACTAACATTTCCTGTACACCTTGCCCTCAAAACAATTATGTAAAATAGCTCCAAACACCTAAAGAAAACGATGATGACACCTGGTAGCATCTGCCTGTGCCCGCCTCAAAAAAAAAAGAAAAAGAAAAAAGGACTTACAAAAATTACACTCGCTGGCCAGCAAGCATTTTCCTCCAGTAGTCAGGCTTAAATTCCCACCAAATTGTGGGAAGCCAGAGACAAAATTCAAAGACAAACAGATGGCACGCCACTCGAGTTTCGCAAATATTTTTCCGGCCCGAACACTAATAAATTAGATTGGCAAGGGGGGGACGAGTCAGGCCTCTACCTTCGACCCACTCCATGATTTCGCCTCTCCCATCTCATCTGGAACCAAAACCTGTGCAAACAAGACGTAAATCAACTTCTCCTTCGGAATGCATCCAGAGCACGTAAAGAATAGCCAAGGATGGGGAAAAAAGGAGAAAAAAAAGAATAATGAACCGAAGAACATGAGCATACATAGCCAGAGCTGTTTATAGAGAGAGAGCTGCGACATGAGCGTTTCAATTGTTGGAGCCAAAATGGTGCACATGGGCAATTAGCACACAACAGCTGCAGGCTGTACTGCACACATGTACATAAAAAACAGCCCTTTTGGTTCCAAAGTCTTCTCTGTCTGTATAACTCTGTCCCTGGTCTCTTAACTGCGTCAGGACTGAAAACTTTCTTACTTCAGAGAATTTTTGCTTTCAGAATTTCGGAAAAAAACCTCAATGTGGCAATGAATCACTCCCATCAAAGGCAACGTCCTCACAAAATCAAACCCTCTGAGCCTTAGCAATTTTGAATATCCCTATTTCAATATCATTTTTCACACACACCAGGGGGAGGGTTTCGAGTCAAAGGTTTCTTTGAAGGTCTGATGAAGACCTGAAAAGAGATTATCTTGAGAAATCAAAGCTTCTTCTAGAAGGGATTTTTCTTTTTGAGGAGGGAGTTTCTCTGTTTTGGTGAGAATTATACCTTTTTTTAAGAAACAGCCTCGGACAATTTCTGTCAAAGAAGATAGGAAGGTTGGGAAAATATGAAGCCAAATCCCATTTAGCAGCTCATTAACATTTTTGACCATATAAGGACTCCTGGTACATACGGAATAATACCATTACACAGGGTGCTATATATTTGCTAAAAATAAATTCCTTTGGTTTGGACGAAGTGCATGTTTTTCAAGGACAGGTGCAAGGATTACTACCCCAACTGGCAGAGAGAAGTCTCCTATCAAGAGTTATCAAACTTTCATGTGGTCCAGGACTATTCCCAATTGCTAAGCTCACTTCTGACACTAGTCTTATGCACTCCAAGAATCAATTTGGCCAGGCAGTGTCTAAAGACTAGATCATTTTTTCCGATTAGTTTTCTTTAAATACTGTTAGCCTTTAATGAAAACTTTGAAGGCCTTTTAAGGTACATGTAATTTCTAGCCCTTTTAATCGACTGAACGTCCAGTAGAATTCTACCAGGAAAGTGTTGCCACACTATGCATGTTTAACATCCACCATTTCATGACAATAAAATAAAAATGACCCTGATCTTTGACTTTTTTGTCCTTGATGTACAGTACATGTACTCTGGCTCGTTCACTGTGGACTTCCAGAAGTCAGTCCAAATTAAGCATGATAGTTGGCATTTGGCAATGCATACAAGCTACATGTACATGTACGTTAGTGTGATTGCAATGTAGTCACCTAAATGCACATAAAAAATAACATACATGTATGTCACCAACCATATTCTAACAATAGTTAGTACTCCTCCTGCTGGAACTACGTGTCTATAACAAGCAGTTTCATTTTGCTGCTTGACCAAGGTACATGTAAAATGGTGCTGAGGACAGCTTTAACAAACTTGACCGGGAAAACCTATCCCAAATAAGGGTCCGTTCACAGTTTTTCAAACTCTTGAGAGTATAATCCTCGTGATGGATGTGAGTCACATGGTTCTGAATGGCTACATTAGGCCCATCCAGTTTTTTCGTCTGGGCTTGAAATGACACCAGACTCTATGGAAAGTGGCTACAGCCAATATCCTGGACTGGTGTGTTAAGTTCAAGCCGCTGGCAACCAATTTGAACATGGCTTTAATTGTCCAACTATAGTTGCAAGGAATCCCCCAAACAAGTGAAAGGCAATGGCTAAGACTATGCCAATGACCAGGCATATGTGCTTGGGAGCTGAAAAGGATGGAATCCTCTGAGTCTGGAAAACAGGTGATCAGTCAAAGAAATGTGTGACCATAAATGTATTGATGATGTACATTCATAAAGTAAACATATCTCACAGTATCACTACTCAAGGTTCTATGGCATAATTTCTTGATTCCCTTTCATCAGACAAATCATGCGACTGATTTCAGCAGCCAGAATGCATCTGGCCTCTACCCTCCAGGTTAAAATTGCACGCTTCTGGGTGAAGAGAGGCAAGTTGGGATAACTGCAAGTGAGTTGCCCTAGGTCACAACATGTAACCAGCTTCTAGATTAGAACCCCCCCCCACCCACCAGATCAAGGGTCTAATAGGCCTCATGCCTCATACCTGCAGAGGACATCCTCTGTGACAGGTGAAGTCCGGTAAACAGCCAATCCGGACAATCTTAATCTTTCAGGAGAGAGGAAACATTCTGCCAGTGTAATATGCCGAAATAATTGGATCTTGATGATTTTTCTGGACAGTATCAAGCAAAAATGCTTTTTGCCATGGTGGAGGTGGGGGGGGGGGTGGTAGTTCCCAGATTGTAAAGTGCTCTGGTGCCAAGACTGGTCTAGTGTCTACTTGGGTGCGGCTTTTTGTACCTTCAGTTACTGACCAAAGGCGCCGCTGATGGTTCGCGCGCACATCTGGGAAATTCAGCTTCATGTATGCGCGGCATCACAGGGACCAAAGCAGGCCATGTTTATTGACTCTGATGCACCGGTGCGCTCTGTGAGGGGGGTGACCAGGATTCCGATCAGTCAGGAATGTGGCGGGGGGGGGGGGGGGGGGGGGGGGGGGGGGGGGGGGGNGGGGGGGAAGGGAGGAAGGGAGGGAGGGAGAGAGGAAGAAGGAGCAGAAGGAGAGGCCTACATTGCCTGCAAGATGGGCAACATAGTGCTATGTGATGCTATCAATTGGAACTGATAAGAGATAAGCCTTAATTTGGCTGCTAGGTATTTCGGTCGTACCTGTGAAATATTATGGAGAAAAAAAAAAAAACCTTCAAAAAAGTATCTTTTCTAACTGCAATATTTTAAACACACTATACAAAGCACTGAGAACCTAGGTATAGTTTTGGCTTTTGTCTGAGCAGAACTTGCACTAATGGATTCAAAGTAAGTACTGGTAGTCCCTATTTTTTTTCCTCGCAAAACACATGTTTGCAAATTTTTTACATCAACTTGATTGAGTTAGCATAATTATGTAGTGTAGTGTTCATGTTCTGTTCTGGTAATACCTATCTTAAAATCCGGGCAACAGCTTACAGCAGGCCAAAATATTACCCAGTGCCTTCCTTTACAATTGGAGAAATCACTTTCTTGAGATGAAACATGGTGTAACCTCGGTGGAATGGAACGAAACGATACCGGAAGGTTCATCGCACAGGAGTCAGGAAAAACAGTCAGCTTATTAATATTATGCTACATCACCTACTTAAACAAAAAGCGCACACTGCGCCTTGGGAAATTCAAAGCATGTACATGTATACAAATTCCATCTGAATGCTCTGTCTGGTTTACAAGTTCTTCCAGGCACACTGAGATTGCCCACATAAGGCCACAGCAGACTTTTTTTTTTTCCTTCAGAACATTTATGTCAACATCCTAAACTATGCTGGCAAACGCCCAACATTTTGCCCACTTTCCCCCCCCCCACTTCCCCTAGACAGGAATTCTTCAATTTGACAACGTATGAGCACTGATCCACATCCAATAAGAAAACAGATTTATTTCTAGGGACGGGGAAGAGTGAGAAAGAAGGGTTTTCTACAGACGAAGAGAAGATGGACTAGGATATCGCAGTGCCAAATTCTACACAAAATTGGTAGCCTGCTGAGCTCACCGTATCACGCCATCTCAGTGAGTGAGTGGTATGTCGGAGAAGTGAAGCTCTAATAATCTGCGTCTCCCGAGGGCTGTTAAAGGCCGACAATGCCTGCATCACAGACAGACCCCTCTTGGACAAATTTTGTGCGGGACTGTCTACTTTGATCCCAAAATGATATATTTCCCCCGGTCAGAATGTCCCTTTTCTCATTAATCCATCCCCCCCCAATAAAAAGGCAGCATACTGCATTTTGTGACACACCTGAGCTGGTTGCTTGTTCACGTCATTATCTCGCAAATTCGACAATATCTCATGGTCATTACCAATAGGTTATAATTCCTCCTTTCTCAGCAGTAACTTGGTTACGGAATGAGACTGGCACATCCTCTTGATTTAATATAAAAATTCTCAAATCATGCAGTGTTGAGCTGACTAAATTAGTTTCTTCAATAATCTTTGGGTTTCACAAAGAAATTTGCCAACAGTTGGAATTTTTTTACCTTCTTCCTCTAATTTGCCACAACATCCATGCTCTACTAATTAAACAAGTTAGCCCTTCAAGTTGGCGGTTTGCATTTGTTGTATCAGCTGGAACAAAAATATCAGACTGTTGCTGGACCTTCAAGTTCATGGTAAAACTACACACTGTGCATTCTCTGGTGAGTGTACTATATACACTAATTCTTTCCAAAATTACCTGTTTTCTGCAAGATGCAGAAAAAGCATGTACTTAGAGGAATTTGCAAAATAACAGTTAATTGGGGCAGAGACATTAAATGCTGACCCCCCCTCAAAAGATGAACATATATTTCCTACTCCCACAGGACACTGCATGCATGGTCCAATGTCTGGCAAGGCGGCTGGTTAATACACAGCAGATTAATGTAATGAACATGGAAGCGATGTGCTGGGAATCCAGGTGCCTGTGGAAATTAACATAGCAAATGAAGCTTTTAAAGGGCAGGGTTCCCAGCCTCCTGCTGCATTCCCACCACTCACTCCACTGTCTTATCAACTGATTGTCTAATTGGACAGAAGAGACGGGGGGGCGATTGACAGCCACAACTGACAGCAAAACTTTGACAATCCGCTTAACAAAAGCATGGAGAAATAAGAGACCTCCATGTTATCACAGTTTGTACTGTTTTGTGCTTAATTTACACAAATAACCAACTGCAACCTTGTTGTAGTGGAGTGTTTGCAACAAGAGGGGCCAATGAAAATGGTTGATTTGGGTGTTGGCCAAATATTCCTGTATCTAGTTGATATTTATGAACATTTGATGCAAGCTACAGTGGCAAGGCGTTCCCCTTGTGCTCACTGTCTTTCTGGAAGATCAGGACTTCTGTTGAGTCCTGTGGATAGGTGATGATGCATTTGGTGACAAACATCTAGAGTTTGTTAAGGTTTGGGGGGTACTTTCTCTTACAAATGACATGAATTGTATATTTGTGGTGATGATGAAGAAATGGTACACAAAGTTGTCTGTTGATAAACAGAAAATCCTTCCACAGATTTTACAATTTTATGCATAGAAGTTACAGTCTGTCAACAGTATCTTCATTTATTTATTTATTTATTTATTTATTTATTTATTTTTTTTTTTTTTTGGGGGGGGGAAGAATTACTTCTGAACATTCTTACAATGTCAACAAAGACCTGTGCAAATGAATGCAACCAAGTATGACCATGTCCAATTCTGTTCCTGCGCATACTCCCCTCCTTTAAAAGGTTGCTTACAAACCTACAATGAATTACTGGATTCATACAGAGGAGAATGTGGAGAGGATATTACACAAGAATTTTAATGCAGGAAGTCAGATACAGAGGTACTCCTTTAATGAGAAATACAAATCCAAAGGACAGGCCTCTTACAGCATTCCTGTTCTCTGCGGTAAGACAAATTAACTTCTTTGTGCAGGCACCCTGGGAATCTCTTGATGAAGCAAAGTCCATTAAAATGCTATTGTTTCTTGCCATGGGCAGTCTGTGGTAATGGAGGGCTGTGGGGGGGGTGCAAACACTCTGACAGCTATGCAGAGTTTCCAACTGGGATTGCTCAGAGCTGGCAACCAGGGCCAGCCACATGCACAGTTTTCAACTTTTCAGCAGCCTGCCGGCTTTAAAGGGGCGAGGAAGAAAACTGCGTGCAGTCAAGTGCAGGCCAAGCAGGTCTGCCCATACATGCAGCGGCCCCTGGATTGTTCAGAAAGTCTATCATCGGAAGTGTCAATGCGCTGACAAATACCTCGGTAGGGCCACGACTGGGGTAGCAATTCTGAGACCTGTTTTTAATAATGCTTCTAATTTCTTAACTGTCAAGGGCTGCAACACCTTGGTAATTGTATCTTGTTTCAATCATTTATCATTATTAAAGATAAACTCACGCTCTTTTGAAGCAAACCTCAAAATGCAATGGAATAAAAGATGGCAGCATCTGTCTTAACATTTGCAATTTTACTCTTTCGGCTTTAACACAAATAGGCAAACCTTGAATTTGCAATATATGAATGCGTCTAATTTCCACAATGTTGTCAGCCCTGTGATTATGGCTGGTGCCATCTCCATCATGGGCCCGCAGGAAAATCTGAAGTCATAGCCTCAAGGAAGCTCCATTCTGATGCAGCCTTTGATTATCAAGCAGAAACTACGTAAACGCCCTGAAATGCTCTCTCTCTGGATTTGTTGTTCTCTTCCCTGAGTCACTCCTGAGGAAACACAGAGGCAAACCATTTGACCAACGGTCTGTGCCACCTCTCTCCAGTGTCTGCACAGATCCCAAGGTGTCGTGCAATATCTTCAACCAGCTTATTATGCTGGCCACAAGGGTCCATATCAACCACCTTCCCTGGGGGCCAATCACTGGTTGTTTCTTTTCTTTCTCACCGCCCTGGCTTCTTCCCTGCGCAGGAAATTCATCAATTCCAATTTATATGAGCTTTGAATGAAATCTCAGAGAGGGAGAGAGGCTGATGGAAGCAGGGGGGGGGAGAACAGACCAAAGATGTGACAAGTGTGTCAATGAGATTCTGTAATGAAAGAGGTCTACAGTGAGTTGGGTTGGAGTTAGGCTGGCTGATGCTGGGGCACTTCCCCCCCTTCCATCTTTGTGGCCCGGGTTTGGAACCCACTCAGGTTTTCGTGTGGATTGGGTTTTGGGTCCCTAACTGACATTTTTCTTTTATGTCTAGTTTTCTTCTAATCCTTAACACAAACACACCTCACCTTCACTGCAGTCGTAATTCCTGTAAGCTGTGCATTCTCAAGTGAGTTTATCATTAAATCTGGACTGGCATTTCTGACAGATTTCTGTTTTTAATTGGTGGGTATTATCCCCATCTGTGTTAAGACTGGGGATGGTCTAAGGTCAGAAGACACGAGAATAAGCTTGTTCAAGTACATTAGCTATACAGGACAGAATGATGGCCAACCCAATTATCTGTGCCAGCACACTTTTTGCAATGTCCCTCTTTGATATTTTGCCATTTAATTTTATTGTATAATTACAAGTGTTTATACTTGGCCAAGGAATAGTTTTACAAGCCTCTATTCCTCGTGGCCATGCCTCCATCTTTATTTCATCACGTATCCCGCTCTGTTTTTTTTCTAAACTCACTGGAGTCTACATGTATGCTGTTGAGATGAAATGAGAAGACTGAAGCAGAGGTGAGGGTAAGCACAAACTTATGCTTAAGGTTGGAAGCCAATTGTGGAAGAAGCGACAAAGGATGAGGGAAACACTACCGTAATCCTCACCCCCACCAAAAAAATACAGATGATTCTGTGCCTTTACGGGGTCAGTGGAGAAATAGTCTGCCATGTCTCATCAGGGTGTTGAATGCCCTTCTATGACTTCTCCCTCTTTGAAATGAAGTCAGCAATGAAACCACCTCCCATCATTGGCACCTTACTATTACCTACCACTTCAGGTCATAATCAAATGACTTATTAGTCAAAACACAACATTGTACCTGCTTGAACCATGCACCACTCAGATTACCATTTACTGTTGGTCATAGCACATCGGCACTGATTAGAGTGATTATCTTAATGAAGACTCAATTTTAGCTACGGGCAATGCCTTGTCCTTGGTGATTACCCCCCCCCCAAATAAAGACTGTCTTTAACTCTGTCAAAGTTCCAACAAATTAAATTAACTGGAATTTGATGATTGATGCTGAGGAAATCGTGTCTGTTATTATCAATACAAGTGGAATTATTATTAACCGTACGCTGCTGTTGCTGGTGAGGTAGAAAAAAATGATGCCGGTCATTGACCCCCCCACCTGTGTCAGCGCAGTGCGCAGGAGGGCATCCAGATTATTTCCGTGTGGACTGGCTCAGGAGTCTTGTCAAGGACCACCCCTATAGGCCACACTGTGAAGGGGGGAGGGCAAGAAATGATGTATAGTTTATGGCAACTACCGACACTAAGACACACACACGTCAGTCTTCCAACGACTAGTTCACTGCACACTGATGACAACACATGCAAGGCACACAAGCCTGCATGCGCAGTACTAAGAACGTATACCGAATCTGCTCCTGAGGATTATCCTCACGAGCAGTGAGTTTTGCCATTGAATTTGCTTTGAGATCACATACGATTTCAGAACCTTCAACAGGTTCACAAGCTCCATTATATGCTACAGCCACACTGACCAAGTCAGGTGCTTCCTTACCATGCCCTAAAATTTCTAAAATGAAAAACAGAATACGAACACATTATTTAAAGATAAACATGTAAATATGCTCAGGCAAACAAATTCTTGGTTGAAAAAAACAACAACAAACAATAAGATAATAAAGAAAAACAACAAAACAGGTGGTAATTCTCTTAGTAGTTACATGTATAACCTCTGAAGTTCTACAACGAAAACCAAAACGACAATATTTTATTGATAGCATTAGACAGCCACCACACATCACTGTTAATCCTATTGTGCTCCCCCCTTTCCAAATCTACAAGAGACGTATCACAGAGTCGTGCTAGGATGCGGTCGGGGCCCTGTCACAACTCATTCTCACAGCTAACAATCAACTGACAACTCGATCCTGGCTAAACATTAAGACAATCACGGCGAGCGCAGCGGCTTTATTGCCAAGGTTTGGGCTGGTGACGCCAAATCCAGTCGTGAAGTAAATAGCGAGAAATCCCGTCTGGCTTCAGGTTGCCATTCTCACGCACGCAAGTTAACCTGCCGGGTAACACAGCACACTCTTAGCCAAGCTGATTCCATCAAAGACTTTCTATATCTAATAAAGTCTCGAGAACTACCACTTGGCTGATAATCTCAATATGCTCAAGTGTTTACGAGCACCTTGGAGCACATCTAAAAATTTTGATTTGCTTTTACTGTACCATAACATAATTTCTGTTACACGTCATGGGCACGGAGGGGGGTTATTTTGGGGGGTTCTAACGAAACCCCTTTTCTAATCCTTTGTGGATTAGAAATTTCCCGGGGTAGCATGCCCCTGGCCTCCCCCCAGTCTGAGGATTCCTGACGAGGATCCCTAATCGTTGCATTTCATACCCGAGTATGCCACTGCACGTACAGTGAGTGTCACTGAATCAAGTTGAACAGGGTAATGCACTGTGTGGTTAGAAATGAAACTATTGACCGTTGCCTAATCGGCAATTAACTGCTGCCTGGCAACAATTCCTGCAGCAGATGGCGAAGGCAGAGCTTGATTCACTTTCTAATAACAACTGAACCTTTACCCACTTCTGTCCTCAGGTAGTAACTATGGGGATGGTTGCCATGGTTACAAGGGGTTAGAGTGAGGAGCTGGCAATAAATTTGAACTGAGCCAAAAGTTTTGAAAAATATTTCCCTTACTTACAGGCATGAAGCTTGGACTTTGACAACAAGGAGGAAATTCCAATCTTCACGAGACTCTCTAACAACGTTGTTCAATTTTCAATGGCATGACATGAGGAATTCAGCTGATCCAAGGAGAAGTTGCATGCCTGTATTTAGAACTGGTAAAATTCGGACGATGACTTTGTTGTGCGGTTGAAATGCACACAAGACGCAAGCACACTATTGAGGACAAGGAAACGTACTGCAGCTTGTGTACATGGGAGGAGGTGTGCGTACGCATACAGGGGCAGAACGTGTACGAGGAGGACACCAGATGAATTGAATATGATAGGAGCATTGCTGGCTGTTGAGAAGCTAATGTATCTCAGTTTGACCAATTAACTGACAAAATGTTTGATAATATCTTTCACAAGAAATAACTTCCCTTTAAATGCTGCCAGTGTCTAACAAAAGTCAACAGAGAATAGAAAAAACTTCTAAGCTGCACTGGACTTTGTGTGGCGTCGTTCAACAAAAATTAGGAAACCGGCTGAACAGAGGGAAGATTGAAAGTGCTGAAACTGCAAAGGTGCTGGTGGGACTGCTGTAATACTAGTTAGAAATCAAATGATCACCACATTTTGATGATGGTCTGGCTTGCAAGTGGGTTTGGCTCTTTTGTACCGGTTAGCCCTATAGAAATATAAACTGAATTCTGATAACATATGTACATATATTCTGACACGGATGTTCCTTGTGACTTTTTTCTTATGTGTATTTGATGACTTTGCCATTTTAATTAAAAGGTCCATGAAGACCTCTGTAGACAAAATATTGTTTAATATATTCACCAGTAGACAGTAACACAAAAGGGGGTTTAAAAATGGAATACAATTCCCTTTGTTGTGGTTCATTTTACTGATCCCTCAAGTGAACATTTAAATCCCAACAAATGATGGCATTATGTGTGATATACATGTACCATTTGAGAACCCCCAATTGATTATTGTCAGGTACCCTTTTGGTATGTCTGGAATGGAGAGGAACATGGACAACGGACACGCATAATTTACGTGCCTGCGGAATGTTCCAACGTAAGTTCATGATGCCCTTGCACCCTGTAAAATGCATGTGCACACGCAGTACGACCATTGTATGGCAAATTAAGCACGAGTATATTGAATGGAATAGCCAGGGCTGATTTGGAAGCATTTCTTACCCTTCATCGTTTGCGTTTCATGAAAGCTCCTTTTCGTCTTTGTTCATAGGCTTTCTTTGATTTCCCAAAGATCGTGGGTGCAGTGTCTGACTTCTGCAATCATTTCAATTTAATTCCAAAGAGTTGTAGTGGTACATGTCTGGAAGAAAACACTGCAGCAAGAAAAGCGCACTGCGCAGTTTTGAACTCTCTGTCAATCCTGATCATTTGGCTCTGCTCAGCCTGACTTTCCACGTCCAAATTTGTCTAAATTTCGCTTCGGTTAGAAAGTTATGCAGGCTTGTCCTATCTTTACAAGTGTTGTTGCAACAAATCTGGTCGGCATGATCTCGAAACTCACCCCAAAATTGGACTGAATTTTCTGAACTCGACCCAAGACAAGCGCTGACATGCTAGCGGCGCCCGACTATGTCTTCTCAAAGGTATGCAAATTTTCTATGTTAATGAGATACCTTTCGGGGGCAGGGCTGTTTCACCAAAAATTTGTTTTAACTTGCATCTCCTATTTATTAATCAAAACAACAACTTTACATTTTGAATAATGTTTAGAAACACACAATTTTCAATTATAACTAATAAAAAACCCTTAAAAGAAGAGTGAATTCAGAAATCAGGGAAATACAAATGCACATCATTGACTTTTGTGAAATTTTACGAACTGGCTGGTTTTGGGGGGTTTGTAATTTTTGTCTGTTAACTTTGAGTTCCACGATTCAAGTTTACTCCTGTCAAATATCCCAAACAACGTGGCACCCGTTTACAACAGTCAAAATGCAGCTTGCTTAATTTGTCTCATAAAACCCCATGGACTATTATATAAGCCATTTCTGAGTATGTGTACAATTCGTCGGTAAGGTCAATCACTACATGGTACCTATCAATGGCTGGAGTATTTCTGAAGTAAAAATAATGCATTGTTAAAATGATCATTTGTCTGGCCAACTGCTGCAGAATGAAAATAACGGTATTTTCAGGTGCAACAAATTCTTAGCACCACAGCTGCTCTTTGCTGACCTTCAAGTAAGATATTTTACATTTACTCAACAGTCCCTCGTCTGTGTTTTAGCAAGAGGCACATGATTCTGGCACTGACATGGGCCCCTAAGCTGCAGAACAGTTCACTTCATTAACTTAACGGTAAAGAAATTGACCATGAAAGCAGCAAAGACCTTTCTAAGCCAATGCCTGACAGACATAAAGGAAGGAGAGTCGAGGAGGGAGGGGCAAGGGGAGAGACAAGTGTGAACAATAACACACTGCCACACATTTAATCCCTCCTTGGACTACCTAACCCTGAGGCTTATCACCCATTCCTAATCAATCTCCCTCCCTCCCACATTTGTTGAGTACCCACCAACTGCTCTCCACCTGTGCGTACCTATATATATATATATAATATGGGGAGGGGAATCTTTGTCATGAAAGTGCCTTTTGGTTGTGTGTATCTACAGGGATGAGATTGACCAATGATAAAAATAGCAGAAAACAGCCGGGAAAAAAAAGGCATAAAGAAGCTGAACTGTAAAAATCTCCTATACTTTTGTACACAGCTAAAGAGGAAAAAAAGCTGAAATCCAAAACAAAAAAGCTGAAATCAGCTAAAAAGCTGAGATATCTCATCCCTGTATCTGGTGCTGTCTAGCAGAGTGTCGCTACACTGCCTTGCTCATGTTAGCGAGCGGGACATCATTCATGTTGCATGAGGGTGCTGTCTGCTGCCGCTCTGTGTATTGACAGCCACCCGACCGCGCGCATTCTCAAGGGAACCACGTGCACCAGCTGGAGTTCTGAGTCATCAATTTTTGTGTTCTTTTTGCATAATGTTCCTCCCCATTAAAAAAAAAAAAGGGGGGGGTGTTGACTGGTCTAGCGCCGCACTACTGACAATGCAGTCCTTTAATTGCTGGAGGAACGGAGATGTATGGGCCAATAGGATTCTTATGTCCCTTGAAATTCTCTGAAGCCTAAACACTGGAGACTAACGCTGTAGAATCTAATCTGGCTTCATTTTATGTTATGTATTACACACTCTTAAAAATTTGTAAGTACCGTCAACCATGCATTAAACATTATTTGATGAGAAATAAAACAAAATGCATGATGTTTATTGGCAAGCAAGTTCTGTCACAGAAAAATTCAAACTTCTCAGCCAGTTTCATTGGCTTTTTGACATGTTGCGGAAAAGCCCAGACTCTTCTGAAATATTTCCTCTAAGAAGCCGTGTGACGGGCTCTTCACAATCACAGCTCAAATGAATGCATCAACCCAACAGAGTGGGACCGTGAGATTGATTAAAACACTTTTAGTTCATCACACAAAATGACTTACGACCGGTGCGACTGGACTGGCCCCAATACGCCAGGCAGTCAGTTTGGCGTAAGTGAGCGGCCTCCGCTGCGGATGCCATGTCTCCTGCTGGCTCCACCTCAGAGAGATGAAACCAATCCATCACATTTGCTGTCTGTCAGCAAACAATAGCCTATCAGCTTAAGACTAGCTGGCCTGTGTGCATGCAAGCTTTTAGACTCAACTCTCTGACCTCAACTCCCCAACGTTCTAGCTGAAGGAACCTTCCTGCATCTTCTGAAACATATCACTGTCCAGGAAACCGAAGATGCACTCTTGGTGCTTTGACATCAAGGGGCATCAAGCTCCACAGTGGCTGGGCTCCATTCCTCAATCCTAAAAGAAATCCTCCAAAACCCTCCAGGTATATACTTCTGAATGATCTGAGGGGAGTTAGGTTAGGCTTTGTCCATAAACAACAGGGCTTCCAGAGCTCTGGGTCTAATCTCCATGTGTGCCCATGCATGCTATGAACGACCTAGCCTAGAAGTGTACCAGCACTGAATTCTTTTTTTTTGACACAATTTTTCGGCAACTTTACTCTCGTCTTCTGTGTGGCAAACTATTTGACATCCCTGTCAGGTTAAACGCACTGAAAATTGCAGTTTACACATTTAAATTACCAGAATTTCTACGTGGGATGACATCACCGTTATGCTCATGATTATGGAAATACTTAAAAGAGCATAAAAACCAAAAAGGTGCCACAATGCCCTTTCTAGTAATAAACCTAACATTGAGAAATGGGGTTAACTGAGAAACAAAGGTGCATAATTAATTTGCGATCTACCAAGAAATGCCCATTATTTCCACAGTCTGTAAAGTTGTTACCATAATTGTGTTGTAGAGTACACATAAGTGAGGGTACTGATTTACCTCATCTTCTCTGGCATGGTAGACAAGATCCACAAAAATTCTACTGAAATTTACTCTGGGATTTTTCCCCAATTTTCATCGAAAGAGAAGTGTCTATTCTCCTAATGATCAGCATCTCATTACTCAAAGCTGTCTTTTTTCCAGTCCTGTAAGGACACGTCTTGCATCGAGGTACAATCTTAGACCGTGCTTCGATGTCCGAATCTGAAGACTGCACTTGGGGGGGAGGCAAAAATAAATCCACTGCACGATCTTGCCAGGCACCCAGGTGCGCTGTGTACTCTCCTGAGCTTAGCTTTCCCCACTCTCAACACTTAACACTAATTAAGATTTCTACCCAAATGGTGACTGTGGTAACCTCGCTAGGCTGTGAAGTTGCCAGGGAAAAAAAGAGAGAGAGAGAAGAGAAAAACAAGAGTTCTGATGCTATCAATCCACGCTTTAGCGTTAATTGAGTCGAGCGATGACCCCGTGATTGCTTATCAATATCATCTTGGACTATGTATAGTGTAGCAAACACTTTCATGGAGAATAATCTACAGTTAATTTGACTGCCATTGTTTTAAAATATGATGGGCATTAAGATACGACAATAAAAATGACAGTTCATACAGTCTGACCTTACACGGAAAACAAGTGATTTTGTTGAAATTCCCTCATCTGGACAAAACAGCACCATTCACATGTTAAAAAAAAGGGAAAAATAATTTGCTCTATCTCGGTCTGTTTACTAAACTGATAGGAATATAGGATTTACTCTATATCATGTATGGAAAAGCCAACAACCAGTTACCACTGGTGCAGAATCTAAGATCATCCAAGCAATCATGCAAACCAATTTTGTGTTCTCGAGCAAGGCAACCTACAATGACAATTTTCTTCTTTTTCAAGCCAACTGGTATGATCGGATAAGTTCGGGTGTGAGGCTTCTTTGCAATCACTGGAAAGTCCAACATATCAATGGAGAATTGTATGACACACGGCAGGACAAAAATGCATCCCTGAAAAAAAAAATCTGAAATTTACTCCTGCCTCACTCATGCTCATATTCTGGTCTTCTGAAGAAAGTACCACCTGAGGCAATAAACAACTGAAGAAATCAACCCCCCCCAACAATGAACCGCTGCCATAAATCTACTAAATTAAGGATCACACTTTCACATATCTTTCACAGTGGCAGAACAAGCAAAATTCCATTAGAAAAACTGGCACACAGAAACTCCCTAAAAGCTCCCTCTCCCAAGCAGTTCTTAGAAATGCAGGTAGTCAAGCCAAATAGGCATATTCATATTGATTCTGTGAGTCACTGACACAATTTTGGTTCACGAGTCCCCCCCCCTTTCCTTTCCCACTTTTATCAGTTCTAATGGAAGTGGTGCCTGACTAATGAAACTGGGCGCACCTGGTCACAGACAGACGGGATGACTTTGCTTGCTACTGTGGTTAGAGTTAGTTCTGCATTTAAGTTATGTAAAACAAGTAGTAAGTGGGATCCCATCTCCCAGGTCTGTCAATAAACTGGGAAGGGAATGTATCCGAAACTGGACATTGTGGAGGGACAAAAACTGTATGCCTATTTGGTTCCAATGAGAACAGCTCAACAGCAAAGGATAACTCGGAACAAGACTGGCATGACTGAATTTGTTTTTTAGTTTTCATTCATACTGGCCTCCACCGAGGCACCAAGCGCCACAACAAAGGCTCGGTGCAGGTGCATACTCGACCACATACATGGACCTTGTTTCAAAACCTGCACACGAATAGCATGACTCACAGGTCCTTTTGTGACTGAATGTGTAAAAAATATGTTGCATGTTAGAACGACAGAAGCATGAGTGGACAATGGAATGGTCACTGAAGTGCTCTCACCCGAGTGACCTGACAACACTTTTCATGTGTTCTCCATCAAGGACTTCAGTAAAGCAAGAAACACGTACTTTATAAAAATTCTGTGCTAAAACCGCAATTCGTTAGAAAGCATAAAGCATTCCATGGGTAACCACTAAGGTAAGTTCAAACAACCATGTCTGTACTCGCAAGCAGGATAATATCAAAACGGGGATGGAGAAATCATAGCAAAAACACCTTGCTCAGGGACGTCTGCCCCCAATTCCCAAGGTACATGCAGTTTTAGCCTCTAACACCCAGAGGAGTCCGGCAAAACCCAACAAAGATAACCAATTCACATCTCAGGCTTCCCATTTTAACTGGACGCTGATCTCCTTTTTGTGTTGTGCTTTTCTAAGGCAGGGATAATTTCCAGTTGCAAATAAACGACAAATCTGGTGCATTCCCACCGTTACCGTATAAACGGAACCATGCTAATCTCTCCATTACGGTCATCCAAGGCTTACAATTACAGCTATCAGGACACGAGGTAAGAGCTATGTCCCGGTAAGAGGTTCAATTACGATCTTAACAATGCCACAATACAAATACGCGTATGTGGAACTCACCTTTCTTTTTTTTTTACTAGTCTCGTTGATCATTGATCTTCTCATCGTCTTGGAGACTGGTGCGAGGACACTGAACTCGAAGTTGAGGGAACCGGTGAAGGGCCAGTGGGGGCCTTGACATCCTGAGGGTCCTGGGAGGGTACCGGGCTGGGACTGGGGTTTGAATTCCGGTGTGGGGAGACTGTTGTCCCGACTGTGTCTCCAGGCATTGCCAGCGCACTGTTGCTCTTTTCTATGCACAAAGAAAAAGATATATAATGAGGCAAGGCCGTAAGTCTTAAAAACACTTAACAGCTGCGGCTTCAATATTTTGTCATTAAAATCTCACACATACATGTAAGTATGGGGGTGTTGACAATTTCAGGAAACCATGGTGAAACTGCAGAAGTTGTGGCAAAACAATTTTTTTTTTCTGTTTTTTTTTAATAGCTCTACAACTGTGGTCTTTGGTGTAAAAGTACAAAGTACATTTCATCTTGTCTACATTTCTAGGCTCTGGGCAGTAAAAGCAAGAATGGAATGCAAAACAAATTTTTGATGAAATCTTTCTCAGTTAGGTGCGCATTTCTTTATAAGTTGCTGCTCAGATTTTTTTTAGGACAAATTTTAGAGGACAGAAAAAACAAAAACAAAAAAAGTATTTTCTATGGTCTCAAGAAAAACCAAAGAAGGGTCCTCAAGTCAGAGGGAAGAATACCCCCAAAAGAGATGTACCCTGCTCTAGCCGCTTAGAACCAAGGCTCACAAAATTTAAATCAGGGACTTCCCTGTTGGTTGGACAGCAGAGCGGAAAAAAAATCTTCTTAAAATATTTATTGTGGTTAATTGCTGGTTGGCGGATCTGAGACTTCTCAAAATAAAAAATCTTATTTTTTTTTTCAGTTCTGATACCGGAAGGACGGCGGATCCAAGCCCAAACTTAAAAAAAAACAACTTCTGTCTTATGACCTCTCCTTGAAGGAAAGCAATCTCAGATATTTTATGCGATGTTTGGGGAATGACAGCCATCAAGTCATGAGACTGGCATCAAAACAACTCCTCACATCAAGTGGACACACTTTTGACTTTACAAGTCCCACTTCCCTTCCCCATTTTGACATCTGCTCTGCGCTACACCTGTGACTTTAGTTTCTATTCGCATTGTGCACCCCGAGTCTTAAAATGTTCTATACATGACCCTGACACATTTCCGAGTAACTTCAGCATTTCTACCCCAGGGCAAAATTTGTTTATCAAGTACCGGTATATGCAATGACCAGGTATTCCAAAACAGACCAAAGAAAATATGGGAACTGGTCATATTTTGAAAACAGTGTTCCTCCCTAAAAAAAAAAACCAAACTAGGTTGGCAAAATCTGCCCAAACAAGTACGCATGAACCCGACTTTGTGCAGCATAAATTATTAAGAGTGGCCACGCAGCAATGCATAGGGACCCCCCCTTCACTTAAGCTTGCCATAATTCAATTATCATTCACCCCACCCGATCGATTTTTATCGCCTTGTACTTTAGATGGGGGTCCATGCCATATGCAGGCCCTTTTATGACTGTTTAGTTTGGGTTGCACAAGGGCGGATCCAAGACCAAATTTTCTGGGGGGGGGACATTTTGGGGGGCTAAAAAGTTGGGATTTTTGTTGCCTTTTATGGCCTTTGCGAGGGTTGAGGCTACATTTTGGGGCTTCTTACACCCTTTAGTTTAAGAACAAAGGGAAATGAAATGGACTGAAGATTCATCTGTCATTATTCCCCCCCCCCAATTTTCGCTCCTTTTGGCCCTTGGGGACGCTGTTGTGATTTCTCCTAATTCCAATGCCGCGACTGGTCACTTTCTATAGCTCCGTTGTATCTTGTTTGTTTCAGTTTCATTATATATGCTGTTTTTCCATTTAACCGAACCACAGGATTTGTAATTGGGCAACTCTTCCCGACCAAGTGCTGGTGCATGATTATTAAAAAATTACATCAACTTGCACCTTAAAGAACACAACAATTCTGTGATTATTAAATAACCTGTTAAGTCGTCCTTTCATTTGATTAGACCGGATTATGTGGAAGCCAGAAAACGGTTTTGGGGGATTTGGGTGTCGCATTTAAAGGAATCTCGAAAATGAGACAACAAAAATGAAAAAAGAGATAAATCTTCTTGTCACTTTCGTCTTGTCAATTTTCTGTCAACCCCTCCCCCCAGGAATAGGGTAAGGGGGGCTTAACGATCAGAGGGTGTTGCAACATCCATGTTATTCAAGCCCCAAAGATGTTAAAACAGCATCTTCCCTTCCCCCCCCCCAAAAAAAGCAAACAGCCTACAGGTATGGGGGGGGATGCGGAGGTAATAGATGGAAACATACGCAACGGAATGCACACACTCGGTCTGACCGAGGCAATAGGCATGGCAGTCTTTCAGAGAGACCACAAAAACCACAACGGGGGCCCTGCCTGATTCACTGGGCTTGCTATCTTTAGTCAAGGGCTTAACGCTGCTAATCGGGTGTAATGTTATTGTAAGGGATGCCTTATATCCACGTGAGAAACTGGATGGTCCACCTAGAGGGGGGAAAAGGGGAGGGGGTCGACGAGGGGAGACAATTGGCTCACAGGTCTCACACCAATGGGAGTTAATTCACTTTTTCGAAACACACTTAAGAGCACTGCAGCTAATCCAATGTGTAAGAGATGACAAGTTGTTGACTTTAATTTTCCCTCGCTGATCTTTCTCTGGCTCTATCTGAACACTGTATCTCTCATTATTAAGACTGTAAAATATCCAGTTTGAATATCCAACCAAATATATATGCATTAAAAGTGTTTGGTATTGTTGCTGTCATTTCAGTCTATGTGGCCCTTTTTCTTGGTCTGTAATTGAAATTATGAAACAGTGTTGGAATCGAATCCCTCACAAGTCACTTCACAAGACG
>NW_019091373.1:2237641-2295038 GCF_001949145.1 Acanthaster planci
GTCCAGTTACATGTACAAGTCCTTTCACAGGGCCAGTTACAATTCCCTACACAAGGCCAGTTACAATTCCCTACACAAGGCCAGTTTTAAGTCCCTTCACAAGGCCAGTTTTAAGTCCTTTCACAAGGTCAGTTATAAGTAACAGGGTGAACAATGCCAAAAGATTGCTTTTGTTAGTCTTTTGAATAGCTTGTGAACTGGCTTAAGACAAACTGACTTGTGATGGACTTGTGATGGATTTACAGGGACTTGTGATGGACTTGTGATGGATTTACAGGGACTTATGATGGACTGTTAAGAAGCTCTGTCCCATTCTGTGTATTTTTTAGTTAATGTACTAACTTGCTCAATCGCATCCTTTTGACACAGGCATGGAGCCCCTTCACAAAAAAGCAAAGCTGAGACTCAATTCTAGGGGAAATGTTTACAAGTACTCTTTGAGGTTCATCATATGAAGTCAATGCCCCAACTTGCATGCTGGGGGAGGGTCGGAGTGCCTAAACCTCACTTTGGTTGAAAACAAAAACAGATCTACACTCCAGTCTTTTCACCAGCTGTCCCCAAATTGTAAAAGTGACCCAATCCCTGAGTCAAAGACTGAAAAGGAGGCTCCACTTTTGATTCTTTTGAGCTACAGAAACAATTTCCCTGGCTGTTACACAACTGCAAAGTGTAAAAAGGAGCTACCACTGATCCACCAGACAGAGTCACTCTGATCACGGGTGAAAATGCCGTTTATGACCCGAGGTCCTCCTGCCAATATTAATAGTTTCTCATTCCAACGGCTTTTGGAGGAGAACCTCTACACAGTCCGCCTCAGCTGGGCAGACCTGATACTCATTATTAGCCAAAGACGTCATCAGCTGGTGTTGGCGGTCGGGCCTTTGGAAACCTGCAGTGTATGCGTGCAGCTACAATGTAGAACTGTACCCATGGAGCAGAAAAACGGTGAGACAGAAGAGAGAGGAGATGACGAAGGGGGGGAGCAAAATGCCTGGAGGACGCATGAAAGTCCAGTCTGGATCCCCCCGGAGATTTTTTCTAGCGAGTTATCTCATTAATTCATGTCACGGGGAACCACTTCCCCTTGGATACAACAGACACAATCAACCGCAATCATCATGTGGACGGACAGAGTCACCATTCATCTGTCTGCTGTTAACCCAGATCTCTTATTATTCAGTCATTTTCGAGTGAATGAGTCTTCTGGAGAAAACGATTCTTGGACAAAGGTATTGTCAGAAATGTAAATTCAAAATTAATCTTCAATCACTGTTTATACATGTACATACATGTAGAGTATGTTCAAATATGGTACATGGTAAATAGAAGTTGGCCAGGTTCTTTACAAGATGAGAATGAAACCTAAATAAATTCCTACACCACAGTTCTTGTACTCATTCAGGCTTCATATCAATGTTAAGACAGGTAAACAACATTTTACTTAGTATCTTAGCTGGTATTCCACCTGCCTGTATATACATGTATGAAGATATCCTCTCCAACTAGAACAACAAACCGCAAAAAAGGACTACTCCCAATGAGTTCTCAATCTCTAGCCCATTTTGGAATATTAACTGACTCATTATCTCCCTTTGTTACATTTTGTATTCCTCTCCACTACACTGGATTAGCAGCATTACTTCTGTATGGTTTATCTGCCAGCTAGGCTGCTGGCACCTCCGGCAAATAAGCCTTTTGCGAGTTAAATTTGAATAAAATCTGGTGCACTGAGTTATCTGACTGCACATAAACATAACAATTTGAATTCTCCAGACTAAAGACACTGTTGCTATACCTCATGATTTGGGGCAAGCTTTCACATAGCGACCACCATCTCTGGAATGGACTGGTTCCGTTGTGCCCTTCTTATCCATTGAGAACAGTGTATTGTTGCAAGGCGTCTCTTATGTAACTAAAAAAAAGCTTGCCCCGAATCACGATGTATAGCAGCAGTGGTTTTAGTAAGGACAATTCAAGTTGTTATGTTCATGTGAATTTAAAGAACTCAGTGTACAAGATTTGGGTCAAAGTTAACTCGCAAAAGGCTTATTGGCCCCTGCAAGCAGTGCTGACTTGCCTCTCTCTGGGGCCTGCGCACATGCCTTCCTCTCCAAGGTGCACTCCTTGCTGCCAGCAGAGGCTATGTTCCGAACCCCCCCCCCAGCTATCCAGTCATCCTCCTGGGTCCTATCATTATATATCTCTTCTCTGTCTCTCGCCCCATATCTCCCTAATGCAAGGGTCCAATTTATACAGGCTAAACTGTGACAAACCACTCTACCGTTAAATCTTAATCTTTTCCTAAGGTCTCTCGGGCCCTGGTCAAGCCTGTTGACTGACTGTTGGGAATGACCCGGTCTGCCAGTTCCCACAGCTGTTATTTGGACAGTCCAGGAAACACACTAATGCATCAGTTTTTAGGTATTAGGCAGTTTTAGGTCTTTCAAGAGCACTTCCTCGTATATGAAAATTTAAGTACTGCTCTGTTTGGAATACTTAACATTATTTGCACTTAAATAAAACTGAAGAAATTTCACTGAAATTCCTACAGGAGGGGAAAAAGACAGCCCTTGAAATTAGTCTGACTCATATTGCTTTTCTTTTATAAAAATGTACACAAAATAACGCAACAGTTGTTTACATTCAAAATAAACAAGAATGTTTCAGTTATGCTCCATGTTCTTCACAGACTTCCCATCCTACCAGTGGGCTCAGAGATGCTCATTAATTTTTGGCACCCTCAGAAAAATTATGAAAACTATATGCATGACACAGCACCTGTGATATGATCTGGCAAATTGGATTAATATCCACGCACATCCCTGAACAGACAGCCAAGTGAAGACATCTCATCTACAATTATGCACTGCTAACTACACCCGTAAATGTGCTGACAGAGACAGGTGACAACTACAAAACTTGTACTTGGACCTTTTTTTTAAGCTGATTAATGCCTTACTCCTATGAGATATTAAGTCTCTAAACTTTTGCATACTGGTTTGTTAAAAATGAAAACAAAAAAAAAGCTAAGCTAAAACTCCAATTTATGACCAGATGCTCCAACCACATTACAGAGAAAATTTTCCAAAACAGACGATCAAGCCTTTCTGGAAAGGCTTGAACATGCTTTTTAGGTTAATTGCAGCGCTGCCGCGCGCATACAACAAAGTGAAAAACTAATTTTGACCAAGAATTATTGCTTGCCCGTGCATTACTCGAGACGTTGGGTTACATCTTGAAGGAGCCCTGCCAGTGGGATGGAGCGGGGAGCCCCTGATGTTAATTATTTGTGTCATCCCGGCCCCTGGATCTGGCGAAATATTGATAAGTGTAATGGGGACCAGCGGGAGGGGCTGCTTGAGAGGGGAGCGAAGAGTTCGAGTAGAAAATGAGAGGAAGAGGAGTTGGGGGAGGGGGGGGGAAGGTTGGGAGAGAGAGAGAGAGAGAGCAAAGAACTGAATCTGATAACACGCAAGGATGCATCACAAATTAAATTTCTCCTGCATCGCTCGTGAGAGCATGCGGAGAATGCTTTCATGCTAAGGGAGCTGTCTTCGATCACGTCCAACGCATCGAGGGCTGTGAAAGTGTAGATATCCACCACCCGCGTGAGTGAATGGGAACATTATCTATTATGATGCGTACTTCCCAGCTAATTATGGCTGACAGCCAGCGGTCAAAAAAGCCAATTTTGTTTTGTTTTTTTGGCCTCTGCACAACGATGTTCTTCACTGAAAAGCTTCACTGGGGATCTGCATATTGGTTAAACACGTGAATGCACATGAACACACATCACGTTGCCAAGGCTGTATAATCTGGTCATCGACAGGCCAACCACCATTGTAAAATTTGCTTACTGTCCATCACAGATCTGATCTGAAAACTGAATGAAATCAGTTTTGGGATAAACTGCCGGTCTGTTGGTTGGGTAACCCTGAAAACTGAATGAAATCAGTTTTGGGATAAACTGCCGGTCTGTTGGTTGGGTAACCACTCAGTTCCTGGATGTGCTTATTGCCACCCAATAAGAATTTCCAGCTGTAATCACATTTCTGGCAAGACCTCATTTAATGCTCATGACAAGGTCACTGTTGTCAACATTGGAAACCTCCAAACTCTGTTAAACTTCCTACAACATCCACTAGGTGAAAGAATTTGCAGGACCGAGGAAGGTACAATGGGCAAAATAAATTATCAGGCACACAACTTGGACTTGGACAGAAAACAAGGAAACTCCAATCATTACAAGACTTTCAATTTCAATGACATGAAAGTGGGAAGTGAAAAATGAGGATATCAGCTGGTCCAAGGAAAAGTTGCATGCCTGAGTTATGAGGGAGGGCAATGATGCGAAAATATGCAAAAATGTGAAAACAATAAAACACACCATTTCAAATTATGTTACAACGCCCCAATCCCTATTTAGAAATACTGAAACAACTCTCTAGGTCTCTGCTTTTCTTGTTTGGTCTCCAAATTTTCAGTTCCTTAATTTTAGCCTACACCCCCAGTACACACTTACACACCATCACAGGGCAAATTTTAACTATCGATGTGAAGTCTATTCATCATTGCTTTGTTGATCTTTACATACAGTATTATGATACTGACTGCCTCTGTGACAAGCAGACAATGGCATTATAAAGGTCAAAACATTCTCATCCAATCACAGTTCCCTTCTCTGACTATGAGGGCTCGGGTAATTCAGTGCCTTCTCCCTCCCTCCAAACCCCCCCCCACCCCACTACATCATAACAAACACTGGATCTCAATGTTTGTCCGGTTACACAGATTGGCTCCAGCAATGTCTTCCCACGATGCCTATCCCCAGTCGTCAACAATACCAGGGGTGACTCAAATGGTCCTAACTTTCAGGTGGGCACGCAGATGACAATGAAAGGCTAATCTCTGAGCTACAGTAGCAGGGCAGTAAGCCCACACTTAATACTGCTTAGCAGTCAACCTGTTAAACCTTGCCAAACACATCAGGAGATTTTTTCCCACGACCCCCAGAGAGGGAAGGACTTTCGGTCTGGTGTAATGCCTGAGGCATGCATGACCTATTAACAATGCCCGATTTTTTTTTTAAATGTGTGAAACTGCCTTAAGTTAAACTCCCAGACATATAGAACCAAATTTAACATACATCCCCAAAGTCACTCCTACAGAAGCTTGAGTTAAATCAATTTACGTTTCAGGGAAGTGGTAACAGTTATGAGATGCAAATTCATATGCTTTTATCATGTTTACAAGCATTCCCCCCCCCAAGCAATTTGCTGATTCACCACGCAGCCCCGGACCTCCTCATATCACTGGCTTGTCTGTCTACACTGCACTCAATGCACTGACCTGTGCCTCTCCCCCATACTGGAAGCTGTTGCCATGGCAAACACAAAGCAGACACAAACCGTGACTGCAAACCATTCCAGATCGTTCCTCGTCCGCTGCCAACGACTTTGGTCTTCCTCTTTTCAACAGTCCCACACTCTAATCTCCACTACCTCCAAATAAAAATCTGAAGTTTCTCATTTACACAAAACATTCCAGATTGGACATTCCCTCTTATAATACATGTACCTCAACATTTGTTCGGGCATTCCTTTTTACGGATGCACCTCATTCAAACCTGAAACAAGGGACAGGAATTCCACTAAATTCTCAATAGAAGCAACAGGGTGGCCCCTATGGATACTTCATGCCTAATTTAACATCCTCAAAGGCCAGCTTACAACAGATTTTAACACAAATGATGCCACCCCTTACAACCAGTGTAATACTAGCTACCAACTTCAAAGACACTGCTCGCTTTTTGTAACTGTTAAGCTTGTTGTAGGTACACAGCATAGGTCTCAGGTGTTTCAGCAATTACATGGCACACACATGGCCAGAATGTCTACTAACACATTGGCAGCCTTGTACAGCAAGCTGCCTAACAACAGTACCACAGTACCGGGTTTATCAATGAAATCGGCAGTGTCAGTCACCCATACTGACAGCTGATAATTTACAACGGTGTATCTGCGGCACTCATTTCCTCGCTCTAGTGGAACTCAGGCTCAACGTGTGTGCCTGTCTCGATAGCGTGCGCCTCAGAATCTGCCTAACTCTGAGCCAGGGATCATCTCAACACCAATTCAATTCACCGTACCTCTCCTTGTCAGTGCATGCTTATGAGGACTTTTCTGTGCTGTAACAAGACACTGCGTGAATGAATAACAACCATATCAATGGTTTATTCTTTTTTTTAGTTGAAAAGGAGACTACAGGATATGAAGCAGACTGACAACTATGTACGGGCTTTGTTTTATTAATGTCTGGGGGGGGGGTGAATCCCTTTGTCAAATTTGAAAGGCAATTTTTCCCACCTGAAACTGTCCAGGCATGCTGTACATGTACATCAGGTGTTACGTTGAACAATTTCCACAGAAACAAAGAATAGTTGCTGGCCCATTTAGCAGAGTGGAAATTCCCGGAAGCATTGGCTAAATGATTGCTTCCGACTGCAGGATATGCCTGTATTCCCTTGTTAGATTGTCTTGTCAAGAGGGATCTTTTTTTTTTCTTCAAAAAACAATTTCCGCAGGGGGTAGCCGAGGTTGGTGTTTTGGGGTGAGACTGCATTTCTGAAGCAGTTGGACTTTGTTTCCTTATTAACTGTGTGGCTTGGGACAATTTCGAGTGGACTCCACAGCACTGGATGCGAGACAGGGTCAAGCCCTATACTTGCCTTTCACTAACACAAGGGCTTGCTCTGGTTTTGGTCGCGAACTGTCCTGAAGACTGCAGACCCCAACGGCTGGGGTCGGGCCAGGGGTGGCAGTGGGATAGGGGTTGAGGTGGGACAGGAAGCAGACATGAAGTACTGCCATGCCTCTGCTTTATTGACTGCATGCTAATCCATTGCCTTCAACCCCTCCAAATGTTGGTCTTTATTATCTATAGGTAATGTCATTCGCTAATTGCAGCTCAAAGGTTGTGTAGTATGAATAGACACAAACAGGTGAATTCTAAAGCTAATCATAAACTGCTGAGGAAATTGAACTTCATAGCCATCTCGTCTGCAATGGCTATGCTACTTTCAGAGTACAGGAAATCATACAAAACTTTAAAACCCTGCGACACATTTCTACTTCTTATTTTCCGCCAGTTTTTATTTTTGTAATCAATCTCCATTTCATCAAAACTCTTTGGGCTGTAAAGATCCCTCAAAGGCCCTCAAGAAAAATAGAACCTACTTGTACATTTACAATGCTTGCGAAATTCTTAAAGTCAAAAGCTCTTTCATAACTCGTTTTCAGTTGCAGTTTCAATTCATTTCTGTGTATGTTAGTTTCCACTTTATTCATGAGAAGGTTTGTTGGACAAACTATCTGTTGACATTGTGTTACAAAACACCATGTTTAAGGAGACAGTGGACTACGTCCCAGCATCAGCCCTGGATTCCAACACTGCTGCACAGACATTCAAGTTGAAAAGCAAATGCTCCAGAAACAATTTCCCTCTCTCATTCAGAAAAAGACATTCTTCTTTAAGACTGACCCTAAAAAAAATACACATTTAGACCGTGCAAGGTGGTTTGATCTGGAACTTCTCATAAATGTTACACTGCAGGAATCCCGCAGCCTTCCGAAACTTGGTCTTTTAGTGGTAACTTTATGCTTGGTTCTTGGTTTGAGTTGACTCTTGAGTGGGGATCAAAACAGCCATAAACCATTGAGTTTCAGCAGAAATAGCAATATAGTACTGCTGGGTGTAAACTCTCAAATTTAAAACAAACATACAGTTTTTGTGTAATCCCAAAGTACAGAATATGATAGCATGGCTTCTCAGCTGCAAAATGGGGCAAAAATCATACATCCAGATTCTTCGTTTTAAATAGCCCATCCACAAGTATAATTTGACAGAGTTGCCAGTAAAGGTGCTGGGTCATGGGTCACCTGTGTCCATCAGGCTGAGTGCAATACCCTATGATGAATGGATTTTACAGACAAAACACACCCTGTGCCGAATGGGTTTTACAGAAAAGGCTTCAACCGCAGTAGATCAGTTCTGCCTGACCACTGTGGACACCAAAAGTACTGTGCGCAGTCACAACGGCTCACGCAGAAGAACCAGCACCTAGCTAGCTCGCCAGCCCCAGCCTGCTACAAGCAGCACTAGTTAGGGTGGGAAAAATGCAGAGAGCGGCAAGCATGCCAACTATGTCAGCAATGTACAGGGCCACTTCCTCACAGCTGTCACAGAGTCAAGGATGGGAACGGCTTGCCAAGCTCCACCCCCCCTCCATCTCTATCTTATGACATCATGATTGGTGGATGGACTGGCTTCTGGTCTTGGGAAAACGGTTGAGGGGTCCCTTCTGTAAACTCCTCTTGACAGAATCCCATCTTAGATGAGGCAAAGCTGAGGAGCCTCGGTCAGTTGAGGGATGGGGGGGTTTGGGTGATGGAGGTTAGGGGAGGGGTAATGCCAACAGGATGTCAACCATGAAGGTTTGGCAGTGTATGGAACCTCTTGTCAAATCTGACAAATATGACTTCCACTATCGACACAGGATCCATCTCATGACACTTTTGAAGCAGGATGTTGCTGTGTCCCATCCAAAAAAAGACAGACAGACGCAAAAGGAATCTGCCCACCTCTTTTGTGCTTCCTGATTGATAAATTTGTTTGGTTCATCTGGCTCAACTTTTTCCTGCTTTTAATTTGGACAAGAACATCTGCTCCCCTTAAACGATTACCCTGTGAATTATTCATGAATTTCAGAACCAGCTGGGGGGAGGGTCAAGGTTGAACAACCTGCAGGTCCGGCCTATGCCGGCCAGCACCTGTCCATTATGGTGATTAGACCTCTTGAATTATGCATGGCCTTAGAAAGAGGACAGGATACATGAACTGATGTGTATACTCAGAGGTGGAATTATACAAGGTGACCAACATTTCCATTTATTGCTCTCAGTGAAATAATGCTTTTGAAGAATTTTCAATGAGTGTATGAGCAAACTTGTGAATAATAGTATAACTTATCAAATAAATGATATCAAAATTGAGCAACTGTGCTTTCCTATAGGCCTACACAATTTTTAAAAAGTCCCAGAGTTTAAGTATTTAAACTAGGAAATGTTGCGGTGATGACAAAATGGAACAAAAAGGCACATTCTTCCCCCAAAAGCACTTTTCCCAAAACTGAGAAGACGCAACTAAGAGGAACTGCCACACAATGAAAGAAAAGGCAACATACAAAGTTCCCGTGTAAGTTCAATTAAAAAAAAAAAACGAGCTGCTTGAGTGGAGAGGGGTGGGCAAATTTAACAGGGGGGGGGAGAATCACTGAAACAACCTGATGAGACTGTCAGTCTGTTGGTCCACATGATTACTCTGGGGCATAATTGGCTTAACCATTACCATGGTAACGGTGCACATCTCTGGAATCTTCTTTGTGAATGAGCATGAATGTGTGCGACTCGTGCGTTGGGCATTATCGTGATGCGTGTCATGCCATGAAGCAAGTATCACCGACAAGCACAGAGTGACTGCATCGATGGCAGGATTAATTCCAACATTCTCCCCAACAAATGTTGGCTTACTCTGAGGTATGAAATTGAACACAAAGCATGTGCACAAATGTCATAATGTTGAAAGGAACAAAATGAGAGATTATTTGCTATGTAGCTATTTATATAACTCTGCACAATACAGACTGCAGGTTGCTAAGTTGGATTGTGGTCTCCGGGGGGGGGGAGGAGAAACTGAAGATGTCTGTTTGGATTTTTGTTTCTGATTGCTTCATCAACTGTGTTTTTGTGGCAATTGAGAATACGTTTGCAGTTCAACATCAAATGCATCATCTTATCAATGTTTATCTTCATCCTTCAGTTCCTTCAATATCTGTGGAACAAACAACCTGTTTTGAGGTTAGGATTGAAAGAGGTTTTTTCTTGGCATTTTACTGACATTTTATGCATAGCTGTGTTCACACCAGGCTACAATATAATGCCCCAAAATACATTTTGGAAAAATAATCCTGCAGTCAGTGAAAACTGCAAAATCTCAGCGGTAACAAAGGATAAAAAAGTCAGTGCACCCAATCCCACAAGCAGAAACCTTGATTGTCATTCAAATGCAAAAGGAAGCACCCGGGGCCGTGCCCTGGCAAATCCATTCCGAAGAAACATATCCCGACATATTGCTGAAGATGGCACTGCAGTACATTCCCCCTCCCTCCCCCCCCCAGGTTCAATAATCCGTTACAACACGGTAACGTGTGGAATTATTCATTGTCTGTCCCCGCCAGTTGGTGACTCACTACTTTACAAGATGACGATATAAAAAGGGGAGGGGGAGGGAAAAAATGAGGAAAAACTACTCCAGAGTCATGTATTTGGGCCAAGCAGTACCGATATATTCAAGACGGCCGAGGGCACCACAACAGTGCTGGCATTGTTCCAATACAGACACTCACTTCAGGCATCTTCGAATACAGTTTCTGAATTCAACTTGGGGAAAAAAAAAAAGGAACTGGGTGACTGAGGGTTAGGTTGGAAAAAGGACTTTTTCTTCAAAATTGTCAAGTTTAATAATCAGTAGGGAGTAGTTTTGAATGCAAGGCAGCACAGCTTTTACATTACAGCAACTTACACAAAGTTATTTCCTAATACGAAGTCCAGGAACTTCTGTTTGATGCTGGGCAGTGCCATAATGATCAGTTTGTTGCCATGTGGTGACAAATTTGTGGCTAGTTTCTTTGTAGTTTAAAGATGCAACCACCAATCATGAGTTCAAGGTGTGAAAACGCATGACACCACAAACTGCCCATATACAGGATTAATCTTGAGAGTTGCCATGGACACAACGCAAGACCTGGTGAAACAAGCATTCCATTTCTTCCCTACTGGTACGATCGGTCGACCCAAAACAAACACTGTCCATTCAATTAGCACTCGTTGGACAGGGGACCAGGTCAGCACGGGGCGTGAGTGTCACCTCCTTCTCAGATGAGCTGAGGGAGGTGCTTAAGCTCTTCAAACACGGGTCACGCCACACGCGTGCAGTGCGATGACATCATTCCTGAGGGCGGGAAGGGGGACAAGTAATCTCAGAGGGGGTGATAAGACAGGGAGCCCAGGCACAACAACGAAGACAATGTGACTCAGAAAATTTGAAAGGTTTACAATAATTCAGAAGAAACTGCGTGCTTTCTCTTTTGAGGGAAGGGAATATGCCTATCTTCAAACAGTAGACTGGTAATGCAACAGCATCAACTTTATCTTATGGGCAAACAATAAGTGATTCAGACAGAGAATTCCTTTCACTGTAGCACTTGAACTTGAAGCAGTCAAGCAAGTAACCATGGAAACCAAAGAGCAAGCCTTAACACTGTATACACAAACTGCATGAAATTACAATTCCCTTCACAGAAATCAAACTGAAAACCCCTTATCTTGGTCCATCGGTAATAAATTATATTTTCGAGAATGATTTTTGTTAAAACAACCAACAAAATTCCACGCTGCGTTGCTGATACTTTAACAAAATTTCCCAACGTTTGAAAAGCACTGGATAAGACTTTTTTCCATCCCTTTTCCGCGCTGTCTATTAACACGCTCTTTTGAGACCTTAGGTGATTCCGTTGAAATCCAACACAATTGGCCCTCAATTAGCGGGCTGTCTTCCCTCTCGGCTGTTGACGTAGGGACGTGCATGGACACCGAGGAATTTGCTGAAGAAACAGCCGCCTAGCAACGCCGGCAGACAGACTGAGAATTCACTCTTGTTCAGTCCACATGCACACACCACTATTTTACCCATCACTTTTTCCTCCATAACATGAGCACACTGCAGTACGTTGTATGTTACTACTTCTCATATGTCAAACTGCTCATATGCATTTTAATAGGGAAATTAGAAAAAGACAAAAATTCCTTTTTGATATGCCATTTGCTAGGTTTAATGAAGATATGCAACAGTTTAATGAATAAAAATACATATATTTGTAATATAAAACCTTCATTTGCCCATAATGGTAAAACCGTTGCTCTTATTGTGAATTTGGATCACTGCTTCAGCCCAAAATCTCCTTCATTTGAAGAAAAAAAAATTAAACATTTAATTTCAAATTTTTAATTAATTTTTGTTATTAACATTCTGAAATTATCTCAGAATGAAAAATATGAGACATGAGAAATCTTTAATTTTTCAAGATTAATTTGGAAATTTAAAATATTAAATTGAGACCACACCAACTTCCAGGCTTTTGAGAAGAAAAAGTAGTAGCAAGTAAATGACATGGGAGAAAAGTGGAAGCACAGTAACATTTTGAGTCTATAGTTGGGCTTCTGAAACAGTGGAAGTCACTTCTGCCTCCCTGGTGCTCAAGCTGATGCACTATCCAAAGGATCATTCTACCTAACTGTGTACATACACATGTACATGCATATATACCGGCACCTACATGGGCGGACTGTTTTCCAAATAAGGTCATTCATGGAGCCAGGCCATTGCATGCGCACCAGACTCCCGGCTCTATACTGCATACAGTGTCTCCCCACAGAGCATCGTGTGTTGTAACTGCATGGGGGTGTGATGTATGATGGGAAGTGTGTTGGAGGGAGGAGGGTGTTGATGGGTCTGCCCTAGTTTCCATTTGGGTGAACTTATTTGACCGAGGAACAGAGAAATCTATAGAGAGGGTGGAAGAGCTGTGGTTGCTTTAGAAGGGTACCGGGGTACATGTACACCAGCACTGGCCTATTTAGAAAAGGACTCACATAGGGTATTGGGACTTTCCATTAAACAATACCACTGTGATGCAGCACAGTTAGGTAAACCGTGACAGTCTGGTTATACCTTGTTGTGTACGTGATGTGTTTTCCCCTCTGCTCTGATCTCATTATTCCGATGTTAATTGATTGGAAGAAATTCAGTCAAAGGGCAATCCAGCAACTAAGTGTCATGCTCTACATTGTACTGGCAGAGCCACATGCCACTTTCAAAAAGGAAGTCAACCCCTCGGTGTCTGCTTTCTGTCGCCTGCCCTCCCTCTTCCATGATTGGAACAGTATACAAATAACAAAATGACCTACAATAGAACTAAAAGGATGTACAGTATCTGCAGTAAATGCTGGATTTGAAATACAGTCCCAAACAATGCAAGCTACTTGCAGCAGATAATCTCTAAATATGCTAATGAACTAAAGTGGCACTATTAGAAATGCTGCTCTACAACTGATGAGACAAAACTAGACCCCACCAAAAACGGACACAACTGGTGAGTTGAGAAGGTCGGTGATTGCTAGGCGACCGTTTTTTTGGACAGAAAGTAAAGAACACATTTGAAGCCAGGGATCAGTACTGCCAAGAAAGGGGGGGGGGGAAAATCAATGACGCACTCCTGGGTAGAGACCTCACATGTGAACCGCGGAGCCAGAAGTGCGTGGTGCTTATCTAAGGTCTCTCCTCCCAAGGGGAGAGGACGATTTTAACAGAACACGACTGACATGCTTAGCAATAGAGGATGGGCAGAAATCAGAGATCTGGGTTTATTGCAAATAGCTCAAATTGTCTTGTCGTTGGGGTCCGCTGACAGGCATGCGACCCCAGGGGGACTGTGCAGTTCCCAACTTGTGTTTCACTCCGTTGCGAAAGGACAGACTTCAAAGATCCTTAGACTCACTGAGGAAAAACCTTCCTGATATGTATGTCAGTCTGTCTGCGAGCAGGGCAAGGATGATATTGAATTAGGGCCCAGTTTGGAGGAATTTTCCTGTCGTTCAAATTCAGGTCTGAGCGGCGAGTAACGTGATAACAGGTGAAGTATGCGACGATGCTAGATGGACTGCACGACTGCCGGACATCCCTGCTTTCCTCTGGTGGGGAGATCAGAGCTTGCCACACTGAAGTCAGCTTGTGGGACTGACTATCCACTTACGATCAGCAACTGTGCGAGGCTAAATGTATGCACGTGGCAGATAGAGATCAAATCTTTCCCAAGACACCGTCGCACTTGATGGCGCATCTTGAAAGTCCGAGGTAGCCACAGAAATTTACACAATTCAAATACAGAAAAAGGAAAACAACTGCCACAAAAAATCACTTCCTTCCAATTACTTCCTTGAATTCATCCTTTCAAGGGCCCAAGCACTAGAATTTTATTTCAAACGTTAATCACTGGAAATTGTGCTTTGCCCTCCATAGAATTTATCAGTCATTCTATACTTGTCACTTCTAAGGGTTTTTAAGGGACTTTACTATGCTGAAGAAATTTCCAAAACAGTGATGCCACCTCTGACTGAAGTATCAGTGGAGCTTCTTCAGCACAGAAAGTTGGGAGAATTCTGATTTTTTTTCCTGTGGTAAAAACATGTCCAAGTTAAAAACAAAAAATGGACATTGATATGTCCACAGTGTCCATAGGAACAGACGTTGGCCAAACCAGTAGCTCCAGCCCTATTAATTCTGTGATGCGTTTCTAGTGGAATGACCCAACATGGTTCCTGAATCATTTTACTGTCTCGGGTCACATTCTGCATGGCTGATGCGTACTCAGTATAACGTTTGTTGACAGAGTTCCCGACATCCGAAAGCCACTAGAATGTCAACAGCGTCTTAGCAATTAAGGTGAAACATGATGAAGGGGAGGGGGGGGTGCAGACGCCACTTTCCAGAATGCAAAAGGGAAAACCAGAAATGTACACGCATGTGCAAAAATCATCAGATGAGAGCGCAAACAGCCAATGCAGCACGGAAGATGAGATTGCCGAGTGCAAAAACTGGCCAAGCTGCACTGTTTCTTTGTCTGACTGGCTCAGGTTACCTGTATGGGAGGCGCTGACGGGAAGCACTGCCCAAACCAACACTTTAAGGGTTACCCAAGAACAACAGACAGGGTAAATGTTTGCCCTGAGACTGGCAAAGTCGAGAGGCGATGTGTGGCCCAGTGGAGAAAGGGCCGGTTCCTGTCTCTCTCTTCACATGAAATGAAAAGCAGCGGAGAGAGAGAGAGCCAGCGAAAACAATGGGTAGGAGATGCACATGGGTGGGAATCTGGGCCACGTGTACGCACGAGGGTCTTCCATGATTCATGACGCGATTTCCTCATGGTGAGCGGACAGACTACAAACACCGAACAATTCCAATTAATGCCGCCAGCGCGCATCAAACCTCTGAAGCCCCCCCCTTGGAATTTGGGTGTGATAACAAGCACGCCGTGTTGTCATGGGGATAGCACACTGTGCTCAGTGCATGGATCATTACTTCAACGGCATTATGAACATCACAAACAAGACAAAAGCCATAATGTGTGCATGCTGAAAAACAATGACTTTACATGTAAATGCATGGAGAATATTATTCAAAAATGACAAGGATGCCAGTGTGACTCAGTGTTTTATAGGCTGTGTTGCTCAAGCTAAATGATAAAAAACAGCCAATAAGTTTCTCCTTCTGGCTTGATTAAAGAAAGATAATTACATTTCCTTCACCCAATTTAAGGTGACAAGTACAATGGAGAAAGAATGGGGCAAAGAAAGACCCTTGTCAGTGTCTCCAACATTTCCCAACATTGTGGACAATGACTCCCACGCATTTGCAGTTCTAGAGCAGGCAAGTTTGGCTTCCCGACAGGTTTTGGTTGACCTTAAAATTCTTAAATTAACAGACAACGAATTTGATAACAATTTAATTGAAATTCTTGATGTTAAAAAGACCACAGAAAAACTTCCCTAAAATATCACTTTCAACTGCAATTGCTGAGCCAGCTGAAATAATGTTTTGGGGCCAATAAATGCTAATTTATATTCCTGTTGTTTTTTAGCTGTACGGCAAAATCCTTCATCAGGGTTTGAAGTGCCATCGACGGCCTGTATAGTTAGCAGTCTTACACCACTGAACATCAATATTTGTGTCTGTGAACATGTATATACATCTATATATAAAAAAGCTGGCACCCGTATCTGTATTTACCCTAAACCCTAGCGTTTTTGCTGGGCACACTCCTCAATCCCTCAAAATCCTGTAATTATCCATGCAAAAAATATTGCATTCAGCCTCAATCCCTCGGCAATTCCTGTCATTTTGTCGGGGCAGTGCGAATGATATCCTGGAACAGCATGGATGCTTTCGTGTATAATCTTGACATGAATTTATGCATGGCTGAGCATAAACAACACAAGATCTAACCCACAACCTTCACACAGTATATCCTTTGCTAGAAGCCACACTTTTTTGTTCATTCTTCCTCAATCTTCCCAAACCAGGAGGATTGAAATAGGGCTGGATAGGTTCAATAGATTGGTGCTTTGACAGTTGCATGTCCTCTGGGATTCAGACAGCAACGACCATCACTCCAAATAAGCCTTTTGTGAGTTAAATTTGAATAAAATCTGGTATACTGAGTTGTCTGATTGCGCATAAACATAACAATTTGAATTCCCCAGACTAAGGACACTGTTGCTATGCCTCATGATTCCAGGCAAGCTTTTGCACAGTGACCACCATCTCTAGAATGGACTGGTTCCTTTGTTCCCTTCTTATCCATTGAAAACAGTGTACTGGTGCAAGGCGTCTCTTATGTAACTAAGCAAAAGCTTGCCCTTAATCACGAGGTAAAGTGTTGAAATTGTTATGTTTGCATGAAGTTAAAGAACTTGGTGAATCAGGCTTATTCTCCTGACTAGTCCGGCAGGTGGATCCTCAAGCGGCCAACACAAATGGAAAGCATTCCGTGTTTATTGTTTTCCTTGCTGCTTGTGACTGATCCTATGATGATCTCCACTACAACAGCAGGGGAAGTTGGGGCGGCAGCTTGAATTCATTTTGGTTTTGCCAAACCACCCACAGGCAAACATCTAAAAACCCCTTTCAAGCCCATTTCCCCGGCTAATTTCCAGCTTATTCCACCTATGCAACATCTACTGGTTTAACCGCTTCATATTACAAGTGGGAATGAGGAGGCCACCACAACGCAACCAGTAAACTGCTGGTAGGAAATAATTAATTTGGCATACCGGCAGGATCTAACGTTTCAGGCAGCTTTGGGTCTCAGGAACTGTGACTCTGTAATTCAGCCCGACACGCTATGCTACACATCAGGCCTGGTAGCTGTGACGACCCACTGGGTAAAGACGGACTGAGTGTCACTAAAGGTGCGCAGGGCGCACAGCCTTGCATCTCAGGTCTTGTACACAGGTCTCGCATGACACTGGGTCTATCAAAGATGGGTGGTCTCGGCCCTGCATGACTGTTATTGTACCTCGTCTCTTTCTGGATTATTCAGTGTGACTTGTTGTACAAGTGACCTATGGCATCTAAACATTGCAGACGGTGCTAACATGCTGTTTCTTAGGACTGGACTGTACATGTACAAGTGTGCATGTGCACTGTTCAAAACATTTGAGACTTTACAGTGGATTTGGAAAACCTGGATCACAGGGCCACTTGGAAGGCATTCAGCATGTCATGAATAAGTTCTGAATTCTTGCAAACTTGTGCTTTTCTACAAAGCTCCTGAAATACATAGGGGGGCCTATGTGAAGTGTCTACTAGACTTCAGCAGGAAATATTCAAATGCCACATTTCACACTCTGGTGCATTTCCACAAATGATTCAACAGCACTTTTTCATATCTGTACTAACAGCCCATGCACCACTCCCCAATGTGTTAATGTGCTTTTAGCAATAAACTCAATAATGCCATTTATTTCATTCCACATTTCACATTAAAGTGTAAAAATTCCATTTGAATTGATTTCCCTGGTTCTTCTCAAAAACCTCATCAACTCATGAACGAGGTGACTCCTACGCGGACAGCAAGCTCACAATATCAACACTAAAATATGGTCTCAGCTGAGAAGCAGGCTCATTCAGTGCTTGTGACTGGGTAAAATAACAAGGAACTTCAGGGAAATTATCAATCAGTCTGTTCACACGTAGCCATTATGATCAAAGCGACCGTTACAATCACCCTCAACAATTCGTAAACTAGTTCTTTTGTTGTCTACTTGCTTTCCCAAGCTGTCATTTTGTCAAAGGAAATGTGCCTAATCTTGCATGTACTCTCCCACACAGACAAAAATGGGGTTGGCCCGAAATCCTGCTGAGAAGTGATGAGAAAGTTTAGCCGGCTACATTCACATTGCCATGCCACAATAACCGAGCACAAGGGCTCGGAAATATTAAACCAGCCCACTAACACCAAAGGGGAAAAAGTACACTCAGCCATAGTAACGCACTATAAATAAATCAATGAAGATAAATTTGCAATGAAGAGGTACTACTGAAGTCCTTCAACTTCAAGGTTTTTTCCCCCCAAGTGAGAAACAAGGCACCATGGAAACCATGTACATGTACAGTACCTGCCTGTATACTCCAGTACTCAAACATTGCATAAGCACGTGCGCAATGTAATCATGAATTTCTGATGGGCATGTTTTCTGAAGCGGTAGCACGCACACTACCAGGCCGAAAAAAGACCCCCAAAAAAAGGAGGAGTGAAAGAATGGTGGGCGTGGCGACAGACAAAGGGCCCTCTTTCATAATTGCACATGCAAAGGGCACTGGGACCTTAAATGTGGGTGGCACAAGCAACAACAACATTTGAGACCAGACTGCAATGTCATGTTCAACTTTTTAGCCTTTCAGGCTTCCAATTCATCCAACAATGGGGAGGGTTTGTGGTGGTATAGTGTTAGTGATGGAAGGTTTAAGGGGCCAAAGGAGAAGAGGCTATATCTAAAATACTTGGCTATGGCTTGTTAACACCACATGTGCTTATGGATTTAAAGCAGCCATATCCACTATCATGGCCATCTGTACTACTGCTGACTGGAGTCAAGCATTTCCAACTGCATCCAGACAGACTTTCATAGTCTGAAAAAGACGGACTGGCTTATTAGGTGAAGGATCATTTCTCCTTGTAAGCCTCATTCCGTTATTATTTAATGATAAGATACCACTAATCACACCAATCAGCTTAGTAAAGAAGTCAAGGTTGACAAGACAAGAAAAGTAAAACAGTCATTTTCTACACTCAAATATACATGTACATATTTCAGAGCTTTGTGAAGTTGGACAAAATTTCAAAAACATTTATGCAATTTAACATTGGCTTGGAAAACAAAACTTGTCCCAACATGATTTCCTTGCAGCATAAAAAGAAAAAGAAAAAAGAGACAGACAAGGGAGGGGGAGGGGGTCTAGCCTTACAACGATGCCCTTAATCTTGACCTCCGACACAATAATTGACCCAGGGGATGCTTTGAGTCCAAGGGGAAAAACAGTTTGCAGCTCAGACACACCTGGAATTCCAGTGGTATGAGTAAGCGGCCTGTACGCGCGTGGTAAATGCACATGTTCCAAACCGCAACGTCTTGGGTTGGGTACCCCAGCCCAACATCCTAGTTTGTCTCACGCTATAAAAACTTTGAAAGAAGAACTTCGGAAGGGAAAATTCTCAAAGAGGCATGGACAGGGATTGTGGGCCCATTTGGGTATTAAGTTAACACACTGAAATTCTCCTGGATGCTATTTTTTTTTTCGTCTAATCCTTGTCATGGTTGATGGTCAATGCAAATACATATACATGTATTACAGAGGTTCAAAGTTTACTTCCGTTTAACCAACTCAACAAATTTCATAACCCAACTGTAAAATTTGGCAATAACTATATATAAACAATACAGACATTTGAAAAAAAAAATTCAGTGATTTCTGCAAATTCCATTTTGCAAAAGACTCCCCATCGGCTAAAGTGCTGTAAGACAGTTTTTGCAAATTGCAAGCAAAAAACCAAAAAAACCCTTGTCTAGTGTAAACTTGTAGAAATCGTGACTCAGCAATCTTACTTGAGTCACATTTCTCACAGCAAGTCACAACAACTTGGACAAAGTTCAGCTCAATTTAAAGAGAAGCCTCAGACACTCTGTGCATTAACTTCAAAATTTCACTTCAGCTAGTGTATTCTAGCAGACACAACATTCCTAGCAGCCAAAAAAATAACATTCACAGAGGGAGCAAAAGGCACAGCAGAAATCCCCAAAACAGACTTGTTTTTGACATTCACTTGAAAAGACATTTTCATCAGAGAGTTGGCTATTGAGATAATTATGTGCAACTTAGAGTACGAGTCATAGTTCGGCGTTTCAAAGTTGGAAAATTTTATACGTCCGGCCAACCCCCTGACAATGACGGGCAGTGATCCGCACTGCAGCAACAGCTGTATCTATTCCCAGGCTACAGCCAACAGCGCTGTTGGAAAAAAAGGGTTACTACCTGGATGTAAAAGAATTGATTGACTCTCATTCGGGCACGCTAATAGGGGCCGTATACATTAGGACAGTACAACACTAATGCGTTGGTTATTGTGCGGTACGGCACAGACTTAGGGCTGTCACTTTGCATATAGTTTGTTCTTTCCATGCGATTTCTATTAACAAAATTAACACGGACACACACACGCGCAAATCTAGAGCCAAGTGTTATAAATGACAGAAGGGCATGGAGGATTTCCCAAACTGTGAAGTGTGATGGAGGTTTTCTTCTTCTGCGTCACAAATACCCAAATGACCCTTCTTGTGTCGACTCCAAAACTTCCCATTTCCTTGTATTTAGATGCATCCAGATTTGCTGTGAATGAAGTAGAGAGTGACATGCCCAGGGTTTACTTTGTTTGAAAATGGATGGATGCTTACTTAGTATAAATGGGTTGTGTTGTGTGGCTGAGCCGAGCATGATTTGATCATGATCGAGAAGGCATGAGAGAGAGAGTTTGTACTAAAGATTTTTCTTGATCATCAGAGCCCCGCGCATTTTCCGAGCTCGTTGTCGCCACTTTGCTGCATCTGAAGCAGGTTTTGCAGACTGCTTAAGGCAAATTGGTTCAGGAAAGCCAGGAGCAGCTGCATCAGTGTTCTAACATCTGAAACGGCAAGGAACCCGTAAGTTGATCTTTTACGTACGTTAAAACTTATTTTAAGAAAATCTAAATCACGAGAAATTTGTGGGAAATGTTCTCGATTAACCAAGAATTGTGGAGATTGAAGAATTGATTTTAAGATATCACTTATGAGTCACTTATGAGAACTTGGGTTGTAACTATTAATTGAAATCTCCAGTTAAATCAAAGTTGTGCAGAAACAGCCACATTAGACAATTTAGCATTGTTGCCTTTGTACATACTCGCAATTCTGCACCGTTGAATTTGTACATATTATACACTTAATTACTGTTTGTGTAAATAGCTTGACAAATTAGCCCTGTGTGGTTTTTTTAAGGACTCAAATTTGTATTTGTAAATATCGAATTGAAGAGAAGGAACAAATTTTGTGAATTGAATTGTACACTTTCAAATTTGTCCAATTTGTAATTATTTGGTTGTTCCTGATGAAATCTTTTTATTCTTTCAGTCGTAGTACTAGAAAGTCTTAGTTAACTGTGACACTCTACATTTTCTTGAGAGCTCAGTACTAGCTTAGCAGGCTCGTTTGAGAGCTCAGTACTAGCTTAGAAGGCTCCTCAGAATTCCAATAGTCTATCCCTAACAGTCCCAAATCCTCCAATTTCAATATGAGTTTACATACACCCTAGGGGGTTAGGGTTAAGGAAGGGAGATTAATGAAATGTAAACACTGGAGCTGGGGGATTTCTGTTCCCCCCCCCCATGCATAAAAGCAGCAACATTTGTAAATGGTGAATCAGAATCTGCCACGAAATGAAAATTGGGGCATCCGAGTTGCTATTAGGAAAGGCACTCAGATGTCTCTCTGACTCAATGCCTGTTATCCAGCACACCTTTATTTCAGTTTTTGGGTGAGTGTGAAATTCTTTAATCTCTATCCCATTTTAATATTTTTTTTGAAAGGGGAGGGTTACCACTACGTGCATCTGAAGTTGAGCAAGCTTCACCATGGCAACGGTATTTAGTGGGGTCAGTTTCTCAATGCTGTTAAAGCATGTTGATTACTAGTCACCTCTGCTACTTCCCCGCACTCCTCTCAGGCAGCAGAAATAAAAGGCAATAAATTGCTAATGGATTTACAACTGCAAATTTACCGCAATGACTTGGCCATTAAAAAAAATAACTCAAGTTCTGTGGCAGGAAAAAAAAAATGGCCTGACAGATTTTAAAAAGTTTCATAGCTTACTGATAGTTTCTACAGATGGCTCTGCAGAGATAAAGAAATGTATGCTGCCCTTTCTATTCAGTGTTCTTTCAAATGTGGATATAAAGTATTTGTACTAAAAATTGTAGTCAAGAAAGAGGAACAGCCGTATAACACTGATTCAGTTTCGGGTGGGAGGGGGCAGGTTTTGTTAGACCAGAAGCACAACTGTGCCCCAAGGTAACAAAGACTGGTTTTATTACAAATTTTATTCCAGAAATCTCCCTAAAACAGGTTTCTCTTCTATTGTTAATAGTTTTTGAAACGAGCAAACGTCTAATAAATCAGGAAGTGAAGTGCCAATGAAGCCTACCCATTACCTGAGGTGAATTTCCATTCACATAAATGAAAATCTCACTGGTTGATTCCCAAAGTGCTTTTGAAATGCAGATGAGGGACACCCAGACTTCCTCAGTCCTTTATTTTCTGAGGGGATCCCTAACTGCTCACTCAGTGCCAACCCAGCAATGCGATCAGATGCCTCGAAAACTGCCTAACTGTGCTTGGTGGCTGACTTGCCTAACTCAGCTTCAAAATGTCATTTAAACATTATGCACATTAATTTGTGTGTTCAGATGTACATGTGAATAAAATATAGCATTTGTAACTCAAATACTGGCAAGTTATCACTAGATCTACGGAAGACAATGAAAATAATAAATGTTACTGGTAGTAGGCAGGAGATGGGCTTGAGCAAATCTTGAAGATGTCTGGATTTTGAAAGATTTCTGGCTTCAGTCCACTATAAATCCTTGTTTTTGGACAGAACCTAAGACAGTTGAACCTGCTTTTAAACTTTAACTGCCATTTAATGAAAAGAAAAAAATGGGAGATTTGAGTGCGAAATAAATTAAATGCAGAAATGGGCTCAATGCTGACCAATCTAAATGCAGATTCTACTAAACATAGGTTGTAGAACATCTGCCCACTCTGCTGCATATTTAGCATAAATTTGGGGCAGGCTATATAAACCACACATAAAAAACATAGGCCTATACACCAGAGTGCAGGCCTCACACTCTTCTTGGGTTCGTTCTTTTTTTTTTTTTTCAAGGAATTTTCCATCGAACACTGCCTCATTACCATGCAATGCACACCAACAATATGAGTCATATCTGCTGCCCTGGTGGGACAGAAGGAGCTGTAAAAAGTGCATTATCCGAGCATTAATGTCTCCATTACTCACCAAAAATGAAGTTACTTTTTATTCTTTGCAAGCAATATCTTACAAAGCGTGCCACCCCAAAAAAGCCACCTTTTTCAAGTGAGACTTTTTGATGTGGGGGGGGAATGATAAAACCGGAGAATTTCGTTCTGAAATTTAGACAGACAACGGTGGAAGTAAATGACAAACAGCACGCTTGAGAAGTCCAAAATAAGTCAATGGATACTCTAACAATTACATAACATGCGACATAAACTTAAGTACATCCTGGTACATGTATTTTACTTTCATGTTCAGCAACTTTGCTGCTATGCAATTTGGGTAGTGATGGTCCAGTCAGCCACAGCCAACAGTCTGGACGTGAGATACACATAAAGAACACAAGAAGCTGTGGTCACTCATGGCAATAGGAGGTGTGTGCACCTGCAGCGGCCAAACTGCATGTACCAGCACAATGCCAGCCAATCAAAACCTGGGCCCAGCTGATTATGCAATCCGTCACTGAAGCCTCGCCGTGGTGACTGACAGGAAAGGAGGCTAGGACAGTCACAGGACACACCCTTTCCTCAGAGCAATCCACAGTGGTAGATAATGGTACCAACTACATGTACATGTACGTGTACATTGTACTTCTGCACGTTGCACATCCACTGTACATAGTACACATGTACTGTACATGTACAGGGTACGTGCACATAACCGATAGCACATGCTGTGTTGTCTGTGTACATGTACATGTGTTGTAGGTCCATGGCATGCTTGGGCATTATCAGCGATAAGAGGCAAATAGTCTGGCTGCTTCTCTCCACAAAGGAAATGCCGACAACAAAGTCCACTTTGATTTCTTCTGTAGTTTGGCTAATTTGTATCTCTTGGCTCACATTAACCACAGTCCCCAATCCTTGTCTGGTATTCAGATCCAGTGAGGCTCATTGACATTATCACTCAAGTATACCACATAATAGGCGGCAATAAATGCTTACCCCCCCCGCCCCCTTTACGGGAGAAATGCTGAATATATCAGAGACATTTTTAAATAACCTGGGTGATAACTACCCTTCAATTTTAATGGTGATATGACTGTTGGGACTCAAAAACCCGATCTTTTTCTCGGTAGCACCTGTCATTACTCTCCCTTTTGAATACAACCCACAAAACTCAAACTCAAGGCCTTTATCTGTGGCTGGTCCATCAGATGACAGATGATAAACACGGAGGGGACATGGCACTCAGGTCAAAGCCAATCCTTGGTTCTTAGCACCCAATTCTGAGATTGAGACCATTGTGATATCCTATCCTGCAGTGTTGTAGACTTTCATGTAAAAGACTTCCAAGAACAATGTTAGCACCCAATCTTTAGGGTAATCCTTTGGCAGAAATTATTGAGATTAGGTCCTTATTACAAGTACCTAGTCTGAACTTAAGTGTCCAGTCCTCAGTCACGATCTTAATCTTTGTCTTTGGACTAAAGTTGAGGGTGATGTAAAGTTCATATGCTGACTGTGAATAAGTTGGCATTATATGATGGCTTGTTCATTCAACGTACGACAATAATATGGAATTTTGGCAACATCAACTCAAAGCCACTCAGTGAATGCTGTTACTGCAACGGCCAAAACAACTTCCACAATTTAACTGAAATAAGTTATCCGCAGCAAGGCAAGAACCCCTGGAAAAGATTAATTTTCCAGTTGCACCAGGAGGCACCCACAGACACTGACGTAGGAACTGAACAAACACCGCTCCAGACCCAGAGAGATCCTAATAAGAACTTGCATTATTGATGCCAATATGAGAGACAGACAGAGTGAGAGAGGGGGAGGGGGGGAAGGAAAATACCATTTCTTCCAGCCACCATCAAGTGCATCAGTCCAGCCAGCACGGGTGTCTGCGTTGGTAAGGGATTAGCATTTCCAATTCAATTAAGGAATATGATTTGTTTCCATGGTAAGGGATGGGTAGGGCTGGTATTGCCATCACGCTGCGACTGCAGATGACGAATCTTTTAATGCCTCCGACTGCAAACAAGGTTGTTTACTGAGGACGGGCTGTTTTCCAGAGAGGTTGCTAGGCAACTTCTCTTCTTCTCTGTTAACCTCTGCCAGCACCGGTCCTCCAGAAAAATAAGAGCAGAAAACTCTTGGTCCACTCATGGACCAGAATGTCACATGCTTACGTCACAGATCTGTATCTGAAACTTGGCTTCCACAGCTCCGACTGGTGTCTACTGTCAGTGTGCCTCCACAACTTTCTAATGGACTAAAGACCTAGGCCTAGCTGTAGACAACAGATTTAGATGCAGGCAATAACCATTTTCGCATTGGACTTTTCCTGGTAAAACATACAGAAACGGTTGTCAATTTGACAGACGGCCAGTAAACTGTCAAAAGTGTTAAGTATTGATCATCAATTGTAAGTTTTACCTTCTGCAGCAGAAATTTTACAGAGCCAACTCAGTCGTGAAAGAATAACTATACACGGGGGACGATCACTGTAATGTAAAACTGACATTTTGATCCTGATATCAATTTGCAGGTCAATTGGTTGTGACCTCTGTTGTTTCCCAAGTATGTGCCCGTACAGTACCATCATGACCCGCATATCCATAAATATTTTCTTTAGGTCTGTTTATATCTGTCCATCCAACAGTGCATTCAGTGTCAATTACAGGATGATCATGAGTGAAGAAGACAATGAAGAAATATTCAGGTATACAGGTGGGAAGGAAACCCTGGATAAATGTTTAGGGGAAACCCACAGACTCAGGTGGGGACTGAAAAGGTGCCAACTGCCGAGCCCAACTTCAACTGTTTGTTGATTTGTGGTAATGTAATATCCATCGATAAGATGGAGAATATCTGGGAAATGGTACTGAGATCCTTTTCGAATCAGTCGAGTGGGATGATCACTTGTGTCTCACAGCTCTCAGACCAGTAACGATGAGAACAGCTTGACTGAAAGATGGAGATGCTGAGTGGGAAGTCCTTCGACAGGTTTTTGGTTCTTAACTTCGTAGTGACTGAAATGTATGAAGTGGAATGAATCATGCACTTTCCTGCGGCCACTCCAACGTAAGATAAGGTTATTCGGAGGGTGCCCTTGTGAGATTCTAAAAGAATATGCCACTGCATGGTCACGGACTTTCCATGGGTCTGAGTAATCAGCATGTGGACATACAGAAGAGCAACCACAGCGGAATGTTAACAAGCAGTTGCGGTGACTTTTTATACTTTTTAGCACAGGCCGATGCGGCTTTTCATAGTAGTGTGATGAATACACAGGTTGAAGACCGACATGTTTGGGGAGGGAGAGTAGGTAACTTATCAAGATTGATTAGGCTGGCAACTGATGTCATGTGAAGTAACCCAAAACATGAGATCAACTAATCTAATGAAGATTGCAATGCGATGGTAAAACTTGCACTACAAATATGTGGGTTTTTTTTCTGATGTTCTTTTATTACACTAAAAAAAACAACCAAATAACCATTTTTAACCAAGAAAACTCACAATCTATTTAAATTTTTGGACTAAGGTCATGCAAAATGGAGACAGACTTCCAATGGCAGCAATACAAGAAGCAATTGGTTTGAAGTTGTCAAAACAGCCATTGAAATCCAGTCCTTGGTCCCACCAATCTCACGCGCCACCTAAACTTACACAATTGGTTTTCTAGCTCACCAAAGAGAGAGAGAGAGAGAGAGAGTGCGAAAAATAAAAATAAAGAAAAGTGGGGAGCTTGTCATCGCAGTGTTCTGCTACGGTTGATCTGTGGATATGCAACTCTCTTAATCCCAGTGTAAGGAGGTCCTTGCTGGGAACAGGTCTCCTGGGTTTACCACTATGCTGTGGGCTGGAGCGATGGGACCCGAAAGATATTTCAAACTAATTGAATGATGAAAGCTGTGCTACAGCTTTAGGATGAAGGGTCCCCAACAAACACCATTTCCTCTCTCCTTCCGTTTTTTCTCGGTTCACATGTAGCTATACTGATCACTACTGAGAATTGATGCCCAAACATCAGTATCTATCTACGGCGCTTCGTAGCCGCTTGGCAGGATTACTGATAACTGTATCAATGTGTTCCCTGTCCCAGATACGGATCCTCTATCATGTCATTGACAGACGTGGGGGGGAGATGCAAACTGAGAGTAAACTGGTTCAAATCTGGGGAAAAAAAAAATTGGGCCATGGAATCTAAACCAGAAAGAACGAAATGACAATGCCCCTTTTCATTTGTCAGTTAAAGCAAAATTGGGGAACAAGAATTTGAAAAGTGTGCTCTTGTAATCAAAGTAAGCATCTATATTTCTTCTGCATGGGTTTAGTGGTGGAACAGAAAATTACTACATTGTACATTCAAGTGGTAAACATGAATATTCAGCAGGTTGTTTGTGACTCAAAACACTACTGTCAACTCCTCACTGCTTAGACTGGGCTGCAACATGGATGGAAAAGTTTACAAGATAACGAAAGACCAACTGAGGTCACCTGAGGGTCAACTGGGTGAATGGAGGTCAAAGGCAGAGAAGCTGTGGCCTGAGAGAGTCGGTGACGAGATGAGACCTCTCCAAATTTTGGGGAGTATATTCTGACAGCTGGCCTGACTGGCAAAAATTGTGATGTATCAAAGATAACAAATGGGCCAATGGTCCAAGGTTTCCAAGTGTTGGGTGCAACTCAACACCTCAAACACTTCTTCATAAGGAGCCAAAAGTAGAGGTGACAGGGTGTGGAGGAATGGGGGAAGGGGTGGCTGGTAAGGGAACTTGACCAAGTTATTCTGGGGGTCAAAGGGGGGGGACAAACGAGGTGGGACCACAGGGGACCTGGGTGAGGCACTCCAGGGAGTTTCTGATGCAGGTCATCCGTCACTGCACAAAATGACAGTGGAAATGATCACTTAGAAGTTGACACTGAAAGTAGAAGGGCAGGAAATGGTCATGCAAAGTAATAGCGTACTGCATCATGACCAAGCATGCATGCGGGAGTGCACATCCGCAAAATGATACAAGTGTGGACACTGCCATTATTAGCAACAAGTAGCGCAAAAGGTTTTCCCACAACAAAAACCAAAATGAAAATAACAAACCAAATTGCTCAATTCATAATGTAGTGCCAAGCATTCCCCAAGAATTAAGAGTTATGTTTGAGCTTACATGTACTCATCAGACTAGATGAGGGTTTGATTCCATAAAATGACACATACAAATGGCATTTTTGTGCTATTAAGAGAGCTCTTTGAAGGAAACCGTCAGTGGCCTTTTATCTCAAAGAAAACCCTTTGACCACAAAAGCAACACTCTTGACTTGGCAGAGCATTTCTAATGGCTGGCATCCTTTCTTCACCAGTTCTGCAGTGAAATCTCTCCTGTTAGCCCGGCCACGATGTGTTTCATCTCCAAATGGCAGATATCCTTTCCCAAAACCACTCAAGCCCGGCTGGAATTTTCCTTTCGGACTGTTTCCCACAAGGGCCACTCCTACGTTGATAACTTGCAGCTGAGCTGGCTGGCCGTGGAGATAACAGGATGAGGTCTGCCGAAATATATAAAGGATGTCCTACTTTTTTTTTTCTTCAGCCTGTCCCTTTCTCTCTTTAAATGATCATGATGATTGAAATCTACGGCCAAAAGCATGCACGATACCGGCTACACACAGAGTGTCATTAACATGTACTGGTCATACAAGTATGGTTGCCATGTCACGTAGACCCCCGGAGAATAAATTGCATGACGTTTGATTTCGGCACCGATACATATGGGGGGGGGTTCAAAGGAGAGGTCTCTATCCCCATCATTTTGACAGATGATTCGGTAATGACAGATGAGTTCATAGACTCATTTCCATCACGAATGTCAAATTAAATGTTTCATACCCCCCCCCGGTCATCTTCATTAGTGCCAATGGACAGTTGATGAGGCTTACAATGGTCTCAGTCGTGTACCGCTGGGGCTAGTAGTTGAATTCAATCCAGACACACAGTGTTATCTCAGCACCTGACAGACATTCTTCAGCCATTCAGATTAGTTACCTTGCTTCATCTCTCCTCAAAATGTTTTTACATCCCACAGCAGGAAAGTTAAAGATGGTCTGCATGGACTGATTCAAATATCAATATTTTCTTAAAATGGCTTCTTTTGCCTTGACACCCATTGGAGTAACCATGAACCACAAAGCCAGCATGTGAGCTGTCGTAAGGCCGAGCTGATATGGCATACCATAGGCACGTGAACTAACGTTGCAGCATGACTTTGGTAGTGCTTCATTACTGGAAGCATGCTATGTTGGAACACTTGAGGTGGCTCTGTTGCCACTATGAATTTCTAGCATTAAAAGCTCATAAATATAAATGTGCAACTATCTCTTCACTTGCTGAAATTTTTTATAGCAAAAAACGAATTTAAAGTAAAACCCTAACTGGCACCAAATACTTTCTTTCTGTTCTTCCCAAAATGGTGTCAGTTAGGTGAAAATTTAAGTTAAAGTGCTAATCCCTGTCTGGAGAAAGTCAAAGCCATTTGCATCACAAATAATAGAAACGCGTCTTAAACAATTCATTTTTTTATATCACAGTAGCACTCAGTATTTCTTAAATCCTTGAGATACAATTTACATTGTCTAAAGTGATATGCAAAAAAAAGTGCATAGCTTCCTCACAATAAAGTTGCCCCTGAGATGCAACTTTGACAGACTAGGTTCTTTTGAAACCTTTCTGGGTTGATTTAGTTTTGGATTCTGAAGGGTTGAGAAAGAGGAGCTCTGCAGCAATTGCTGTACAGCACCTTGATGCCCCTGAGAGCTGAAGAATGTTCTGCTTGTTTTAAAAGTTCAGATTTTGAAGAGCCAAGACAGCTCTGAATAAAAAAATGTCAGGGACAGAGGGTTAGGTTACGTACAAACATCTCTGTTTTATACATTACGTTACAGTGGGTGATACCAAAGTAACTAAATAAGATGCCTTTGTTTAAGCAAAGGCAACAGAAACAATTTCCACTTATTGGGGTACTTAAAGTACTTATTGGGGTACTTAAAGTACTTATTGGGGTACTTACAGTTTATTGATTTGGTACCAATGCTAGAAACAAGTTCCACTTATTGGGGTACTTAAAGTTTATTAATTCGTACCAATGCCTGGCTTTACTCTGATGAGGTCACAAGGTTTCCCTCTTGGCTGATGTTGAAGTCTTTAAACTATACACAGTACCAATGCAACCAATCCCTGAACCAGACCAGCAAGTCAAGGACCAGAACTGGACAACTTAGCCCAATTCAGAATCATCCCAATTTAGGACAGGCACCTAATAGGGAACTCGCTTTTTCTGGGTAGGGGAACTTCATTTTGTGGAAACAGGATGGGGTTACCAATTGTCTTTCAGAGTAATGTCCCCAGATGCACTTTCACCAAGGAACGGAATCAAAAATACAGAAACCGCTCCCACGCGTTCCCTTACGTTCTGCGTGCCCTCCCATTCACCCCCGTTCCGAAGAGCACTTTGGAACACGTTCCAGCCCGTTCCCTTGCATGAGTGATTCAGAGAGTATTGTTATGTTAATTGCTGTTCCTGTGCATGCGAGAAAGGCAGCGTCACAACAAAGATGGGAAGAACATGCATACAAGCTGTTCTGGAGTCTGTTGGCAAAATGAGTGTTGACAGTGTTTGGTCCAAGAAGATTTTATTCCTCTTACAAACACTTATGCTGACCATTTGATGTACCAACTTCTTATATTTTATACATTCTTGCTCAAATTTCCAGGTTTTAATAGAAAACAGCTGAGGAAGGAAGAATGAATATTTTGGGAAGGTTGGGTGCTCGAAATAAAAAATCTGCGGGGTCGTGCAAGAAAAAAAACCCTCATGGTCCAGGTTTGGATAGAAAAATGCCGAGGAGGAAAGTATTAATATATTTTAATGGGTTGGGTGCTCGGAATAAGGAAAAAATGTGCACTGGTACAGGAAAAAAATATAAATCACATGTGGTCTTGGTTTGGACAGAAAATAAATGCTGAGGAAAGAATTAATATATTTTGATGGGTTGGGATGGATGCTCTGAATAAAAAATGCAGTAGTGCGGGAAAAAATAAAAACCACAAGTGGTCTAGGTGTGGATAGAAAAGAAATGCTGAGGAGGGAACAATTTATATTTTTGGTGGGTTGGGTGCTCTGAATAAAAAAATTGGGCGATTGTGTAAGTGAAAAATTACTGAACATGGTCTAGGTTAGGATAGAAAATACCAAGGAGGGAAGTACTCATATATTTGGCAGGTTGGGTGCCAGGAAAAGAAATGCCGAGGAAGAAAGAATTAATATATATGTATTTTGGCGGATTGGGTGCTCCAAATAAAAAATACCGAGATGCTGGGAAAAATTAAAAACCACACTGTGTTCTAAGTTTTGATAGAAAATGCCAAGGAGGGAATAATTAATATTTTAACTACGAAAACAAAAGCCACCTGTGGTCCAGTTTCAATAAAGAAATGCCAAGGCGAGCTGTCAATCAGAAAGAGCAACCAAGTCTGCTGGAACAATGGTAATACATGACCGTTGGTCAGCTGTCCATCTTTGGTTGGATGAAAGCTCCTCAGAGACTTTATTTGGAATACTCTCCTGATTTTATTCCCTTGCAACATTTATTTTTGTCTTGGTTTGAACAACAACGAATGGTCAGTGAATTATTCTCATGCATAAAACGGGTCTTACATAGATACCTTTTTTTGAAATTTGCTTTTGAAATTTCCATGACAGTAAGGGTCGGGTGTATAAACGTTTTAATGAAAAAAATAAAATGCATTTAGAGATTTTCCTAGACATTTAAACGGAACTACCTGTTGAAAGTTTCACAATGTTCAATTGACGCAATCTGGGTCTGGGTCGACAGATTTCGTGCACTGTGATTGGCCAACGTGTTGCAAACTCTTAGAGGTGCACTATTGTGAATCGCCCGTATTAATGAGATGATTTTTTGCAAGCAAAGTAGCCATTGGTAGGATTGTTACACTTGCACAGTCCCAGAGTTAATCCCGTTGCCAAGAAACAGTATTACCAGGAGAAATCCTGGGCCCCCTCAAGCATGCTGCCTGGACGCTGCCTGGCTGCTAGCCAGGCTTTGTTGTACAGCCCTGGATAAATTAAATAATGTTCCTTCACGTCCTTCTCTTGACATTAATTTATGGCAAATAGACCGACAAACAGACCATGACGGGTTGTTGTAGAGGAACGTGAGGGAACGGGAGGGCCGTTCACTGCATGCAAAGTGGAGATTCATTTAGCTTGAACAAAAGAATGTGTTCTTGGTATTCGCACACGTGTAAACGGTCAATGTATTTTTGATTCCATGCCCAGTGCATAACATAGAATTTCCAAGGCTTGTTCAACGCAGGAAATATTTCCAAGTATGCTAAATTATCTCACACTTGAGTATCTTGAGATACAGATGCTTTCAAGGGATTGAAAACACCAGACAGAAACTCATAATCAGGCTCCTTTCTATCAGGTATTCAACTCAGTAAATTTTTTTTCAGGGGGGGTTATTTTACAGAGCAGGGCTTGATTATGTAAAGCTGCTGAACAATGTTGCTCAGCAAATTTCTGCTAGTGGAAAGTGTTGAAATCCATTCACAAAAGATACATTATGCAACAGTTTGCCTGGTGACCTGTTTTCACTAAGCAGATATTTTCTTTGCTTACAAAAACTCCGCGCTTACAAACTGTATGAGATTTGGACCCAGGTGATATTCTGTTGCTTACACCAACAAGCTTAGAGGAAAATCTATAGAAGTAAATGCTGTTTAGTCCAACTTGCCAGACTCAAGTCTTACCTTTGAAGGAGAACCCATACGCTGCATAGGCTGCGGCTGTTCCTGCGACCGCACCTGCCCTGGCTCCAGCAATGGCCGCTGCCCCTGTGCCCTTGCGCACCCTGCCGGGCCTGGCTTGAATCCTCTTGGTGCCTGGCGAGGGGGTTGTCTTGCCTCCCCGAGACGGGCCTCGCTTCCCTGAGCCTGGCTGGTGGGACCTGGCAGAATCTGATGATTGAAAGAAATGATAATTCAGGGTCAATTCTGAGTTCTAGTTCCCTGAAAAGCTGCAAAGTCTCATCTTCTGTGCTCGCTGCATCCTCACCTTGTGTGACCCAACTTACAAAGTGATGCACAAGTCACAGTGACAAAAGAATGTAAAGAGTGATGATGAAAAATAAAAAAAGGACAATAAGATAGGAAGCTTTTGTTTTAGTTTATTTGAACAGTTTGTGACTTGAATTCAGACAAGGTCTTGTGATGGAAGTCAGGTGTTTTGACTGCAACAATGAGCCTTCTTTCCCTTCACTTGCTAATGCTGCTCAGGAAGATGGTGCAATCTCTGTGCTCAGCCCAAAGTAAGGTGATGGGAGGAAGGGTTAAATCCGTGAAAGTCCAAAGTCTAGAAAATGCTGCACTGTGTGGGTGAGGATTCCGCCACAATACAGTTTCCATCCATTCCCTATTATTTTAGGATTTAAAACTCTACAGGAAAGATCAAAAAAGGCCCCTCCCCACAGAATCAGTTAAATACAAAGCAAGTCCATTGATTACATTTTTCTACCAAAAGGGACATCATTTCAAGTAGACTTCACACTTGCTTTGACCGTAACGTAAACTACACGTACATGTAAATGGGAAAATGCCACAGCTACATTCTATTCCTATGCAAGCAAATTCCCTAGTGAATGGCAGCTTGTCTCTGCATAAAACAGAACACCTGAAGCACTAGACTCTTTGGAGCCCAGACAGGCATTTATCGTCTGTTCCGCAGGCCTACCGCTATTACCGGACTGATTAACTAATCAACTAATGACAGGTGGTAGTTCTTCAGGACTTATCAGGTGATAAGAATTGTAATTCCAGGGGCTCAAAGGGTGGAAACTCTGTGGCTGTAAGCATATGGTGGTAAGACTAAGAATGTTTATTTTGAAAGAAAAACACTTAACATCAGTACAATCAACTCCTGCCCTCTGAAATCTTTCAAACTCCACAGTGATGTCTCGGAGGATTCTTTAGGATTCAAGAGGCACATGTTCCTGGCCAAGCCGCGGTCACAATGAGCTTGATCTACCACAGCAGAAATTCTTAAGGACAAACTATGCTGATCACTCAAGTACACGAGGGAACTGTAAATCACCTAGATCACTGTGTGAATGAGCATGGATATCTACCCCTTGGGAAGTTAATGTCAGGGATGTTTCTTGAATGTGGGTTGAGATATCTCTGGTATGTTAACATGTATACAAGCCAACTTAAGGTAGCGTCCAAATTCACACGCATGTGAGTCTGTGTGTACAAGCTGTGACTGCAGTTTGAAAAAAGACAAACTTGAGGAAACCACTGGCCAGTGGCTTGCCATTTTCTGGTTAATTCAACAGTGCATGAAGCACGTCGCAGACCATCCGAGTACGTCAACACTCGGGTGCGGGTTCAGTGCCATCAGCACAATCATACACCAACTCGCATGCAACGAACGTGTTCAAAGTGATGTGACATCAGGCGGCTTTGTTCTTCAACGACCTTCCCTGTTTGAAATACTAAACTGCTTATTATGTACATGTATTTTAATATTGAATGAATATTCAAATCAAGGCCTCTATAAGCCAGTGACGTTTTCACATTCCACCAGGGAAACAGCAACGTACATGTACCATATCCGAGAGAATCCATAAACAGGAGCCTTTAGTGACAAAGTTAGGGCATAAAGCCCCCAGAGGACACCAAACACTGTGGTTTCAAAGATGGGCTCCATTATCTAAATACATGGCTGCTGCAAATTCAACATGGCACATTACCGTCCAGTTCAATGTCTGCAGACTGTTCATCAGCGATGACAAGCCCGTCGTTGCTGTTCTCGTCAACGGAGACTGGGGTGTAACTCTGGGCCTGACGCTGCGTCTCGCTACCCACGGACACCTACAGAGAATGAATACAACTATCAGTCAGTCATGCATTTCTCATTGCCTCTCTTCAACTAATGAATGAATGACCGTGAGACATCTGTTTGCAGAGAGCATATGCGCTCTAAACATGGCTAAATACTACACAAGACTGCTTTTTGGCTGAAAAAGGAAGCTCAACGGCAAAATTATCAAAGGGCTCACACTTAATTACAACTTCTTCAAATGAAATCTCCCTCTCGAAAACTAGTCATAGGAAACTGTTCATATTAATTGCTTTTAATACAATCTCTATACATGAAAGATTTTTTTCCCCACATACACACACGCAAGTGTGTATTTGCCTGCAACTGGGGACCCCCTATTGTTCCTTTTTTGTTCGTACTCTAACTTTTGTAGAAGACCACCCATATGTTTTGTACACAGTTGTCAATCGGGGACCCTCTGTCAATCGGGGACCTTATTGTCCTCTATTGTTCAAGGTCCCCAATTGAATGCAGAAACAAACTCACACACACCAAAAACTAAAAAGGGCACGAAATGAAAATGACAAAGATTGTAAAATACAGCCCATTCTTTTGCAGGCTCGAGAAAATTCATAGTTTATAAGTGGGAACTGCCCAGTGCATTATCAATGGAGAAGTTCATTTTTGAACAGAGCTTGCATTGAATGGTGCTCTTCAGCTAAAAAGTCATGAAAAGCTTGAACTGACACAATCACATAACAAAAGATGCATGGAAGATGAAACGGACCAGTATGAACACGAAATCTGACAAGGAAAAACATTCAAGGCCTCATTTTCAGCACTGAAAACAACGAAAGAAGACCTTGACCTCAAATAAATGATTTGTTTTTAGAAAATTAGCAGAGGGAAAATAACTACCCCAATTCATAAACTGCAGTATGCAACAAAAAAATGCAGTGATGACAGTGCCATTGGGAATACTTAGTTTGCATGCTTACAGCATACGTGTGAGGTCTGTGTGCCTATTACGGTGTATCTCCCACACAAGATGCGTAATAAGCAGTGGGGCTTATCCTATGACAACCAAGAACAGAGCCAAGCCTTTGCCAAAAATTGTGTAACCAAGGCAATGATGCACGCCTAGAATTTCCTGGCTGATTAATACCATCCCCACCAAGCTCAGGCACTGAGGATATTAAAAGAAAAAAATGTGCATCATTAACCGGAAGTCGTGAGAGACTGACACCGACTACTGAGTGCTCCCAAACGGCCAGAATGACATACAAAAACAGATAACTGGACACAAAGAAGTTAAAACCAGAAATGAACTGGTCGTTAACGGGGAATTTGGATAGTAAACTTCGGCTGGGGAATTTCCTTGAAGTCTGATGCATCACAGGCCTTGCCGTTGCCTGGAAGCCGCATCGAGACGGGGAACGCGAGGCAATTAGCTGGGAAACTGGCCACATCGCAGAGGAGATTGTCGGCAGACATCTGAGGTAATGGTGTTTGCAGACAGCTCAGTCGGTGCAATATCTGTTATTTTATTCTCACGTTCCTGCCTAGCGACCGGTGGACAGCACTCGACACAATGGGGAATGTCTGATTAAAAAGGAACCTTACAAGTTTGTCAAGTTCTCTCAAAAAGCCACCGACTGTTAATTCCACAAAAAAAATATGAAATGAACCTTTGACAAAATAGTTGGTAGGGAAAAAGGATCTTGTGCAATATGGGGTAAAATGATCCAAATGGAACACCTGCTATGAGAATGTTCATGTTTTTGAATAGGATACTGTCTGGACATTTCAGGAACTCCTTATAAGCCACTGACGATCTCTGGCACCTGTGATATTATGTGGACACCAAGCAGGCGTCCTCTGGAGCTCACCACCAAAGACAAAGTGGACAGAGAGGAGGACATGGCAAAAGACGGTAAAACCTTGGCAGAATGGATTGCCGCAATTTGCGTGGGTTAGGGCGTCTCACAGTCACAAACAAGTCAATACACAGCGCCACAAGAACACGACCCATTACTCAATTAAAAGACACTGCGTGTCTCATCAACATCCATTCCCCAATTCAGACACAATCTGAAAACGGCCTTGTGGAGCTATCAGGCGGTAGATTTTGCACGGCAAAAAAGCAGGACAGAGAACCAGCAACTGGCAATGTGCATCGTGTAACATAGTGGCTTGCCACCAATCTTTCTCAGAAAATGTTCTATTCAGATTGCTCAGCCACACCAGCTACAAAAAAGACGCGGCACAGAGGTACCGAGCCAATAAAATCCATCCACTCATTACTGCAGGATTTTGAAGGATTCTGGGGGAGGGAGGCAGCCGTTCCACCGTTACTTTACATGGGGGCTTGATGTCTCCTGAAAATTGAAGTCCCACCAGGGGGGAGATTGGAGGAAAATGAAATATCCACAAAATAATCGATAGGGTCTTGATCTGTGTTTGCCAAAGGGTACTCCTTAGAGTAACCAATTTTCCAGTGTTCTTTAGATGAACTTTCGTAGGTAGAAACACTTTTTTGTAAACTTGGGATTTTCCAGATTCTGAAAGAGACTGTTTGAGAAGTCCTGCCATCAGGCAAATCCTGATGAAAGCAATCCTGAAATCAGGAAAAATCCTGACAAATTTCACCCCTTTGCCACAAATTTGGCATTGGTTTCCTGCATGTCTGGAGGACTTGGTATTGGGAGAGGTTTCTGGCCAAACTCATATGGGACTAGGGGGATGCCATTATTGCTACGCCCTAGATACTCTCCTACAGGTCTGGCAATTCTCAGCACAGAACCCATTCTGTGAAGTAATTCTCATTAGACCAGTTTCCCGAAGATTTCTGCTTGGAAATTTTTGCTGAGCAGCATTTTCTTTTTAAAACCTTCACGGGTCCTTCAATCTACTCAGTGTCAAATTTCACAGAACTACAGAAAGCAGATAACAATGCTTAGAAAGATATTTTACTTAGCAAAAAAAACCCAAAAAAAATTGCAGAAAATTAAACACAAACAATTCCCTTTGACTGACACTGGTAACATGCTAAAGCAAGTCCTTACTGCACTTAGCATATTTTGATGTGGAGCATCAACTTCAAATTAGACTAAGCAAAAACACGCCGTCAACTTCACATAAACAATGAGTGAGGAAGCCCAAAGACTTTAATATGGGTAAATCAAACCCTTAATGAAAGGCTCCAAGCATCCTTTAGGGTTCTGATATCAATGTCCACTCAAAAACTGTTCAGGAGGTATGAAGTCATATCATTTCAATGGCCAAAGGTACTTTTACCAATGGTCCATCCTACAAATGCTCTTGGGTGCAGGGTGCCCTACTGCACTATTAAATTGAGGTCCTGTGTGTATGGGACTACATTCAATCCAATTCAATTTTGCACATTTATATGACCACAAAGCTACATCCAACCAATACTGAACATCTACTACACACTTGGGGCCAATTTCACAGAGCTGCTTAAGCACAAAATTTGCTTAAGCGCGAGAAAACCTTGCTTGATGAATCAGGTAACCAGCCAAACTCCATGTGATGTGTACTGTTTTGGGATCCTATTTAGCTGTCTTTTGATTAGCATGACAATCAGAGTTTAACTGGTAACCTTTGTTTTTTTAAGCAAGGTTTTTTTCACGCTTAAGCAAATTTCATGCTTAAGCAGCTCTATGAAATTGGCCCAGCTGGTTTAGGGTACAAATTTGAGCACCTTTTTAAGCTTTTCATACTAAATAAAATTAAACAAGCAAGCAGCCCCTTTAAAACCCCTGCCATCAAGGAAAATAATTAACAATTGATTATTCTACCCCACTTTCACTGTCTGCTGGATTCACCAGCAAGATAACGCATTTTAATTACATTTGGAGTTATGTGAGGCACTGAGATGTAAATAAGCTAAGGTATTATTTTCAGCTTTAAAAGAATGAAAAAAAAAACACAAGCCATGGTAATTGACTGGCCTCTTTGTAATGATTAATGATGTCAAATGAAACAGACAGATTGATCCTTGGTGTCGGCACAAGGCTGGTTTGAAAAGCAACTTACTCAGCGGGGGGAGGGGGGGAAATCTTGGGAATGGAATTATTTCACTGCATTGCTCGCCCCACACACCTTAAAATTTGTAGGACAAATTTGTTTCCTTCAAGGAAAGCATGACTGTTTTACTCTTCAAACTGAAACACTGTTTCACTAAGCTTGAATAAAGTATGAAATAACAAGATCAACATCAATGCGTCAAGCTGATGAGTTGACAGGCTTGATTGGACAATACCCTGTCATGTGACTTGCAGGCTCCATGCTGTAGTGCAACTTGTTATACTCACAGTAACAGTTTTTGTATGGCGCCTTTAACTAACTTAGATTGAAACACTTTCCCTCCTTATTACCCCTGCCCGCTGGGCCTATGAAACATTCCAAATACCGGTACCATCTCAGCTCCCTAGGGAGTATACAGCTCCATGCCGCCATTCTTAACCAATGCTTTTAACGACAGGAAAAACTGCCCCAGGAATTGCATTACATCCTAAATGAAGATTCTCCAGAAAAATCAATGTATAGATTTGGCCATTGATCCAACTGAAAATGACAATTAGACTGAGTAATTTGCCAGTCTGTATGCCTTAATTAACATGCATGTGTTAAAGCATATTGACAAGTGAATAACCCTGCTGCCATGGTTGTGGTCTAAACTTTTGTCAGACGTGGCTCTAACCTAAGGCAAATCAGTCGTGCCATCATTCACAGCCATCATCAAAGAAGGGGGAATTTTCTTGGCACCATCTTGAATTATACAAAGGCCACTATCTCCATCACCTTGGTTTAGACCTTGGTAGTCCATTTTAATGGTCCCAGCTGTGATTCCAAGGCAAGTGTCCATTTGAAACAAAACACTGCCACAGCCTTACAGGAGCAAAATCTCATGCCCAATTGCTAATCTCTCTGCATTAACAATGGGAGAATATCAACCTGCATGTACATGTATATGGGTAACATACATGTACACATGTGCAGTTCTACAGTCAAAGTTTCTTTTTTTTGGGGGGGGGTTAGTCCCATCAGACGTGATGTCACCTTTTAACTTTTTTGGGGGAGGGGCTAGGCAAATTGGGGGGACTAAAGTCCCCCAGGCCCCCCCTCCCAAGACACCTGAACATAAACTATATAACCACTGTGTGAAGAGGAAATTAGGTGGACTGACAAATGACTCAAAATGTTGTTTATATTGATGCAGTTCCTGTACGACTGATGTTAAAGGCTGTGTGTGGGATTTGCAAGATTTCAAAAATGAGAATGTTAAATTATCTTGAAATATCTTACTGTCAAAGTAATTACATAATAGTGTCAGACAATCTGTGAAATCTTACCGCCAGGAATGCTGTCATTTTCGAGAAAAGAGAAATGTTATAATTTTTTTTAAAGTCTATCCAGACAGACGATCTTTGGGAAACACAATTCGTTCAAATACCACATTCGTTAATGGGCACAACGTAAATGTGTGTGAAGCATTTAGCTGTTGGAAGAGTCTATATTAACGGGTAAGGTATAAATTGCCCATGTGCCTTCGGTTTGCCTAAACTCATCATTAACTAATAAAATAGATATATAACTGTAACTAACATCCTAAAGGAGAATTTGGACTGGTTTGGAATTAAAGGTTCTTTATGAAACTCCCGAATTTTACCTCACGTTAACATATTATCATCTTGCCATCAACCCTTAAGATAATGGTATGGTCCAAACCCAGCAGCATGCCCTCGGCTAATATGGCTGCTCCTCCGGAGCTCCACAGTGAAGTTTGTTTTGCTTAAACAAAATCTCCATTTTTGAGACATTTAGCTTTCTGTTTTCCCAATCACAGTAACTCTTATCCCAAAATGCAAGGACAGTTGCCACATTTGTTGATTTATAAAGTGTTTAGGATGGGCACTGACAGTGTGTGGATGGTTATTGGGTTATTGACAGTGACATGTTTGAAGAGCCAACAATGACTGTGTATGTGGTTGATCAGGCATGTGATGGTGTGCGCATACATTGTGGTCGAGCAGTGACTGTGGCGACTACAGTCAATTCACTGCATGATGAAACGGTGTTTATTTGACAAATTCTAAGTGCTGCATTGTTGGAGAGGAAACACACAGTTGAAGGTAAATTTGCCCACCATTATTATTAAGTGAAGCCATGAAAAAATGCATTTTTGATAGCCATAATTGGTTTGCAGATAGACCTCGCCTGTGCATGGTCCAGGCACTCTGGAACGTCCTGTGGCCCATTTTTTTTTTGATTTTTGCGAGACAAATTACATAAGCTGCACTTTGAATGTTAAAAATGAACAGTGTTTCCTCGATTTTTCTCAAAGCAGTGAGCTCAACAAGTCCGTAGAATGTTACACAAAGTAAATCACAAACCCCTAAGTTAACCAGTTTTGACAAATCTATACACACTACTACCTTTAAGCCCCATGCTCCACCATGACCAAACCGGCTGCAGAGAGCCAGTGAAAAAAAAAAAATTCAATCTGAACATGAAGAATTTTGGAAGGCCTATTTTTTTTGGAAACCTCTCCTCCAGAAAGTAACCTCAGCGAACCACCTTTCAATCTGCTTGAAAGGTCTGAATGTCCAACGCAATACAAGCCAATCTGGTCCAGTCCAAACTGGCTTGAAATGAAGTACAGGACCCTGATGAGAGGGCACGGTAATCTGTTGAAGGAAAGAAGACTGCACCACCCCTGTTGTCCAGGATGAGACGGGGTCCATGTGGGATCTCACCAGGGGCCTGCTGTCACAACTGGGTCAAGAGGGGTCAATCACTTAATGTGGCTAGAGCCCAGCGATAATTGTGGCCCTCGGATATCTTTCTGGTGGATTGGTGTGGACTGAAGGATCTGGAAGGTTTAAGATAAAGACTTCCAGCTCTGCAGGAGGAAAGCACTAAGGTTAATTGCTAAGTTCATGTATCAATGATTATGTGATGAAAACAGGTGGGACTTTCTTTTCTCCAGTGCCCAGGTAACACAATCTTTTAATACGATTCTTGTAAAATACTTTGTTTCCTATGTTACACTATTTTCACATTTGGTGTGCCATTTTAAAAGCAAAATGCTTTTATCATTCTACAAAAGTGTAAGTGTGATGTCATCCAAGGCAGAAACTTGACAGCAACAGTGTTGCAGCTATTTCTACACTACACTCTGCCAGAAGTTTTCACATTTTGCTGTCTTGTGGCTTTTGTTTAAATTGGTGATTCTTTGTTTCAGTTCATGACGCTAGATCAGTGAGAAAAGTGCTCCTCGTAAATAGTTTTAATCAGAAAAATGTGGGTTTGTGACTGAACAGAATGGCATCACAGCCATGGTGTTTACGTGTTTAAAAAGTACACTTTTCCTTTACAGTAAACTGAGAAGAGGTGTCAGATTGTTTCTGACATTTTAAGAAGAGTGAACAGTCGGAAAAAAACAGGTTTCCAAGTAAGATTTACATTATGAACCCTCTGTTATGGGTGAAGCAAGTGAAAGCCGTACCATCACCCAATCCAGTCTTTGTAGGCACAGGCAAAAGGGATTTTGTACCCAACCAATATTTGGTATCTGAAGATGTCAAACCCAAATCACAATGACGGTCGTCCGCTTAACGATGCCTCCATTTATGAATCTGAATCTTTTGCTATATCTTGGAATCAAAATGTGAAAAAGCTGAACTTGAAATGAAGAACTGGTTTACGGCCAATGTCTATTCAAATTTCAATCTATAGACAAGCTTAATACATTAAAAGAATGTCCACCTCCAAAATTTTAAGTGCAACCGAACCAAGACACCCCAAGCCCCATGAGACGGCCCATCACAGTGATACCTTTTCGGAGTGAAGAATATTCTGACATGCGCCACTTTAAATCAAACAATACCAACAATCATTACAAACAACCAGAGCTGCATCCTCCTCCAATTAGAAAGACTAAGCGATTGCGTTCACTGCACCGCTAACAGCAGAGTCGATGTCAATGAAACACATTCACAACTTACTGCCAGGGGTTGGGGATCACCACCAGAGACTGCCTATCATGGAATCTGTTTACCACCGGGGTCCCTCAAGAGTACTATTGCAGGGTCACGGGTGTCAAGCATGGTTTTCCAAGATAAGGAACTCCTACAATGTTACAACCCCCCCCCATAAAAAACAACAACTGTGCATGAGCATCCTTCTGAAGTTACTTCATGTTTTCCCGGCTTTTTCTCGGATGGATGAATGTCACAGCAGTTGATCTGGCAAAGTAGAAACACACTTCGAAATAGTTCATGTGGGTGGCACAGCAGATAGCACCAATGATCCATGGGGCGAGACCCTTGACCGGAAAGGCTTGCTGTAATCTGGGTTACATCTTTGAGGATCTTCCGCACAAATCTGAGACTGCAGGTTTTGGGGGGGAACATTTTCTGGGTCAGAGGCGTTGGGTCATAAATGCCACGGGGAAAGTGAACCAGTGATAACCGCGTGCAGTGTCGTGATATTTCTCTTTTGGTGCATTGACACCACGAAAAAGGATGTGGGAATAACAAGAAAGTTTGTTTACATTTTTTTTCTGCTACGGATCCTCAAACAAGATTGGAATTTTGCCAGCCCCCCCTTGCACTGAAACACATGCAGTGTGTAAAACAATTTGAACAATCCAATTCTGCTATGATCAACACAGGGAGCAAAGTATGTATCTGATTGCTCCGTTTATCAACACACCCGGTACCTACATGCAGTGGTGCAGTACATTACTACTGATGTAACCATAAACACAGCCATCAATCACTCAGCAATATGATGCACTTTTACACCAGGCCTACGCTGGGTTTGCTGATGACCACACAAAGCCAGAGATTACAACCAACACGATTATCTATCCTTCTGGAATTTGTGACAAAAACATGGGGCAAGTGATGGAGGCCAATGCTGGGCATTACAAAGTTTGTTTACATTTCATCCAAGGCAAGTCCCCTCTTCTGGAGGCGTGGGAAGCAAACCACTTGGCCGAGTGCCAGAAAGTATCACCTGTGCACAGGTGACCCAAGAATCCCAGAATAGCTATAAATGAACATGAACAATGACTGCCTTACGGCAGAAGAGGTAATTTCTTTATACACTGAAACATGGGAAATCAGAGCAGAGATCACACAAAATGAACATAACCGAATGCTTTACAAAGCTTTCTTAACGAGACCATAAAGAAATATCTTTTTCTCCTAAATGACAGGTGGAAAGCTGTCCTCATTTTCTATTAATGACTGAGCAAAACAGAGAAATTTTAGTCACAAATGATACAAAAACAACAACCAAAAAAAAAAAAAATTGTGGCAAAAGGGAATCTTGATAAGAAACCATTTATGCATGTATTTTTTCATTTAAGACTACGCAGACTTGTACACTAGTGACTAGTAATTCAATGGTTTCTGCAAGTATCAGCCAGGCTGCCAACGAGTAATTACAAATGATCACAAACACTTAGGCTAAGTCTCAATCTCAGTCGTTGCTGCTAGGCTTCCATATGCATGCATTTGATATGTTAGTGGATTCGTTTCTCTTTTCCTTTCTGGGCTAAAAGCAAAGTCCCGTTAGGGATAGGAAAACTAGCCATTATTTAATATGGTATGTCTACGTTATTGTAATGGTTAGCCAACAAGTCACATCGGTTAATCCCACTTCAGCTCTGGAGTTGTCAAAGTTCGGTGATGTTCATCTGTGGTGGCAAGGTTACGGCAATAAAATCCTGAAACTACCAGCATGGTTAAAAAAAAAAGGGGGGGGGTGGCTGCACACAACATGTCACTAGGTGGCGCTGGTCATGATACACGTGCATACACTCACGTATTAAAGTATGTTGCCTCATCTTTGCATCAAAACAGTGCTTGTATTGTATGTTCATCAACTGTCAGAGTTTTTTAATGCATTAGTTTTTTGTTTCTTACCACCCAGAAGTGTGAGCGGGGGGGGGATACAATAACCTATCCATCCCCTCTATCATGTAAAAAGTGCGTGTCTGTGAGTTTGTTTCTGCATTCAATTGGGGACCTTGAACAATAGAGGACAATAAGGTCCCCGATTGACAGAGGGTCCTCTATTGACAACCGTGTACAAAACATATGGGTGGTCTTGTAAAAAAGTTAAAGTACAAACAAAAGAGGAACAACAGGGGGTCCCCAGTTGCAGGCAAATACACACTTATGGGTGTGTGTGTGGAGGGCATATCCCCTCCCCCAACAGAATCTATGCCCCCAGTGGAGTAACAATCCAAGCTCTACTGTCCAATTCTCAGCTATCAAAGAATTGTACAATTTTTGACAAGATCTGTGAGTATGTTCAAAAACAAAACACAAGCAACTGATACATCTTTCAACTTTGTTTTGAACAGATTATAGACCTCTCATTCACAAGCTCAGAGGATTCATTACTGGCCGAGTATAACTTTAGATTCATTCAACAGTCACAATAAAATAAATTTCTAGTCAGTAGTAACCATCCCAAAAAAACAGGTTGCCTCATCAAAAGAGAGAAATCTTATCACATTTTTCCCGCTCCAAAAGTGTGAAATCCTCTCAGCAGCTTTTTAATTTCGTTTGTTACCCTAAAATGTTTCCTTGTTAATGAAACAACATGGCAAACGTGTAAATGCAATTAATCACATGAATAGCGCATACCAGCACCTTGTCTGGCCAACACCTTCCGCGCCGTGGGCTGGCCGCCCGCCGCCTCGCGGCTAACGCCATTAGTGCTCAAATGGCCCTGCAAGCAGGATTCCTAGGATGTGATTTGCCCCAGCCCACGGATGGCGGTCTCGTTACAACCACGCTTCATTAGGCTGTGCTGCCGCGACATTCCCCGTGTCGAAGTCAGGCGGGAATCGCAACCGGGCAAAGGTAATTATACAGCTTGACGATGGTTTTCACAAGTGAAACACGCGGGAAAAAAAGCCGAGAAGGAAAAAAACACATATACAAAAAAAACCCAACAAAACACACACAAAGCAAGGGAGGTGAGAGACATGCACCAGAGCGTGGGTGATCATAATTGAAAAGCCTTGCCACCGGCATTGCTGACGTGAGATGAAGTAATAGCCCAGCTAGGAGTGACGGTGCGGTTTGAAAAATGGTCCCTCAATAGGGTTACAATGCTAACAACTGTCGCTGCTTACAAGCGTGCCTAACACACCGTGCCCACTCGTGCGTACTGTCTGGGACACGCAGCACATTTCAAACCGATGCATCCAAACTTTCGCAATGGATGCGATTGAGGATTCGTCATCCCATTTTCGACTCAGGGACAAAGGAGTCTGGTGATGCAAATCCCCAGTGCTGTTGATGTGCGCCTCACAATCAATCAAACTGCTTGCAAAGAGAGATTATCTTGAAAAATCAAGAGGTCCAGGAAAAGCTGTCGCAATCTGTCAACGTGCCTTCCTTGGGAGATTCTGTTCTCCCCCCCCAAAAGACTCTTCATTCAATTCTGTGCAAGTTTGAATCTAGTGGAGGGACGCAAGAAATTTCCAGGAGATCTAATAAAAACGCGGAAACAGAGTTTAAAGAGATTCTGCATAATTTGTTCGTGTCAGAGGGGTAATAATGATTTTTAACAACCACAAATCCCTCGGCATTTGGGGAGAATCTTCCTGAGTCATCCCATGATCCCCTAGTGATTTAAGCGAGGCATATGGCACATTCTTTGTGCAAAAACGTTCAAGGGGCATCAAGCCTACAATTTTCAGTGAGTGGCTGCACATCGGCTTCTGAAACCTGTAAACTGTCCCAAACCTACTGCAGCCCCCGTGGACTGAAAAAAGAACTGTTTCCTTTCAATCATTTCACCCCTCCATTAAGTGAATGCGTTTTAAAACATTGATCATTTAGTGGTCTTTTAAAACAAGTTTTCCATGACCACTGAGGTTTTCGTGAATTTGTTTTAATGAAATGAGAAATAAAATTCTGAGATTCCCTTTTGAAATGTCTGATGTTTTCTCCTAGGCAAGACATGAACAAAACCTCATTTTGCCCAGAAACGTTTTGTAGAACAGCACATCAAATACAATTCTACCAGCTTGAACACAATTCAATCCGGCTGTAAAAAACAACCAACCTGTCCATTGAACACTACAGATTTGGACAGAAATGATGGAAAATGGTTGTGCAGCTGTATCAGGGTGGTGTGTCTGTTGAGCTACATGCTAACCCCTGATCCTTCACTGCCAATTTCCTCTGAATGCAGTGAAGCCTGCTCCGTCCCCACCGACTGTCCATAAACTAGCCAAATCAAGCGATCGTTTCCATCAAGAGGGTATCCACCAAAAAACCACAAAAACAGATAAACATCCACAATAAACCAACCATGAACAGGAAAACAAGGGTCAGTCCGCCCAAAGTCCCAGTCTCCACCACCACTCTCCTTTGATTCACCCCCAGGCCAGGATTTGCCTTGTAACCATTCAAGCACATTTGCACCGTTAAACTAATCAACTGCAAAGAGGGAGGAAAAAAGTACATTGACTTCAAAGTCCCTTTCAGCTTGATGGCACAGCAAGTGCAAAGGGAGAGGGTGAACTCAGTGGCTGGTTAAAAAGAAAATAAAAACAAAAGCACAGATTTTCTTTGGTTGTTGTTGGTTCTTTCTCAGCGAGTGGCTTCTGACGTGCACTGGCAATCTTGACATTCACGTTACCCCAGCTCTTGTCTCCCTGTCAAGGAAAAGCAGGGGCACATCGCCAGCACAGCTCCTGCTGACGACACGTTGCCTTACACCTTAGGCTTCCAGGGCTGTGCTCAGAATCCTCAAAACTCCACACATCAACGGCTCTCACATCCAGAAGGGCAAGGGGAAAAGAAATCCTTGAATGTTCAACAGGGGTTGACTAACAGCTGATTCACTGAATATTTTCATGGTCAAATACAAGGACGGATCCCCAAATGTCATCCCGATCCCGATGTGAAACCTTCGGCTCATCGTCAGTGTTCATGTCACGATCCCTGGTGGTCCTGCTCCATGACTGTCTTGAAGGCGACCATTATCCACTGCATAATACTCCACTCACGTCTGTCCCTCACAATAATCACTTGACCTTTCTGTGCACCAGACCAGCTTGACAATGCTTACCAGTTTAAGTTGGTAGTATTTCATGGAGAGATTAGAAAAGCTTTTTCCAAATAGCATGTGGTCTCTGTCAGGTGATATCTGAGGACACATCATGCCGATAACCATGTGGCTACCATTGTCCTGTTATTCAGATATATTTGACAATAACTATGAGTAAAGTACAGTTTTGAGTAAATTACACATACAATTTCAATGCGGGAAAAAAGCCACAAACAAAAGAAATGTTTTAAAGTTTGGTAAAAATGGCACTCTTTAGACAACTTCACACAGAACAAGCATGCCATTGGAAAGTCAGAAAACTAAGTTTCCAAATTTTTCAGTGTATGGTAAAAAAAACCAAGACAAAACAAAGGATGTAAAAATTGCAAGAATCAAGGAAACCGTGTTGTTTGCCTGTAAGCCCCCAAAAAGTGGAAAATATCTTAGATCGCTAAGTCTAACTAATTGTGGGAGGCATGGACAACTTGCACGAGTATAAAAGACAAGTAGATCACATGGTACTCTGGGAGTCAAGGCACGACAACAGAAGTACACGTGGAGGGCATCCCTCCACTACTCACGACTCTTATCAACAATGCTGTGCAGGGCTGCTGAAATTAGATTATTAATGGGCATCCATGGCTAATACACAGCTGTTGTTAGGACAACTGCCAGACATTATAGAACTTGTCTTTGCTACACCACAAGTGCTGAATTTGGCCAACCAGCGGCTGCCAAAGCTGTGGCTGGACCAACAATTCACAAATTGTTGAAAAATCTCAAAAATTAACGATAAATACTTAGACAGCAATACTAACTGAATAAAACAAAGGAAAACAATGCCCATTCAAACAATGATGAAACAAACTGCGCATTTTGAAAAGAAACTATTGCCAATCAGGCTTAACTTCTTGCCGCCCATTCCAACTGGTGTTCAACGTTTGTAAACAACAGAATGGTGTATAAAAAAATTATGCGAGACTCAAAACGGAGATTACTGCTTCACTACGACTACAGACAATTGAGGGAACACCAATGAAATATATCCGGGTTTCAAGAAAAAAAAGGGGAAGGAGGGGTTGAACAAACTTAAGCCTTGTACTTACCACACTCAGGGGACTTGGGGCTCCAGAATCCATGCTCAGCAAGGAGTCTTCACCATCCAGGGACACACTGGCGCCGTCAGAAACCAGTGACCCAAGCGGTGTACCGGGCACCCCATCTGCCTTCAGTTTCTTACCTGCTTCTTTCTTCTGAGAGCGGGGAAGAAAAAATTGAGGCAGAAGCAGGTGTATGATTTTGAGGTGATCAAACTGCAAAATACAAAAACTTTCTTAAAAATGTTCATTTCTACGACCTTAAAAATTTGCCCATTCGATATCTCCAAGTGTGGTCATAATTACTGCCTCAGCCATGTTAGAAGATTGTGGTATTCTTCACAGTTTTCTTCAGGATACTTGTCTAATATTTAGTGATAAGAACATGAAGGTTTAAGTCAGAACTTGCGCCATATTTCAGTCCGGCACACTGCCCCAAAAGATTCCCATCTCAAAAAGCTTGAGACAAGAATTTCCAGAGGCAGACACAGCACAAAGGAGGCAAATTCCTGCCAACAGGAGACAGCGTTTCTGGCGCGAGGTCCGCACCCTCTGATTGGGGGTTCTACAGGGCCGAAGCCCCGAGGCACTGAAGTTTCCCAGGAGGTGGAGGAGGGGGAGATGTAGAGGGCAGAAACCGTTCCTCTCACCATTTCGGCATACTTCTCCCTCTTGCGTTTGCGGTCTCTGGCTCGGTTCCGTTCCTCCGTCAGCTTCTTTTCACGCTGTTGTTCGTGAACTGGTCATTGTGGCAAGAACAAGAAAAGGAAGAAAACTAAGTGCTGAATAAACTCGAGTAGGGCATGAGTATTGACATCTTTAAAGGAGGGAGTCATTCATATAGTTCATTTATTTGCCATTAATTGGGCAGACGATACAACAAATGCGCTTACAAAATGAACTGCAGAGACTAGAAACGCAATCTGCACATCACACCTCCTTTATTTCAAAGAATAAATGGTTCACTCGTTTTAAAATTTATTATGTGCAAAGAAAAACCAGGCCATCTGATAACCAATTGCTGAGAAATTCTTTGAGGGTGATCCAATTCTGACATTTATCTGGCATCATTTTTCTCCTACGGTTGTGACAGCTACCAGGAATTAACCGCATCATGTGCCTCAGACTTTTCCCACTCTGTAAATTTATTGCCCACCAGGGACGAAGATTGCATGCAACATTCACGAGAAGAAAGAAACGGACGGGGATTTCATTTAAAACAAAACAAAAAACACAGTTCAGCATCGCACAGGATGGGTTATGGGCTGCAAGTGGTGAACCGACAAGGGAAATTTAAGGGGCCGCTGACTACCAGGCGCAAGCAAGACTGCAAGTAATTTGAAAACGTGACATCTGTTCTGCACCATCAGTGCAAAACCAATGACTCCGCCACGAAGTCCAGTCCCAGTGATCGGTAGAAACAAGTGCCCATGTAGAAACAAATGGTCCCTTTTATTACACAACGCTTTGACAGAGTCAAGTTTGATGATATTGAGTCACAATAAAATGCCACATGGCTATGAGCAGTCAAACTTGGATGTGTTGGAAACAAGTGTTCAAGTCAACTCCTAAAGTCAGTCATTAGATCGTGCTTCCCAGACAGCGGGCACCATTTCCCTGAAACTCCACAGGTCTTCCAGTGTCCTTTGATGAATGATTGACAAGACAGTAGGAAATGCTGTTATATTTAATTCAATTTACCCATTTTCAATTGTGGCTTAAAAGTTGAGATCTCAATTTGTTTTCATCTGGTAAAAGAGATTTTACACACCTGTGCGTCAAAACATTTTCAACCATTCCAAATTGACTAAAAGGGGTGAAAAATGACTTCAACTATAACCCTATAGCGTACAGTAAAAGAAATAAACCAAGCACCACCAACGCGTTATTTACTTGAAATGTAGGTTTCATTTACAACAATCAACTATTTGAACCTGCAAATTTACAAATAACACATGTGCTTTACACAGGCACCAAACTTGGCTTCAGGCATGGTGTGAAAAATAAATTGGATCTGCAAGTAAGAAATGCAAGCTTTTAACTTCACAAACAGAATGCGTGTAGAATGGAGATGTAAAAACAGAGGTTATCTTTGAGCATTCAAGCATTAGCACGTCTTCATCTTTTGATGAAGGGTGATTTTCCTGTTGCGGTGACCGCCTCCATCCTTCTTGCCGGAACAGCAACAGGATGGGTGGAAGGGGGGGGGAAGGGATGGAGCAGGTTATCTTACATTTTCTTTCAATTTCTTCATCGTCCAGAAGGAGGGAGACCACTTCCTTTGGTTTCAGCTGCTCTGGTTTGAACTGGCCGCCGGTGATGACCATCCGCTGGATCTGCAGTCAGATATGGGCAAAATGACCAGAGGCAGAAGTGTTTAATCAAGGGCATTCTACTTGGTGTCTTAAAAGGATTTGCTGGTTCACAATCAGTGATCAAGTCACCTGCATGCACCTGGACACTCTGTTTAGTTGAACAAATTTGCGCTCACAGGTTTTTCAAATACGTCAACTTTTTCCAACCCTTTCCATCTAGAAGGCGGTAACTTTTTCCGCTGATCAAATTTCAAGTGAGTCCAGCAGAACCTAACAAGTGGCTCAGGAACCTCAAAATGGCTTCTGCAGTGGATTCATCAAGGACTCTAACACTTTCTCTGAACCTCTCTGGAATCCCACCAATAATTAACAAAATCTAGTATACTGCCAGCTTTCCTGGCTGGAAGCTTGCACAAGACACCCCCCTCTTCCCAGCTACAACAAAAAACCTCTGTTCCCTGCTCAAATCAATCAAATCCTCCCTGCTGTTAAATCCCATGGGATTTGACATGGCAGGGGTTAAGGCCCTCGGCAACAAACACTATAAACCACTGTGTTTCTTCACTTACAGCTATTTGTTTTTACCCCAACATTGCTTGTAACTCTTGAAAATGCTCTTTCAATCTTAAAAAGAAATTCCAACTTCTTTTCAAGGCTAATATATGAACACCTAATTTCAACATCCGGGAAGGAACAAATCACGCTAAAGATACAAACCTACAATCAGTTCAAGAGAACAAAACAACACAAATAAGAGGAAAAATACAGAACTCGGCAAACTTTCTACCAAATTCCTACTGGATTTCTCCCCAAGATTTCTGGAAATTACAAATCTACAAATTACTACTCTTGCACACCAACAATTTAAATTCAACTGGGACATTTGAGCCTTGCATGAAGACAGAAATGCCAGAGGCACTGCGGTTTAATATCCTTGGAAAATTAAGCAAAACTGAGTTGGGCTGTGAAGGCCATGGGCCAAATGTTTTCAACTTGGCTGCATTATGCGCACAATGCATAAAAACCACAGTACCACTGCACAACCATTCAGTTCTTACTTGATGCTTCACACATTTATTTTCATGAACAACTCTGCCACAATTGAATTTAGTATTAACCTCATCTCCGAGGTTTGCAATGACATGTTCATTTTGGAGGTTAAATCAAACTCATCAATACATGTGAACAAGACGAGCCTCCTGCACCCAACACAGCAGCTCGACCCCCCCATCACAACTGTACTGAATACTCCCGGCATGGCACACTTACAGCCAAGGCTCCTACAGTACATGTTCATGCCACACAACCCTTCAGACTGACTCCAAAGTAAATGTTATGCTTTAAAGCCCAAATTGCCCTGAGGTGTAACACCAGTCCACTCACAGGAACAGAGGAGTGTGGCCATCCCACCTCCTCATCCAAGCCCAGTAAGGGGACACTCTATCCACGAAGCCTCCCCCCCTTCAATTTTGCGAGGGTGATGAACACCTACATGTACACTACAGGCACAAGGGGAACTAGGTTTAATTGATTGAAAAGCACCGGCTGTACAAACAGAGAATTCTCCCTGGATTTCCGACATCAATAAAGTGTAAAACTTTATATCCTGTTTTGATCTTGAGTGGTGCTTTTTAGGGAGAAATTCTAGTCATATGAGATCATCAGCATGTGGACTCATTCAGTGACTTTTAATACAAACAAGGGGGAGGTTTTCAGGTTTTAAACAGAATTCTGGGGTTTTTATACAGCACATGATGGATATTTTAACACTCTAATATAAGAATGAATATATCTTCCAAAGCTTTTAACACAACCCAACACTCCTGGTACAACAACGACAGTCTTTCTATGACATTGCATTATCTAACAAACTTGGCAACATAATACTTTCGCTCACATCAAAAGACCTTAAAAAATTTACAATGGACCACAAAATAAGAGATAATGCAACCCAAACTGAAACCTTTTATTATAAAATGTGACAAAAGCCCTTTACAGCAGGCTCCATCATTTTTGAATAAACCTCAAGAAACCTGTCTCAAGAAAATCACAAAGACATTGACAACATAATATAATGTATAATACATAAGTAATCAATCCCTAGCCTATATCTCAAACAAGGACCTGCAGAGTTTTTTTGTTGAAGTAGTGTTTTTGCTATTACATGCAGTTAAATTTGGAGCTGATGTACATGTACTTGACGGAGGGGTCACGCTGCCATCCCAAGCAAGTCATAATCACCTCACAGGCAACCGCTACTGACACTATAATGGCCAATGTGTTAACTTTGCCGGCTAAGATGGGATACTAATTGCTTTCCTCTGTCTCATGGTTGAAGAATTCATGGGGAGAGCCCGCAACAGGGAACCGTGTACTTAACCCGGCCTGCAAAACACACCAACAAAACGACCTGGATGTTTGTTCAGCGGTCCCGATTGAGCCAGCCTGTAATTGGTGCCTGATGGAATACGTGTCTGGAGCCGAAATGGCTCATCCGCTCCAGCACGCCCCCAACATCAGCCCCCCCACCACCCCTTTACTTCACTCCATGACCCCTGTTGATAATTGTCTTCAGGTATGCACCTGGACAACCCTCCCGGCAAGAGGTTGGGGAGAAGGGACAAGGCCTCCAAACAATGGATGATGCACTCTCCTGGAATAAATATGGACAGCCGAAGGTGTGAGGGTCCTGGTAGGGAGTGAGCGGCAACCTAACCTACAGATGAAAGGGTTACCGGTCGCCGAGCCCAGCACATATGGGCCTAATTGCATCCAGGTATGCAGGTGCGTTTCAGAGTGTGTCTTCCAGCTAGGTCAAGCTAGGCAAAGAAAAACCTGGGGACCCCAGACCAGGTTGATGTGCTTATGAACGGCCAGGAGGTGCAAACTCACGGTAGGGGGCCTCCTGGCCGAGGCGTTAACCCGCACCCACTTCAAAGAGAAGGACCCCATTTCAAAGACCACAGTAATGGGATTCTGCTTGGGGTAGTTTTGGTTTCAATACAGGAGAAGGTTTTTTGGGGATACAGAAAATCTGGTTTCTGTTCCACATTTACCTGGGGTTTGAATGGTTTTTTGTTCAGCATTTCACGACAAGCAGTATTGATATTAAAATAACAGAGCTACTGCTGTGAACAATTTTTACAGGCTGTATCTTCAGGGCAGTGATCTGATAGCCAGGTGGGCCAATGGCTTAATTGAGTTGGTAACCAAATGATGGTGACCCACTTGACACAGTAAGTTAGGAAATTCCGAGACACCTCGTGTAGTTGATGCAAGCCCCTCCCACCAGAAAGGAGAAAGCACAGTGACAGTTTAATGTTATTTTGGGGTTTTGCTTTTGTGTTTTTGAAGGGGGGGGGTTCTCACTAGATTGTTTTCTTTGTCTCTAACCACCCATGCTTTTTACAAATACCGTGATCTGCTACTGTAAATTACTTTAACATTCACTGAAGGTGTAAAAGGTCTTTCCGTTGTCTTTTTCGAATCAGTTGTATTTTCATTCATTTGGGGGAGACTTACAGCTTTTATGTACTAAGATAAAATATATCTGAAACTATATGTTACCAATACACAGAATGTCAATGAGAGGATTGATTTGTTCCATGAAAGATTCCTGATTTGTTTGATAAAAATATGAAATATCCTGCATGAACTAAGTACACAGCAGTACATGTACATGTATATTCCTGGTTCAACTATGTATTCACGCCATTCATATGACCTTACAAACGGAGCCTTGCTGTGTGTCAGGATGAATTCAATGACACATGATCAACGTCCCATGTTTTACGTGATGGAGATGACGGAGGTTTGTCTGTTTTTGTAATCTCAGAGGTTCTTAGAAAGGCAGAAATACTGACTCAAGCTTCCATATAGAATTTACAAAAAGGTCTACACAAATGAACCTGTCCTGCAATATTCCTATGAACTCATGTTTATAACAGAACATACATGTAAATGACAGCAGCAGGACAGCCCTGGGCTGTGCTTACATGTCATTTGGGAGTATGTGCATGTATTAAATTGTAGCAGCATCTGGCTGGGCATCCTTCCCCCAGGGTTAAAAATACAAGGAATTATGACAAGTTGGGGAGGGGAGGGTTGGTTACCACGTGTGGCAAATAAAAACCGGAAAATATGCAAAACAAACCTTACTGCTGCCACATTTAGTAACAAATTACTAGTGATAAAAGACAAGTTCATGCATTTTAGATGGGTCGAAAACGAAGTTGGATTTGTGCAAAATACAGGTGCATGTATGATAATCAATCTGATCCAACATTCTGCAGCATTAATCCAAATCTGACCACACTGAATCCCATCCGAGGTTACAACTGGATCGGATTTGGATTTCCAGCTTCCTTCTTCAACAAAATGTACGGACCCTTGTCCTCAAACCCCACAAAAACATGCACCTGCCTTAGTGGAGGATAGGTATTACTGAATTGTTGACTAGTTGGATGTTTGATTGAATGGAATGTAGATTATTTAAACAAGGGAATAAATTGTGCTTGGCTGGTCTTAAACGTGTGTTTAAGGCCAGCCCAGGAGAATGGACGGGACTAATGCCCAAGCTGCAAGCGATTATCAGCATTCATTCTCCTGAGCTGGTTTACGACTGACCAAGTACATATCTATTCCCATTCATAAACACCGTTTTAGTCAAACAAGTCAATATACAATAAATTTCCAAGGATTTTGTTCAAGAATTCTGCTTTCATTTTCCCGAACATCCCTGTTCATTTTATAGTATATTCCTTGTGCAAGTAGTCCAGAAGAATCTCCTTATATGTACATGGTGCACACGTGGCGAGTTCCCCATGCCGTGGTGCACACAGACTCTTGACCGATAGGAATGGATTAACACACTGATTGCTGACTATGAGTATGCTTGAAGTAACAGGTGTACCCGATGCTGCCATTACAAGTACACTTGTAAGAAATGAAAGACTTTCGTATAAATGTAAATTGAATACACTGGCATCACCAAAGAACACAACAAATACGCTGCTGGCAGTGTGGAGGACGTACATCTGTAAAATGCTTGTGTTCAAAAAGACACTTGAAAGGTACCTATCAAATATGCGCACATACGTACAATGCTTGGTAAATGGGCGCGCCCCTTTGAAATTACGTGGCAATCAATGTTGTTAAACTGTCTCTTATCTCGGTGCCAGTGCTTTTTCACATAGCGGGCATTATCAAATCGCGGTGGGCATTATCAAATGTTAACACGTGGTCACGTTGCACGTTGTAGAATAGGGAAACTGTCTACGGCAGATATGAATATTAACCACTTCCTGCCGGGGACTCCGAAATCGGAGACGTATGGTTTATATGCATGGCTGGGGTCTCCGGAAACAGGGCCCTGTAACAAAAGACCATACTCCGAACAAAACACCAGGCTGCTGGGCATTACCGACATTTTCCACTCTCAAAAGTGGTGATAATCCAGCCTTGTTTTGAAATCGTATACCAGGGTTTGGGGCATTGAGAGCGAGTGGATTACCACCGGGGACAAAAGCGCTCCAGCACCGCAGCGATGAGCCACACAGCACCGCTGCACGCTAATCTGGCCCCTATTGAAAAGAGGTTAGCAGTGCACTGAGCCAGGTTCGTGAACAAAAGACAGTTATCTAACACCGCACAATCTGGGCTCT